>CM076573.1:616199746-616553176 GCA_034641835.2 Pinus albicaulis
ACACACTCTTTGGTGTTCAACACGCTTCAGCTGCCTAGTACCCTGCTAGAGTGCCTTCTATTGTTCAAGCAGATCTCGTTATCTACTGCTCCTGTTATCAACCAAACCGTTCATTATGCCAAAAATTATTTGTCGTCTGACGTTCCCATTTACTCTTCCTTATCTCAAATCATAAACAAAATCAGTTGGTTTCCGTTTCGTGTTGACTGATGTAGGACGCCTCAGTGCCTACCTCTCAACATATCACTTCCTATCGACTTCAACACCTTATCTAGGAAGTTGATCCAGAAACACATCAGTACCCAGATACTTGCAGACATCAGTGGCAGGTAGTCTTGTGTTTGATCAAGGGTCTTCATCATTGGCTCTTGGTCGAATGATTCTACGAGTGTTCGACTTCAACTCCTTTTATTCACACTCGCTAGATTGTATTGGGCATCTTAGGGACCATCATCATTATCGGTGGCCACCTTCGCGTCTGTTAACAGTTTTCATTATTGACTGGTAATCAGACGATTTCTCACATGTTCGACGACAACTCCCTCATTCACATGTTGAGAAATATGCAGTTTAAGTGAATTGACGGTCAAGACCTTGGGGCAAAGGCTACATCATTAAAGTTGTGTTCCCTTCCCCAAGCTGCGATATTGTTTATGGAGATAGCTTCTTCAGCCTGATCCTGTTATGACAGACACTTCCACATTGTGCCTATTGGTGGACAGATTCTTCATATCTCTATTCTAGAGAAATCATGTTGTTTAAAGCTACTGAGCATGGGACATGCCCGACTCTAGGAAAATACTATATTTTCTGACATATGTTGTTGTTTCAGGTTTTCCTCAGTCTTTCAATCTCTCTCTATCTCTACAAATTATAAAGTATTTCAGCCATCGTCTTCGTCTCTGACCTCACACTTTAGGGGGCATCTGTTACAGGTCAAATACCTCCTCATCAGCTCAGAGGGGAAGACAAATATGGAAGAAGTACAAAGACCTAAGTTAAACCTATTTCTGCTAGGGTAACGCCTATGTAGAACAGAACAAGAGCGTTATAACGCAGGCAAGCAGTGCATTGGCCGCGTTAGTGGCTAGGGCAACGCTCTGTTTACACTGAAGGGAAGTGTTACCCGTGTTTTAAGTTTGAATTGGGAAAAGAGCGCGGAGAATGATTTGAATCTCCGACTTTCCCTCACAAAGGAGTCAGTTCACAAAGGAAACTGCAGAAGCACCAGTTCATTATTGGTCATTGCCATAGAAGACTGAACTCCAAAAGAGGCAAAAGCATGGAGATCGAAGACACATCTAAGTTTTTTCCATTCCAAACTAGTGGAAAGAGAAGGGCAACAATGGCTTTCTCCCTCTCCTATAAGAAGGAGCTAAAGGCTCTTAATTGAAGGTCGAAGGATTGCTCAAGGTTCTTGTATACTTGTGGAATAGAGAATAGTGTGCCATTGTGAAGGCCAAGAGTCAAAGAGGCTCCTAGAGAGCTTGTTGACTTGGACTTCTTCACTAGAGAAAGAAGAGAGATTGGGAGACTGAGGAGGGCTTGGTACAACCGATGGTTGTAATCCTCCTTCTTTCAAAATCAATAGAACTGTGTTCGTTTTGTCCATTCAATGCTTAATGTTATCATTGTTGTTTCAATATGTACTTAGTATGATATGAATGGCTCAGATGTGTATAATCTAGATTTTTGTAGTATATTGATTTAATTGAGAGGATACTTGTTATATTAGAAATTACACGGGAGGTAATTCTCTATTGTATTCCTTCAAGTTATTTCAAGCTAATATGAACATACTCATGCCATATTTGTGAACAACATAACTAATCTTACTGTCTGCCTCGGGCATCGGAAAGCCCTGAGAGGGATATACGAAAACCAACCACCCAAGCAGTTTACCCTATAGCAAAGACAACAACTGACAAAATTTTGAGGGCTGGTTTCTATTGGCCTCTTGTCTTTCTTTGATATACACAAGATAGTCTGTTCTTGTCCTAAGTAACAACTTTTTGACAAAAAGGAAAGCTATACCCCTACCTGCGCATCCAATCACTATTGAAGCTCCTTTTCAACAGTGGGGACTTGAATTCATAGGAGAAATCCATCCACCATCTTCTGCTCAGCATAGATGGATTCTCACTGCCACAGACTATTTCACTAAGTGGATAGAAGCCATACCTTGTAGGTAGGCTAATGATTCCATTATTATAAAATTCATGGAGACTAACATTCTCTCCAGATTTGGTTGTCCTACCAAGATCATCACTGTTAATGCAGCAGCATTTGGATCAAAGAATATGGTTGAATTCTGTCACAGATATCAGATAACATTGGGGCATTCCACGGCCTATTACCCTCAAGGTAATGGACTTGCAGAATCCTCAAACAAGATTTTAGTGAACATAATCAAAGAAAGCTGTTGGAGGACAAAAAAAAATCTTGTCACACAAAGCTAGTTCATGCACTTTGAGGTGACAGTTGACTTTGAAAATCTATTGGTATGTCACCTTTCCGGCTTGTGTATGGTCTTGATGAAATTTTTCCAACCGACCTTGGTGTGCCAGTTTGAGACGTTTAAGGTTACCAAGGCGAAGAAAATGACATGATCAGAAGAATAAATCAGACCATTCATCTTCAGCAAACCAGAGAGGAGGTTTATAACAAGCATTGCAGAAACAAGACAACATTAAAAAGATTTTTGACAGAAGAACAAAGACCAGTAATTTCAATCTTGGGGACAAGGTTTTGAAGTGGGACTCAAGGAGGGAAGACAAGGTCAAGCATGGAAAATTTGACAACTTATGGCTTGGCCCTTACTCTATCCATTCAGCTGCTGGTAATAATGCCTATTTCTTGTAAGAGTTGAATGGAGCAGATTTGTTTGGGGGTCCTGTCAATGGCAGGATGCTTAAGCATTACTTCTCCTGATCCATGTTATGATCTGAAAGCCTTTTTATCTTTTTTATCATTATAAATACTTCACCCATCATTGCATTCAAAGTTATAAAAATCAAAAATACAAAAACAGAGAAAGAAAGAAAAGAGGGAAGATTATGAAAATAAGAAAGGTACAGCCCCATACCAAAAAGAAAAACAAATCTGAAAGTGTGCAAGCTCAAATGCCACTCCTAAAGAACACACTTCTAGTTAGTCAAATAGCCTAATCTTGACAATTTAGTTTTAAATTATCTGCTGATAGGATAGTGAATTCGATTTTCCAAATTGTTTAATCTTGGATTATCAGTAGACAGTTTAAGATAGAAATTAAAGGTTCAAACATGCTCAAAATCTGAACCTGGGTTTCCAAAGAGAATGACTCAAATCTGTTTCAAATTCTGAGTCAAAAAAGATGTAAATCTGGTTCCAATTAGCTCAAAATCTGAACCAGAGGACAAGGAAAGACAACTCAAACAAAATTAAAAAACAGACCTGTAAAAAGATGAAGGAAATGCTTTGAAATTTCAGATCCTAAGCCTTCCATTTTGTTTTGATTTTCTGCAAAATAATATCTATGTGCAGCTTGTCTTTTATGCCATAGATCAGCAACAAGTTAGACTGTTCAATCTTGAATTGTGTGCTTTTAAATTTTTTTTGTAGGATTTAGTGAATAAAATCTATTGGACAGTTTAATCCCAACAGATAGTAGATTAGGTAGAGAAACATATGGGCTCAACTGTTCAATCTGAGTCCATGGAGAAATAAGGAGTAGAAATAGATTAGATTTCCCGCTTTCAAAAGAATAAAATGTTGTAAAAGAGTTTGCCAATCCAAGTGCACTCTAAAGAAGAAAAAATGTTAGATCTATAAGATTGGGTAGGTAGAAAGCTTGTTGATGAAAGATCCATTGTTTTTGTGATTGCTAATATGTTTTCGGAGCAAAATAAGATCATTCAAGGAAAGAAAGGAAGCCCAATGGATGAGGCACTGATCAGCCTCCCAGAGAATGCAAGTCTGAAGTTATTGATGCCTTCAAGAAGGCACCATCCCCAAGTGGAACCACTGTTAGCCACCTATGAAATTTTTTATACCAAAAGGTGGCTAAATCATTTTTTGGAGCCTTCAAGGAACAAATTTTATTGCAAAAAAGTGTTATCTCTTGAAGACTCTTGAAGGCCTCATGCCTCTGTCCAAAATCTTCCATACTATGCCCATTTTACACTCTAGAATTCTGCTAATTTCATGAGAAAGGACTGCTACAAAACCCCTTTTTCCCTTCCTACATTAAAAACTAACCTTCAGTTTTCCTCTGTGAAAAAAATTGAAAATTTTCATAAAAAATAATGTATTATGTTGCATTTTTCCCTCTGATCTTCTTTTGACCTCCGTGAGTAGATCTACACCATTGGTTGATGCCATCCAATGGCCATGCCCCTTCCCACACCCTCTGAAGCAGTAAAACCAAATAACGCAGGATTTTTTAATGTGATTTTGTATTGTGCAGGTGTTTGAATAAAATTCCGTTTTATGAGTTAGATGCTATATTTCAAAATCGGCTATCGATCACTGGAAGGATCGATAGCACTCCAGTATGGTACTGTAATGTTGTTGCCCGTAGAAGCTACGAACCTTGTCCAAAGGAAGGAACCTGCTTATAGAAGAAATAAATTGGGAATGAGTTAATGGAGCTACAGTTCTGGGAGTTGAACCTGAGTTTAGTAAACCAGAGTGAACAGGAGGAAGGGGGTTAACCCCATGGTCAATCATTGTACAAAACCGGAGCAGTTTTGATCGCACTGCCTTTGTGGGGTAAGCTGTATTTCAAATTCGAGCATGACACATGCTATGAGTTGACACGTGGCCTCAAGCAGTTTGGACATACCGCCCTCCCCGCGTGTTAAAAGTCGACTGTGGGCTCAACATGATATTGACGTACGTCGTTCGATCTGAGGTAGAGTCATCGAATGGTGATCGCAATCAAAGAAGCTCGGGCGATAAATTAAGGTATTGGTGTGGACCTATGGCCCACAATCAATCGCCCTGGTCCCCACGGCCACGATAGCAGTCAGAAGTCCCACAGAACCGATGGTCCCCAAAGCCTAGTCAGCATACACATCAGCACCCACGCGGCAGCAACTGATTGGAGCGGACCTTGTTTGGTTGCTCGCATGGTCGTCAAATCCGGACCCGGGGAACTTTATATGGCAGATTTTATAAGATTTCGGGTCACAAACACCTTGACGTCAGCGGGCTCCTTTTGTGACCCGAAATGGTTTATACAGTTTGTTTTATTGGGAGTTTTGAAGTCCGGGGTATATTATTTGGTAAAAAAGGGTGTTTTAAATGGTTCTTTCCATTATACTAAAGAAGGGGCCGAAGGCTGGGGTTTCAATTATAGAACTTTTGATCCTTTAAAAGGAAGTCATCCGTGGGTTAAATTTTCACGTCTCATCAATTCTTCAAAGGCATTGATGCCTCACGATCCCTGTGCAGCATTGCACACCAAAAAAACACAGTGAATAAATCACAAACAAAGAGTATCAGTGTCGAAGATAGAACGCGCCAGAATAGAAGATTGAAGACAGATCTGTGGGGATTACGGCTAAGATTGATTATCAAAAGCCTAATCCCCCCATACTAAAAACACAATTAAAAGAAAATCACAAGTGTTTTATCAGATAGGAAGGCCTCCACCGCCACATCCGAGGCAAATTGATTCCTCCCAGCTACCATAGTGCCACCTATGCCTCAAAGCATTCAAACAGAGGCTGAAGTTATTGATCAAAAGAAGCATTTGCCTCAGTGCAGCCAAAGAAGTTAATTATGCAAATAAAATTTATGACAAAATATCAGCAGAGTTACTTTAATATAACACAGAGCCTCAAAAGTCAATAAGAGCTCCCACCAAGCTTAATCTTAAATGAAAAAAATTAATACAGTAAGAAACATCTGTAAACTTCTTCATCGAGCCCCCCAAAGGCCGAGAAGCCATTAAGACTGTATTAATTATCTTTGGAGATCTTTTATCAGATCTCACATCCGCATTCTTCTATAAATACTACTAGAAAAGATGAGAGAGGGGTTGGTTGCAGAACTTTGAAATATACTTGAGCTCAAAACTCTTACTTGTAAATAGTGTTCACTGGCTCTTGGAGCTCTGTTTGTGATAGATAAGTTAGTCTCGGAAGCATAGATGATTACTAAAATAAAGCATTGGACTTAAAGCTGTAACTGGTTTGGAGCATCAATACAAGTTGATTTATGGGATCGTGGTCTATGTTGACGGTGATGTTATTCCTTATTGTAAATTGTTATTTTATTTCTGTTTTCACTGTGTTCATATTCTCTTATAAAGAACAAAATGCATAGAGTTAGGACCTACTGTATATCAGTACCCTTCTCACATTAAAATATTTATCTACATATTTTCTTCCAATTCGTGTTATTTAGGAATGATCTAATTCGGTTCAAGCATAAGGAATGCGCGTTCCCTTGTTGTTCTTTATGTTTGAGCTGGTTGTTTATTCTTAAATTTTATTTTCGGTATATGTTAAGTAGAGATGAACTAAGGAATATATGGTGGTGCCCTGGTCCTAGTTTTATCCCCAAAATTTGTTTGAATGTTTCCCTTAGAATGTGTTAAAATATGGCTAGTTTCAAAGTACTTACCGGATCTTAGGCCATTCTTTGTTATCTTTGTGTTTGTCTTGAAAGTTACCAAGTAGAAACGGTAGAGGATTGTGGTGACATGCACAGCCCGCTAGTTTCTTCTCCAAAATTTCCTTCAGTTTCATTTTAAGTGTTTTCTATTGAAAGTGTATCAAGGTACAGGTAGTTGTACTTACCGGATCCTAGTTTACTTTTATGTTTTTCTTAAGTGTGTCTCGAAAATTTTGGCTATTTCAAAGTGTCACCCACGGATCTTTGAGGCTGCTCTTTGTTCTTCATTTGTTTGATTCCCCTTCTTGTTGTATCATTTCATTCCATAAATCAAACTTCAAAGAGATACTTAGACATAGATGACTTGCCCCATGGACCACTCTTGCCCCTCGTTGTTTCAATTAAACCCTATTATGAATCCATAGCCCAATGGACTAAAACCTGCAATTATCTATCCTTCTGGCCAAAGCTTACTCTGATAGCTTGCAACTTCTCACCTTTGGAACTCTTTCCATTTAGGAATTTCTCTCAAACAATAATCATGCTCAACCATCCAAAAACAAAACAAAACCCTCGGCCTTCATAACTAGCCTAATATCATTACCCAAAACCTTAAAGATAAATCCAATATTTGCACTTATTGGAGAGATCCCTCTCCATATTCAGGAGGGCTAGATCCTAGAATCCCAAAGTGGTTGAAATAATGTTGTTTCTATGATTAGACTTTGCCAATCTTGCTAATTACAGATTCCTAACAGACATGATGAATGTGGATTCTCCCTCATCCATGATGAAATAGTGGATGGTGATGTTATGAACTGAAACTGATTTTTGGAAAGCGACTAGAGAAGGAAGCCTGGGGCATGCCTTGTCTAAATAAAAAACCATTAGGCGGGAATCTGATTGGTTGATTGTACCTAAAGAGAAAATTAAGGTTTTTTGTTGCATTGGGAAAGATTGCAGGAACTCTAACGCTAACATGACTGATGGAGACAGAGCTAAATTTTCCACTATACTATATCTATGAGAAACTTTGGAATGATTCCCTACATGCCTTGTTGGTCCTTCGACCATTTTTGGGATGGGCTCAATAGGTACTTTAGATATGGTTAACGATGCAATAGGTGCACTCGTACTCATACCTGAAGGTTGGCATCCGGGGGTGCATCGTATTTCCTATTTCGTGTTTGGAAGAAAAATTATTCTCCAGTCACGAAGATATCATGGTTATTTCCTCCAGAATTTTTTGGGGTGGTTTTTTTTGTTGGGTGTTAACCACTCCCTGATGCGGGAAGGGTTCCTACATGCCCGCAGGCTTCAAATTTTGTCCCCCTTTTCCTCAGTTACAGTGAAGTCACTTCAACTCAGGAAGTTCGGGATAGTAGTGGGTGTAATGACCATATTCCCCACATATGGTACAAGAATTATTTGTCCTTAGAATTTTTTTCTTGTTTTTCCTTTGAGAGTTATTAGTTGGTTCCTGGTTCTGATTTCGATTGGAGTTTCCCCCAGCCTGAGATCGCGGGGGGCACTGTGTTGATCAGCGGTTGTCATTGATGTCAACCCAAGCAGCACCAGGGGCTAACCCAATATTGCATGGGAATTTTGACCTACCAAATTAACATATTTTGGGTCAATAATTCTTTTTATTGTTTCTACTTGTAGAGATGTTTCCATTGATATATGGCACGCCATGTAATTCTTCATGGTTTGAGAGATATTCATGTTTGAAGTTTGTACCCCCAGTTAGTGGGCTAAAGCCCCATGGGGTTGGGGCATGGGTCATTGAAAAGTCATAATTAATATTTTTTAAGCTCTTAAAATGCCTCCCACATTCACTCGTTGAAGCCCTCTCAACCTAAGCATTTATATAAATTGTGATCTTCATTTCCTCCTTAGGCAAGGGATTTCACCATCTAAAATAGGTAATCGTGGAATTTGCGCTATAAATTTTTTTCTACGAAGGTTTAGAAGCTGAAATTGTTATGAGGTGAAGCTGAAATATTGAGGAAGCTTCTGTAAAAATTTCAGATCAAGGTGCGCAATATTTTTGGAGATATGATCTGTGGAATTCAGAGTTTTTGCAGGCTCCTGAAATTCATCTCAAAGAAGTGACCTTGGTAAATTCGTCATAACTCTCTCTCTAAGTATCGGATTGGAATTCCGTAAAAATTGAAAGATAGTGCACAGTCGTTACTTTTCGTTCTATCAATTTAAGAACCAAATGAGGAAACAATGACACATGTCATGCCGTACAATTGTGCTCTACTGAAACAGTCCATAATTACGGCATTGTGAGAGATTGGGTATAACTCTCTCTTGAAGAATCCAAATTGGGTTAGACCTATGGCTTTGGAAAGATGACTCAGAGGAATAATACAGGACCAAAAATCAGATATTGAGGATATGAAATAACATAGATACACCAGATTCAATATCGAGCTCCTAGAAGGCAAGAAAAAGCTAAATCATGTGTTGTCAAGGGTTGCAAAGGACCAGACTTTCTACGGCAGAAAAGCAAAGCAAGGTGCAGTAGAGGGTAGCATGAGAAGAGCAGAAACCAAGGTGCATCATAGCAGCAAGAAGTTCATCATATGAATTCTTCAAGTGGACAACACTGCATACAATCATTGTAAAGGTATCATTGTACTTAGTCATTGTAAATACATTATTGTACAAATTGTACTAGTCAGTATTTTTGCATGTTTTGATGACTAGATTCCTTGGCTGAGTTTTCTAGAGGCTAATCTCAATCTGTCAATTTGTCATCTAGAAAACACCTCAAACAAATTTTTGTCTTCCTACCCCTCCCCTCCAGCCTATGATGAGAAAACCCTTTAGTTTTCAAATCTTATCTCACTATAGCAAAATCTCCCTGCCTATAGCTGTCATAACTTTGTTTCTCTACTATCATTTTCCCTTTTTTTCATGCATCTCATTTCCCATCATTTAAAAAAGTGTCTGCCCCTCTCTCACTGATCATTCAATCATATGATAACCTGATCATGACTAAGGAAATATTCAAAATCTGTGACATATTGCCTCTAAGTCTAGGTGGTGGTGTTTAGGGAAAATTTTCCTTGACTAAGTTATCCTAAGCCAAAAAGCATGTGTCTAGTACCAGTTAGCCATAAATTGTTTCCTATTCTGCAAAACAACACACGGATTCAGCCGTAGGTCATACACCACTAACAAGTCACTTTTTTTAATTCTAGCAAGGCTCAAAAAATATTCATCCTAGGTAAAGAGAAACTTTCTAAAAGGCTTCATAGATAAAGGAGAGTGGACATTTCAAGCTTGACTTTATGACACACTGCTAAGTTCTCAGAAAATCAAAGATCATCTACCAAGTACATCTTTGCAGGGATGTATTCAATAAGGAAAGTGTCCAAAGGAGAGCAAGAGAACAAATTCAAACAGGTCTCTCATGCTGAAGTAGTTTTCCATCATAAATCGGATGAAGTACAGTAAGTAAGTTCTACATGGTTTCAAATCCAAAAGGTGACCTAGCCCTACAAATCACTCTTTTTTAGGTAAAAGGAACAGTCGTTGACATAAAAGAGCTTTAAAGCAAATTAGGCATCATAGTGAAGGTGTAAGAAGGAAAGTTGCTTCCTATACCTTATCATACACCTGGGCTCTGAAAGGCAGTCAAAGACAAATTCACTGCACCTTATGAAAACACAGTCAAGGGAAAAGAGTTGTTTCAAAGATGCATAGCAGTGAGCGCTCACCATTTACAAAGCACATGATTTAATCTTGAAGATTCACAATGATTTTATGCAAAAGGGATATACATTACTGACAGGTCCTCATAAAGCAAAGGGCATTATGATTCAAATGTTTCATCAAGGATAAATGCCAAAGATTCACTTTTATCTTCTATTTTGTATTTTTCCAATAAACAGACAGGGATCACAGTGTTGAAATGAATGAATTTTTATAGTTTGAAGGCCTCCTTCATCATAATCAGAGGGCTCGTAAGTGGTTTTGAGTAACCTAAAGTGGTTAGAGTTGCATAAATACCTCCTTCATGACAAGAAGAGGGCCCATAGAAAACTAGTTCAAAAGAAAAATCTTCAAATGATGTAGCAGCGATGAAAGAAAACTTTTTTGTTTACAGTGTCTCTTTCAATCATGAGCAGAAGGCAAAAGCACTAAGTTTTCAAGAAGCCTCCTTCATTAATAAGCAGATGGCACTCAGTTGGTTTAAAGGTTTTCTGTGAAGGAAAAGAACAGTTGTTTAAGGACCTCCATCAGTGATAAGTAGAGGGCATACATAGTGGCTTTGATAAACCTAGGTAGTCGCATCTTGCATTGCCTCCTCCAAAAGATGAGCAGAGGGTTAAATTGCCAGGGTTTGAAATTTTGAGAAATATTTCAATGATAGACAGAGATGAGAGGTAGTATGTTTAAAAATTTTCATTTAATGATAAACAAAGGATAAAAATATTTTTTGTGACATATTCCCTTAAATGGCTAATCAAAAAGCATAGTACACACAAACAACTTATCAAAAAGATAGTCTTTAAGCGACATGGAAAAGATAAAAGATAAGACTCCTTCATGACAAGCAGAGGTCATTAAATGTCCAAAAGTATTCCTACAAAGAGAGCAGAGATATACTCTTTTAAAAAGGGCTTCTTCAAAAAATGAACAGTTTCAAAAAACTGCTTTGCAAAGGGTCTACCCTTTTTTGATCTTAAAAAACTAAAAGGCAAAGGTGAGAAGCCTTTCAGAGAGAGAAAGGCCATCTTCAAACTCATTAAAAAAGTATAAATCCTCTTCATCAAACTTTTTTCACTTTACCAAAGAAAAAAAATTCGTTTTTGAGGTTTCGAGCCATCATCGTGTAGAAAAGTTTGAACGCGACGCGCCTGTGACCTCTGGCCAAAGAAAAACACAAAGGGCGCAACACGCCTTTAGGTTGGCGCAACGCCCCTGTCTCCCTGCCTGGCGTTTAGAAGGCGCCCAGTGCCTGACCCGACACACAGCGCCCACAGCAGTGTGCAGGTGCTATGCGCCTGTGCAGAGGAGCATAACACCTCTCCAAAAGTCTACAAAAGGGGAAAAAACTGGTTTTGGCTCAGAATTTGGGTTTTTCAAGCACAGCAGGGATTTTTCAAAGCATTAGGGGAATTTTGAGGTCTAAAATGGGCCTCCTAAGAAAAATGTACAACCAAAATGAACTTTATGAGAACCAATAGGATTCAAGATGATGATGTCAACCATGGTGGATGATTCACCATTTTTTCAGTAAAAAATTAAAAATATTAAAAAATAATAAAACTACTTTTTCAACTCGTATTTTCAACCTATCTCCCTAATGATTTACTCAAATTTAGAGCGAGAGTACTCGTTGGATGAAAATTTTAATTCCTCATCTAAGGAGTACCCATGTTGCATACTTTTGATGGACCATGCTACATGAAAAATGAGAAATACATAAAAAAAAAACATGATTCCAATCACGTTTTTCATGTATCTCTCATTTTTCGCATTGCAGAATCCATCAAAAGTATGAAACATGGGTACTCCTTAGATGAGAAATTATATTTTGGAACCAACGAGTATTCATGCTCGAAATTTGAGTAAAACCTTAGCGAGATAAGTTTAAATACGAGTTGAAAAAGTAGTTTTTTCTTTTTTCCCTATAAAATTTGATGATGTAATCAAATATTATTTTATTATTTCCACTATTATTTTATAGTTTCATTAGGAGGCCTATTTTAGACCTGAAAATTCCCCTAATGGTATTTTTCGTGCCCTTGCATCTTAGTTTTGGTCACAAAAATGTTTTGAAATCAAAACTTAAAAGAAGAAAAATAGTGATTTCAACAAAGAAAAACAATGGTTGAGGAGAAATGATTTATGATCAGTTTGAAAAGGCCTATCTTGTTGAGTGACAAGTCAAATATGGTTTTTAAAGAGAAAAACATTGTTTGAACAAGAAAGACCTAGTTTAATCAAAGAATTGTTTTAATAATAAAAGTGAAGGAAATCTGAGAAAAACATGCCTCTAAGGAAGGTCAGCAAGGGTGGATTTCACAAAATGTTTGATCCTACTACAACTAAAGAGTTAAATGATTCCCCTTCACTCCTTTTCAACTTTCATGAGGTAGGGTGCCTTGATTTTTGCCAAAGAGTCCAGGAGGTCACCAATCACCCTCCCTTAACACAGCTATTTTCCCTGAGGCTACAAGGAAAACATGTTCACATAGTAGGCCTTGATTTTGTTCTCACTCCTAGGTCAGTGTCAAGGGCCACCAAGATTCCCTATCTTGGTGAGAAATGGTTCAAAAAATCCTATTTGGACCTAGACCACTACAAGCCCTTCTTGAAACCAGCATACCAAAATGAATGCAAGGTTATCTTCCCCTTTTCTCATCTATTGAATAGTTATGCGCCCCTTATGAAAACCATCATGAGATATTTCACATGTGAGGGGAGATATTATCGAGTTTATTCCTATCATGTTAGACTTCTGATGCATTTCACCCAGACTCAGCTGCTGAATCTCCCTTTCTTCCTCTGCAAAAACATAGACAAGATGTCCTCCTTTTTCAGAAAGAGACCTCCTACTCAGCAAAAATCTAGTCTTTTCCATCATTCTCTCATCAAAATCATCATCCTCCACCAACTTGAAAAGAAAGGAGTTTCTTGGGAGACTTTCATTTCTCATCCAGATTTTAATACTACTTCTTCATCTCATGGCACATCTCATATGTCCTCCTCACCCTCCACTCACTATGTCTCCTCTTCATCTAGTCAATCTACCCCTCAAAAGAAAACATCACCCATGATTGATAGTGAAAAATAAGAGTCATGTGAAAGTAGGCATAAAGGTAGTGATGATGAGGAACATAGTGATACTCAAAAAAGTAGTGAGGATGAAGAAAAAAGTAGCCCTCAGTAGAGCAGTGAACATGAGCATGGGGACAGCCCACATACAGCTAGTGCTAATGAAGAACAAACTGAAGAGCAGCAAGGTAGTGATGATGAGGAACAAAGGGAAGAGGTTCAAAGCAATGATGAGGAACATAAAAATACTCAAGAAAGCAGTAATGATGAGGAACACAACAGTCCTCAACAAAGTCATGAAAGCAATCAAAGGGATAGTGAAAAAAGTGCCTCCCAGCAAAGTAGTGACCATGGTGGCAGCCCACACACAGATTCTAAGGAAAACAGTGAAAATGATGGCAACATGCAAAATGACAATGAAGATAGTCATGATGGAAGTAGCTCATGTGAAAAAATTGAAAATAGTGAGCATCGTAAGGTCAACACACAAGAAGAATTTCAATACAGTGATGGTAAGGTTGGCAGCCTAGAACAATTTCAAAACAGTGAGGAGGGTAAACAAGGCAGTCCTAAAGACAGTCATGATAAAAGCAGAAGTAGTGAACATGATAGCCCTTAAGAGGACAAGGCACAAAATAGTGAACAATCTAAGGGTGATAGCATGAAACAAAAAGAGCCAAACAGCCCCAATGATAGTCAAGATCAAATCAAAGACAGTGAGAAAGGAAGCTCGAAAGAAGACAGTAAAAACATAGAGCATGAAGAGAGTTCTCAAAGGCATATGCTAGCTACCTTTCCTAGGCAAGGGGCCATGATTCATTCCTCAAAAGCACCAAAGGCCAAAAACATCAAATCTGCAAAGAAGAAAATCACTCCAACAGTGACTAGTAATGTCACTAGGGCGCTAAGGAGTAGAGACAAGCTGCCTAAGAAGAGTATCATTGAAGTGCCAAAGAGAACAAAAGCAAAGAAGTCTATCCAAAGTAAGGGAAGAGAAAAAGTTGAACAGTGGGAGAGAAGCCATGAACAAGAAAGAGAGTTTGACATCATACAAATAGACAGTGATGTTGGAGATGATGAAGCCAGAATCCTTGAGTCACTTTTGCAAAATAGAGAAGCCCAAATCCAGGACTTAGAAACTAATCTAAAAAGGAAGAAGGACCTCATACACTTTCTACAAATGCAAAATAGACAGATGAGCGGGCTAATGGCAATCTATGAGGCCCGCGCATTCAAATACCAAAGGGAAGCATACAAAGCACAAGTCAAACTTGAAGAGCATATGCGCGAATTTGATGATATTGAGGATGAAGAGTAACCAACAATAAAAATACCTAGGAATATTGGTCTTAAGAAAGCTTTGGAGAAACAAAGGGAAGAGGAAGCAGCCCTTGCTCGATCATATCCTCTCACAAAATTACTTTCCCAAGAGATAGAAAATGATAAATAATCATGGCTTGAAAGAGAAAAAAAGCATTTGGAGGATAAATTAGACAAGGAAAACAAATACTTGGGTTTGCAAAGGAAGATGACCAGGCATTACAAGAAATTGAATCAATTTTCCCGAAGAAAACTCAAAATTTCCCAAGAAAAGCTCAAAATTGCCCAAAGGAGGTGCCCAGTGAAAAAAGGGGAAAAAGACATATCTAGGCTTGGAATAATGGCTTCAGCTTCCTTTCATGTTTCTAGAAACCCATAAGGGGTTTGCTCACCAAAATTGATAAATTTTGGACATGATCATGTTTTTTGTGATTTTCAGGCCTAATTGCACATTTTTCTAGGCACTGCCATGCTTGCTAGGAGCATCCTTAGCTCATGAAAGTTATTTTTTTGGATGTATTAAATTTTGGGGCATCTACTCACAAATTTTCAGATCACAATAAAGTGTTTTGGTCCCCCAAAGAGGCAAAAAAAGTCAAAATTCACCTTTCTGCCTCAAATATCAACAAGTGAGACCCTCCTGGATTTTTTCACTCAGTCCAATTTTTGACAGAATTTCAAGGATCGTTTTGAGAAAAATGAAGTAGTTCCAGAAATTATACATCTAGGGCTTTCCAACAAGCTATCACGGGCCTTGTTTCAACATCGAGACGTCCCTCAAAAGTTATCTACAAAATAGGCTTTCTTCTGGCGCTACGCTCCTGTAGCATTTTAGCTGAAAATGCAGTTTTCTGAAGGTGGTTATCCAAATGTGCATCAAGCTATTTTTAACCCTATGTCAGAGATTAAAAGTCGATTTTCTTTCTATTTTTAGCTTAAATAGATATTTTTGAAGATATTTTTTGCCTTGGGCTTTGCAAAGCCTCAAGGACAAAATCAGATATTTGTATTAGGCCAATGGCCTTCTAGTTGCTCTAGGAGGGTTTCTTCCTCTTTGGCCTATATAATCCAAGAGGATTCATTGTAACCAAAGGCTGACCTTGATGTTATAGAGCAATACATAGCATTATAAGATTTGAAGAAATACTTTGTCTTATGAAGTGGATGATCTCTTGCTGGACTTTGATGGTGGAGGAGGATTGTATGTAGGATTCCTTGGCTTGGTGAATGGTATTTTGTTCCTTATCTGTTATGTTTTCTTAGTTTATCATACATGTTTTCATGCTTCTTGCTTGCTGTAGTTAAGTAAAGAATGAGTTTGAGATATGCCCATGGAGGCACCTCAAATTTCTTGATTCATTGCAGCTTAAATGTTTTCATCTTTCTTGGCTATGTCAAAGAATTCTTAATTGCTCTTTGGTACCCTAAGAACTTGTTATCAGTTTCATTAATGGTTATTATGTATGTTGTCTAATATGATTCACAGTATGCCGTGCTTACTCATAGCTAATCAAAACTCCATCTCTGAAATCTCTCTCTGAATTATTGGTTGTCTTAGTTAAGTCAAAGAGGTCTTGTTTCGATCTTGCCCTTTTTCCATGCTTTGCAGTCTTATTTCAAAGTTCACGATAGCTCAAGATATGACGTTTAGAAGTTCCCTCTTCATAGATTGAGTTGTTTGTTTATCTTATTTGTTTTCCCAAAAGTCTAAAGGTGATTTTCCAAAAGTTATAGGGTCTTATACTTCTATGTATCACTAGATTGTTTATTTTCTACATCTATCAGTTTGAGTTTTGTTCATAGAGATTAATGGTCAGCCCTAACTCATGAATGTTTGCTATTTAACTATTTATGCTTAAAATCTCTTTGCCTTTCACAAAATTAATGTTCATCTCATTTAACTTTCACCCAAAGAATCCATTGATCTTGACCAAATCGGCCCTATAGTAATACCTTGTCCATCATTGAGACAGTCTCGACCTTTTCGACCCCATAGCCTAGTTGATCTGATGAAATTTTTATCTATTTATCCTTTGATCAGTTCCCCTCAAAAACCCAAAACAAACTAAAAACATACTTAACAACTAGCCTAAAATCAAATATACAAAAAGCAAACAAGTTTACATCCTTTTCATAGCAGAGAGAGCCCTATATGAGTCTAGGAAGGCTAGGTCCTAGGGCTCCAAAGTTGGTTTGATGTTACCCTGTCATTTGGTTTACAAATATGCCAAATCACGGGACCCTAACATAATGGCGATCACGTTAGGACCCTACTGAATACATAACAGTCTAACAAACTCTTATAGCTCTTTAGTCATTCAAAATTAAAATCAGACAGACAACCTATAAAGTCATTTAGAGTAAACTCTTTTTGCTTCACCACCTTAGCTAAGTGATGAAACAAGTTTAGGACCCTCTTACAAACTAGGCTGCATATAAAAACTCTGTAAAAAATCTCACAAAAAACATCCCTAGATTGGCTTTTTATCAGTTATTAGTGGTGGACCATAAATACATATCTCTGAAAACAACAAAAACATCCACCTGGCAACTCCACTAGCCTCCAGTAGGCCTAATACTCCACTAAAAACCAAAAATTTCATAATCATACTATCCTGTTGACTTACCTTTTCCAAAAAACACAAAAATCGTCATGCAGCCTCTAAAATCAGTGACAAACTAAGTACAACTTAGGGATTCAGAAATCTTCATATAAACATAGGAAATCAACAGAATATCCTAAGAATAGAACTATAGCTTTCTCAACAATCTAGCAAACTGTTGAACTGAGTTTTAAGTCATTCTTACAAGTTTTCACATAAAATTTTTCTAGAAAATACTTTTCCTAAAAAAAAATAAAAAATCTTTATCAGTATTGGTGCTGGACCATAAACTTCAAGAACATCCACCTGGCGACTCCACTAGCCTTCATTTAGTTTTTACCTTACTCACATCCGCAAAACCCCTAGATAGGACAACCATCCGAAAAACAATTACAACTATCACCCTCTCTGAGCTTTAACTTTGAAATATGGCTTCAAGAAGAATTAATACCAGATTTCATCCAGACCCGAATCCCCCTATCATAGTTGATAACCCAGAAAATATTTTGAGGCAAACTTCTGAAACTGGTAACTTAGCTACCGATAGGACCATCCACAAAGCAAGCTCTGTACCTAAACATCTTACATCCTTGCAAGATTCCCAGTTTGACTTGTGTTCAGCAAAAACCATTTTTAGAAATAAGTCACTAAGTAAAACAAACCTTTCCGATCTTGAGCCCTTAGATTTGCAACAGAGTCCTAGCAGAGAAGCCTCACCCACTGCACCTCCTGATTTTCAGCTTCTCCACCACTTTGGCTGTTATCACCCCAATTATGCTCAAAATCAATCTACAAGTCCAAGTACCTTCGCCACACCCATTTAGGCCACCACTGTGCAAATCACATCACCCCATACTACAAATATTCATATTGTAAATCTACCATCAGCTCCCATCATGGGAGCTTGGTATGTGCCCTTAGTATTACCACCACCTTTGGTACCTTTGCAAAATGATTACCAATCCCAAATCCCACACTTCACTGGAGCTGAGGCTACTACCACCCAACAACATGTAGATAGAATCAGTGATGCTTTTGAATACATGGAAATAGAAGATGAGACCATAAGAATGAGAATGTTTGCCCAAAAACTAGGCGGAGAAGTCAAGAAATGGTTTAAAAACTTGGCTCCTAACAATATACATGATCTCCCAGCACTTTACCAAACTTTCATAAACAGGTGGGAAATTAGGAAAAACCCCATCCAACTCCTTTCCGAATATAACAATATTAAAATAAATATGGGGGAAAGTGTTCAAGAATATTGCACTAGGTTCAACACTGTCTATAACGCCCTTCCGCCTAACATGAAAAATCCACTTGGCTCAGCATTAGCAAAATTTCCCTAAGGTTTCGATCCAGATATGACATACCAAATAAGAGAAAGAGACCCCGCAACTTTAGAAGAAATGTAAAAAGTAGCTATTATTGCCAAAGCCAACCTAGCTGAGAAGAGAGCTAGGATAAGATCAGAAAATAAAGTCACATATCGAGACGAGGCCATGCCTTCAGTTTCCTCCTCAGATCCCAGAATAGACAACCTAGTTAGATCCATGGAGAGAATGTGGGAAAGAATGAATCTAAATGAATAAAACACCTCTTAAGGACAACTAGCCCAATCCTCAAAATAGAAACCAGAACCAAAACTTTAGTAGAGACCCACCTCAAAGCAAACCAAGGGAGAATGATCAACAGATCAGGCTACCTTTCCATGAAAACTATGTTGATGAGGTAGAAAGAGATATGGAACCACTTGATGAAAATCACTTAAACTTGATAGGTTCTGATATCGAGGGTGAGGTTTTCCTCACAGAAGAAGAACAAGTTTTCTTCTCCTCAAACCAAAATGAAACAAATTATGAGGACCCCGAAGATCCTAAAATAGGATTACAAAATGCCATAGTGGAAGTTCACAGACAATATGATCTTAGGAGTAAGAAAAACCAAGACAACTCTAAGAAAGGTAGCTCAGACACTACTATTACAAAAGCCCCCGATACCATTCTTAAAAGAACAACAAATAGTAACAAAATCGTGGCTAAGAGAACTGACCAAAACAAAGACAAAACCAGCTAGGCAAGCCTTGATCCTAACCATCCTAGTACTTCTATTGAGATCCCCAAAATAACTATATTGAACAAAACCCCAAATCAAAGTCAGCAAATTAAGAATATAGAGAAAGTCATGGCTGAGAAAATTGAAGCAAATATATCTAAACTACAAGTACCCTTTAGTTTTAAAGGGGAAATTGCCAAAATTAAGATCACCATGCCTCTCACTGAACTTATTGCCCAAAGCTCATACAAATCTCAAGTGCTAAAGGTCCTAAACATAGGAAATGATGCAGATACTTTACACCTAGATGATGATACCCCTAAGGTGTTGTTTGGACCAAAAATAGAAGGAAAATATCAAGAGGGAACCACTCTTCTTTTTTACATTAGTCTGAATATACATGACCAAATCCTACATAATGCCATGCTAGATTTTGGGGCCTCTCACAATCTCATGCCAAAAGTAGTAATGGAAAGATTAGGCCTAGAAATAACAAAACCTTATAAAGACTTATATTCGTTTGATTCAAGCAGAGTCAAGTGTCTAGGCCTGATAGAAGATCTTTGTTTCAGTTTGGCACAAATACTTGCAAAACACCTGGTCATGGACATAGTGGTAGCAAACGTTCCTCCCAAGTACGAAATTATTTTATGCAGATCTTCGGGGGCCAAGCTCCAAGGAAATATTCAATTAGATATGTCTTACGCCACCATTCCTGTGTTTAACCAAACAAGAATACAATATCAGGAATCACACATGAAATATATGGTTAGCAGCCAAGAAAGGCCAGATAACATCCCTATGTATTCCATACATTCAAACCTAAATTCCTTCATTTTACATACTAATGAAGACATTGATAAACAAGTGGGAGAAATTGAAACAAATCTAGGCACACCACATCAGACACCCCAGATTCTCTATGATGAACTAGATACTCAAAACTATCATGACCCTGAACAATTGTGTCTTGAAAAGAGGGAATTTTATTTTCTAGAAATAGAGATAAATCAGAAAACAAAAAACATTCTACACCATCAAGCAAGTTTCTCAAACCAAGGACAAACATTGAAAGTACAATCATAAAATTTTTTCAAAACAGAAGCACTGAAAGGCTTACATAGTACAAACCTCTTTGGAAATCAGGAGCAGGGAAACCTTATGTTCTTGCCATACTTAAATGCTTCACCATCCCAATATTTTACCTCTCCAAGTAAAACTTTAACTTTTGCAAACACTTTTATGAATCCAGGGAAAATGTCTGATAAATTTAATATAGAGGAATATGATAACAACGGTCCTAAAACACCTAAGCTAATTGAACTAACTAAAATTCTGTCATTTCACCAGAGATTAAGAACTACTAGAATATGAAAAATTGTTCAAGATACTAATACATGTCAGGAAAATAGTTTGAAACACTATGACACTGTCATCATTTCAATAAGTAACCCTTACAAAAAGAAGTGAAAAAATCTTGATCAAACATTAACAATTAAAGACAAAACAAATGGACATAGGATATGTGTAGACTTTAGGAACACAGATGAACCTCCCCAGAACAACACTTATATCCTTCCTAAAACATATCATACCATACATAAGCTAGGAGTTTCTAATCATATGTCTTGGCAAAGTTATGTTTCAGGATATCATCAATTAATTCCTCTTCAAAGCAAATAGCTTAAAGATTTTTTCAAATACACTGGAAGCAGTTCCAAATTCAAACCCAGTGTTGAAAAACTGCAAGACACCAAAGACATGTTCCTAAAGGCCATGTTTCCAGTACTAAATTTCTTCAGTATGATGTACCTTGATGATGTCATCATCTATTTTAAAAATGACAAAGAGTATCTGTATTACCTAAAGAAGATGTACAACAAAGGCAGTAGCGGAAATCAAAAGTATAGAGAAAAGCAGCAAGCAGATACAAAGTTTTTCAGAGACTCTTGCAAGAACCCTTATGTTGTGCTTGAAAGGGAAAATTTTCCAAAATTTTCTTTTCAAGAACTCACCAGACCAAGAGCATCAGGAGATCCCTTTAAAGACAAAATGCTCAAGTTCCACCATTTTCAAGATTTCTAGCTTCAAAAACATTTTCACTCATTGTACATATCATTGTTAGAAGAAATAAATCAAAAACAAAAAATACAAAAACAGTAGAAAAATAGAAAAGAGGGTGGTTTTGAAAAATAGCAGAAAAGCCCCATGTTCAAAAAATAGTCACGCTGAAAGTGCGCAAATCTAAATGCCACTACTAGTGCTCAAAGGATATCTTGTTTATTTATCTAGCCTAATAATAACTGGACATGTTTTGAATTGATTGCTGATAAGTTAGTAAAAGATGTGATAGTCAAAATGTGTAAGCTTGACTTATCAATGAAAGTAGATTAGGAAAAGATACTGGTTCCGCACGCTCAAAACAGAACCAAAGAGGAAAACAGGGATGAAAAACAAACTATGTATCCTAGCCCTGATTTTTCTAAATCTCATTTTGTGTGAAAATAATATTTGTGTGCAACTTGTCTTTTATGCCACAAACACATGACAAATCAGACTATCTAATCCTGATTTGGTCATTTTTCAATTTCCTGTTTTATTTTAGTGAAAGAAATCATGTCAAATAGCTTATTCTTGACAGTCGATCTAGCATAGGTAGAGAATCAAAGGATTTCATCAGTTTAATCTAAACTACCGGAAGACATAAGTGTAGAAGTAGATAGTGTTTTTCAGTTTCAAAAAATGTCCTGTCAAAGGGTTGCTAGTCCAAGTGCACCTAAAGAAGGAAAAAATGTTAGGAAATATAGCTGGGTAGGTAGAGATGACTTTGATGCTAATAATGTTGTAAATTTTTCAGAAATAGCATCGAGAAAGAGAGAAATTTGCGCCAATGGATAAGGCACTGGTCTTCACAAGCCAGAGATCTGCAATTCTGGACACCTCCTGAAAAGGAGCTACCCTCCACAAGTGGAGCCACTGTTAGTCATTAGTATTTTTGCATGTTTTGATGACTAGATTCCTTGGCTGTGTTTTCTAGAAGCTGATCTCAATCTGTCAATTTGTCATCTAGAAAACACCTCAAACAAAATTTTTTCTTCCTACCCCTCCCCTCCAGCCTATGATGAGAAAACCTTTCAGTTTTCAAATCTTATCTCATTACAACAAAATCTCCCTGTGTATAGCTGTCATAACTTTGTTTCTCTACTATCATTTTCCCTTGTTTTCATGCATCTCATTGCCCATCATTTGACAAAGTGTCTGCCCCTCTCTCACTGATCATTCAATCATATGATAACCTGATCATGACTAAGGAAATATTCAAAATCTGTGAAAAATTTCCTCTAAGTCTAGGTGGTGGTGTTTAGGGCAAATTTTCCTTGACTAAGTTATCCTAAGCCAAAAAGACTATGTCTAGTACCAGTCAGCCATAAATTGTTTCCTATTCTGCAAAACAACACATTGATTCAGCCTTAGGTCATACATCACTAACAGTTCACTTGTTTTCATTCTAGCAAGGCTCAAAAAATATTCATCCCAGGTAAAGATCAGGCTTCTAAAAGGTTTCATAGATAAAGGAAAGTGGACATTTCAAACCTGATTTTATGACACACTACTAAGTTCTCAGAAAATCAAAGATCATCTACCAAGTACATCTCTAAAAGGATGTATTCAATAATGACAGTGTGCAAAGGAGAGCAAGAGAACAAATGAAAACAGGTCTCTCATGCTGAAGTAGTTTTCCATCATAAATCAGATGAAGTACAGTAAGTAAGGTCTAGATGGTTCAAATCCAAAAGGTGACCTACCCCTGCAAATCACTCCTTTTTAGGTAAAAGGAACAATCTTTAATATAAAAGAGCTTTAAAGCAAATTAGGCATCATAGTGAATGTGTAAGAAGGAAAGCTACTTCCTATACCTTATCATACACCTGGGCTCTGAAAGGCAATCAAAGACAAATTCACTGCACCTTATGAAAACACAGTCAAGGGAAAAGAGTTGTTTCAAAAATGCATAGCAGTGAGTGCTCACCATTTACAAAGCACATGATTTACTCCTGAAGATTCACAATGATTTTATGAAAAAGGGATATACATTACTGACAGGTCCTCGTAAAGAAAAGGGCATTATGATTCAAATCTTTTCATCAAGGATAAATGCCAAAGATTCACTTTTGTATTCTATTTTGTATTTTTCCAATAAACAGACAGGGGTCACAATGTTGAAATAAATGAAGTTTTATAGTTTGAAGGCCTCCTTCGTCATAAGCAGAGGGCTCATCAGTGGTTTTGAGTAACCTAAAGTGGTTACAGTTGCATGAAGACCTCCTTCATGACAAGCAGAGGGCCCACATAAAACTAGTTCAAAAGACAAATCTTCAAATGATGTAGTAGGGATGAAAGAAAAATTTTGTGTTTATAGTGTCTCTTTCAATCATGAGCAGAAGGAAAAAGCACTAAGTTTTCAAGAAGCCTCCTTCATTAATACGCATATGGCACTCAGTTGGTTTAAAGGTTTTCTGTGAAGGAAAAGAACAGTTGTTTAAGGACCCGCATCAGTGATAAGTAGAGGGCCTACATAGTGGCTTTCATAAACCTTGGTAGTTGCATCTTTCATTTCCTCCTCTAAATGATGAGCAGAGGGTTAAATCGCCAGGGTTTGAAATTTCGAGAAATCCTTCAATGATAGACAGAGATGAGAGGTAGTATGTTTAAAAAAGTTCATTTAATGATAAACAAAGGATAAAAATAGTTTTTGTGACATATTCACTTAAATGGCTAAGGAAAAAACATAGTACACACAAATAGATTATCAAAAAGACAATATTCAAGAAACATGGCAAAGATGAAAGATAAGACTCCTTCATGACAAGCAGAGGTCATTAACTGTTCAAAAGTATTCCTGCAAAGAGAGCAGATATATACTCTTTTAAAAAGGGCTTCCTCAAAAAATGAATAGTTTCAAAAAACTGGTTTGCAAAGGGTCTCCCCTTTTTTTATCTTAAAAAAATAAAAGGAAAAGGTGAGAATTATTTTAGAGAGATAAAGGCCATCTTCGAACTCATTACAAAAGTATAAATCCTCTTCATCAAACGTTTTTCACTTCACCAAAGAAATTTTTTTCGTTTTTGAGGTTTTGGGCCATCGTCGTGCAAAAAATTTTGAACGCGACGTGCCTGTGACCTCTCGCCAAAGAAAAACACAAAGGGTGCGACATGTGTGTAGGTTGGCATGACACCCCTGTCTCCCTGCCCGGTGTTCAGAAGGCGCCCAGTGCCCGACCCGACACACAGCGCCCACAACAGCGTGCAGGTGCTACGCGCCTATGCACAGGAGCATAGCACCTCTCCAAAAGTCTCCAAAAGGGGAAAAAAATGGTTTTGGCTTATAATTGGTTTTTTCAAGCACAGAAGGGAGTTTTCAAAGGTATTTTTCGTGCCCTTGCATCTTATTTTTGGTCACAAAAACGTTTTGAAATCAAAACTTAAAAGAAGAAAAACAGTGATTTCAACAAAGAAAAATAGTGGTTGAGGAGAAATGATTTATCATCAGTTTGAAAAGGCCTGTCTTGTTGAGTGACAAGTCAAATATAGTTGTTAAAGAGAAAATCATTGTTTGAGGAAGAAAGACCTATTTTAATCAAAGAATTGTTTTAATAAGACAAGTGAAGGAAATCTGAGAAAAACATGCCTCCAAGGAAGGTTAGCAAGGGTGGATTTCACAAAAGGTTTGAGCCTACTACAACTAAAGAGTTAAATGATTCCCCTTCAGTCCTTTTCAACTTTCATGAGGTAGGGTGCCTTGATTTTTTCCAAATATTCCAGGAGGTCACAAATCACCCTCCCTTAACACAACTGTTTTCCCTGAGGCTGCAAGGAAAACATGTTCACATAGTAGGCCTTGATTTTGTTCTCACTCCTAGGTTAGTGTCAAGGGCCACCAAGATTCCCTATCTTGGTGAGAAATGGTTCAAAAAGGCCTATTTGTACCTAGACCACTACAGGCCCTTCTTGAAACTAGCCTACCAAAATGAATGCATGGCTATATTCCCCTGTTCTCATCTATTGAACAGTTATGCGCTCCTTATGAAAACCATCATGAGATATTTCACATGTGAGGGGAGATATTCTCGAGTTTATTCCTATCATGTCATACTTCTAATGCATTTCACCCGGACTTGGCTACTGAATCTCCCTTTCTTCCTCTGCAAAAGCATAGACAAGATGTCCTCCTTTGTCCAAAAGATACCTCTTGCTCAGAAAAAAGCTATTCTTTTCCATCATTCTCTCATCAAAATCATCATCATTCACCAGCTCGAAAATAAAGGAGTTTCTTGGGAGAATTTCATTTATCATCTGGATTTTACTACTGCTTCTTCATCTCATGGCACATCTCATATGTCCTCCTCACCCTCCACTCACTATGTCTCCCCTTCATCTAGTCAATCTACCCCTCAAAAGCAAACATCACCCATGATTGATAGTGAAAAAGAAGAGTCTTATGAAAGCAGGCATAAAGGTAGTGATGATGAGGAACATAGTGATACTCAACAAAGTAGTGAGGATGAAGAACAAAGCAGCCCTTAGCAGAGCAGTGAACATGAGCATGGGGACAACCCACATACATCTAGTGATGATGAAGAACAAACTGAAGAGCAGCAAGGTAGTGATGATGAGGAACAAAGGGAAGAGGTTCAAAGCAATGATGAGGAAAATAACAATCCTCAAGCAAGTAGTAATGATGATGAACACAACAGTCCTCAACAAAGTCATGAAAGCAATCAAAGGGACAGTGAAAAAAGTGCCTCCCAGCAAAGTAGTGACCATGGTGGCCGCTCACACATAGAGTCTAAGGAAAACAGTGAAGATGATGGCAACATGCAAAATGACAATGAAGACAGTCATGATGGAAGTAGCTCATGTGAAAAAATTGAAAACAATGAGCATGGTAAGGGCAGCACACAAGAAGAAGTTCAATACAGTGATGGTAAGGTTGGCATCCTAGAACAATTTCAAAATAGTGAGGAGGGTAAAAAAGGCAGTGCTAAAGACAGTCATGATAAAAGAAGTAGTGAACATGATAGCCCTCAAGAGGACAAGGCACAAAACAGTGAACAATCTAAGGGTGATAGCATGAAACAAAAAGAGCCAAACAGCGCCAATGGTAGTCAAGATAAAATCAAAGACAGTGAGCAAGGAAGCCCGAAAGAAGACACTAAAAACATAGAGCATGAAGAGAGTTCTCAAAGACATGTGCTAGTTGCCTCTCCTAGGCAAGGGGCCATGATTCATTCCTAAAAAGCACCAAAGGCTAAAAACACCAAATCTACAAAGAAGAAAATCACTCCAGTAGTGACTAGTAATGTCACTAGGGCACTAAGGAGTAGAGGCAAGCTTCCTAAGAAGAGTATCATTGAAGTGCCAAAGAGAACAAAAGAAAAGAAGTCTATCCAAAGCAAGGGCAAAGAAAAATTTGAACAGTAGGAGAGTAGCCATGAACAAGAACGAGAGTTTGACATCATACAAATAGATAGTGATGCTGGAGATGATGAAGCCAGAATCCTTGACTCACTTTTGCAAAATAGAGAAGCCCAAATTTAGGACTTAAAAACTGATCTAGAAAGGTCTAAGGACCTCATACACTTTCTACAAATGCAAAATGAACAGATGAGCAGGCTAATGGAAATCTATGAGGCCCGGGCATTCAAATACCAAAGGGAAGCATACAAAGCACAAGTCAAACTTGAAGAATATATGGGCGAATTTGATGATATTGAGGAAGAAGAGAAACCAGCAAGAAAAATACCTAGGACTATTGGTCTTAAGAAAGCTTTGGAGAAACAAAGGGAAGAAGAAGCAGTCGTTGCTCGATCATATCCTCTCACGCAATTGCTTGCCCAAGAGATAGAAAATGATAATGAATCATGGCTTGAAAGATCAAACAAGAATTTGGAGGACAAATTAGACAAGGCAAACAAAGACTTGGGTTTTCAAAGGAAGATGACCAGGCATTACAAAAAATTGAATCAATTTGCTCGAACAAAACTCAAAATTGCCCAAGAAAAGCTCAAAACTGCCCAAAGGAGGCACCCAGTGAAAAAAGGGGAAAATGACATATCTAGGCTTGGAATCTTGGATTCAGCTTCCTTGCATGTTTCTAGAAACCCATAAGGGGTTCTCTCACCAAAATTGAGCAATTTTGGACATGATCTTGTTTTTTGTGATTTTAGGCCTAATTGCACATTTTTCTAGGCACTGCCATGTTTTCTAGGAGCATCCTCAGCTCATGAAAGTTATTTTTTTGGATGTATTAAATTTGGAGGCATCTACTCATGAATTTTCAGATCAAAAGAAGGTGTTTTGGTCCCCCAAAGATGCAAAAACAGTCAAAATTCACCTTTCTGCCTCAAATATCAGCAGGTGAGACCCTCCCGGGTTTTTTCACTCAAACCACTTTTTGAAAAACTTATAGGGATCAGTTTGATAAAAATCAAGTAGTTGTAGAAATTAGACATCCAGGGCTTTCCAACGAGCTATCACGGGCCCTGTTTTGACCTCAGGACGTCTCTCAAAAGTTATTTGCAAGACAGGCTTTCTTCTAGCGCTACGCTCATGTAGCATTTTGGTTGAAAAGGTAGTTTTCTAAAGGCGGCAATCCAAATGTGCATTAAGCTATTTTTAACCCTATGTCAAAGATCAAAATTCAATTTTATTGCTATTTTTAGCTTAAATAGATATTTTTGAGGATATTTTGTGCCTTGGGCTTTGCAAAGCCTCAAGGACAAAATCAGATATTTGTATTAGGCCAATGGCCTTATAGTTGCTCTAGGAGGGTTTCTTCCTCTTTGGCCTATATAATCCAAGAGGATTCATTGTAACCAAAGGCTGAAATTGATGTTATAGAGAAATGCATATCATTATAAGCTTTGAAGAAATACTTTGTCTTATGAAGTGGATGATCTCTTGCTGGACTTTGATGGTGGAGGAGGATTGTATGTAGGATTCCATGGCTTGGTGAATGGTATTGTGTTCCTTATCTGTTATGTTTTCTTAGTTTATCATACATGTTTTCATGCTTCTTGCTTGTTGTAGTTAAATAAAGAATAATTTTGAGATATGCCCATGGAGGCACCTCAAATTTCCTGATTCATTGCAGCTTAAATGTTTTCATCTTTCTTGGTTATGTCAAAGAATTCTTAATTGGTCTTTGGTACCCTAAGAACTTGTTATCAGTTTCATTAATGGTTATTGTGTATGCTATCTAGTGTGATCCACAATATGCCCTGCTTACTCATAGCTAATAAAAAATCCATCTGAAATCTCTCTCTGAATTATTGGTTGTCTTAGTTAAGTCAAAGAGGTCTTGTTTCGATCTTGCCCTTTGTCCATGCTTTGCAGTATTATTTAAAAGGTGCCGATAGCTCAAGATATGATGTTTAGGAGCTCCCTCTTCATAGATTGAGTTGTTTTTTTATCTTATTTCTTTTCCCAAAAGTCTGAAGGTGATTTTCCCAAAGTTAGAGGGTCTTATACTTCTATGTATCACTGGATTTTTTACTTTCTGCATCTATCAATTTGAGTTTTGTTCATAGAGATTAATGGTCAGCCCTAACTCATGAATGTTTCTTGTTTAACTATATATGCTTAAAATATCTTTGTTTTTCACAAAATTAAGGTTAATCTCATTTCACTTTCACCCAAAGAATCCATTTAGCTCGACCAAATCGGCCCTGCAGTAATACCTTGTCCATCATTGAGACAGTCTCGACCTTTTCAACCCCATAGCCTAGTTGATCTGACGAAATTTTTATCTATTTATCCTTTGATCAGTTCCCCTCAAAAACCCAAAACAAACTAATAACATACTTAACAACTAGCCTAAAATTAAATATTCAAAAAGAAAACAAGTTTACATCCTTTGCATAATAGAGAGAACCCTCTCTGAGTCCAGGAAGGCTAGGTCCTAGGGCTCCAAAGTTGGTTTGATGTTACCCTGTCATTTGGTTTACCAATATGCCAAATCACGAGACCCTAACACTGCAAAAAATGTATGGGACATGCTTGAGAATATATATGCAGGTGACTCAAATGTCAAAGAAGCAAAGCTTCAAATCTATAGAGCAAAATTTGAGCAACTTAGAATGAAATAAGATTGCAACATTGTTGCATAATTCCAATACGTTGATGAAATAACCAATACTTTGGAAGGATTGGGATAGCCAGTTGACGAGAAGACTATTATACGAAAGATTCTTAGAATTTTACCAGGGAGATTCAACCCAAAGGTATCGGTATTAGAATACAGTGCAAATCTAGACAAACTCAGCAAAGAGGAATTACATGGAGTTATCATAGCATATGAAATGAGACTTGATGAAGAGGAGGGTACTTTGCATCTAGAAACTGCATTCGTTGCATCTAATAAAACCAATAAGGATAAACAACCTTCAATTGAAAAGATATGCACCTGCAAGTGTGAAGAAAAGGGATATGATGAAGAAGGTCTTTTAGATGAAGAATATGCTTACTTCACGAGAAAACTGAAAATTGGTAAGGAAAAATTCAAAGGTAAACTTCCATTGATATGTTTCAGCTGTAATTAGGTTGGGAATTTTGCAGAAAAATGTCCAAAAAGAAGTAATGGCAACTCAAAAGGAAAGAAAGGCTTTAAGAAATTCAACAAGAAAGGATCCAAAAGGAACTTTCTCTCTAAAGAAGATAGCTCATCATCCGATGAAGATAATGACAGTAAAGAAGAAGCCAATGAGAGAGTATTATTTATGGCCAAGCACAATAAACAAGAGGTATCAAACAACGAAGAAGAAGGATGGACCATAGAAGAATTTTATGAGGAAGCAATCAAGCTTATAAAAGATCTCAAGACAAAGAAGATCCATTCCAATACTCTTGAAGAACAAGTTCAAGGTCTCAAAATGAATTTGAAGAACACAAATGCATTGAAGAGTCACTTCAAAAGAAGTTGGAAGAAAGCAACCAAGAAAGGGAAGAATTAGAAGCTGAATTAGTCTCGCTGCGTGAGGAAGTGAAGAAAGGAAAAACTATCCAAAACTATGCCAACAGCTTAAGGGCATTGGAAGAACTCATCGACAATCAACGATCTTACAATGACAAAACTAGCATCGGTTAGAAAGAAGAAGAAGTAGGACCTTCTACAAAAAAATACAATGAACCTATGAGATCTGACATGCATGTAGACTTCATTGGACAAGAATCACAAGAACAGCCTTGGAAGACAATTCCTCTACGAAAATTTCCATCCAGGTACCAACATATTTTTTATGGCTACTGTTATTCATGTGGAAACTTTGGTCATAAAGCTGTAGAATGTTGCACGTACCCTAGGAACGAATACAATTCCAAGAGATCTGTCAAATATGAACCTCCCAGGGCTCAGCGAAACATCAATAGATTTGAACATTTAAGAAATAATATTGAATGTTACAAATGTCAAAACTTTGGACACATAGCCAAAGACTGTAGATTTGAAAATCCTCCAGAAGAATATTCGAAGCCACAGAATGAACAAACATGGAAGAAGAAGAAGAATGATAATTGTGCTCTCGCTTTCAAGGCTCAAAAGAACAAAGATGTGTGGTATGTTGATAGCAGTGTCTCAATGCATATGACTGGAGATATAAATAAATTTGTATCTCTGAAAGAGAAGAAGGATGGAACCGTGTCCTTTGGAAATGATGGATCTTCAAATGTTATAGGATCAGGTACTGTCACACTCAGAAGCAAAGATGCTCTAGCCAAGAATGTTCTATTGGTTGAAAACATGAATCACAATCTGCTTAGTGTTGGACAAATGTGTGATCAAGGACACACAATACTTTTCAACTCCACGAAATGTGAAATCAGGAAAGGCGTGTATGGTGAAATTGAGGCTACAGCAAGTCAAGCTCCAAATGACATATATGTTCTGGATGAAGAAACTAAAGCATGTCTAATAGCTAAAGAGGATGATACAATAATTGGTAGAAATGATGATCGAATAAGTAAGAAGTTTGCTACAAAGGCACAAAGTGATTTTGAGATGTCTTTACTTGGTGAGATGACATACTTCTTAGGGCTTCAAATATCTCAGCAAGAGAAAGGAATATTTATATCAAGCCAAGTACATCAAGGAAATGCTCAAGAAATTTAAAATGGAATATTGCAAACCCATACTTACTCCAATGGTAATAGGTTGCAAATTGAGCATAGACGACTCATCTAAGGATGTGGATCAAAGGTTGTACAGATCTATGATTAGTAGTCTTCTATATGTAACAACCTCCCGACCAGATGTTATGCAAGAAGTTGGACAAGTAGCAAGATTTCAAGCAGCACCAAAAGAATCACATATTAAATATTCACCAACATTGGAATATCTTCGCCAGAAGCTTAGGATTCTCCCAAGTTCTCATTAGATTTTCCTTTTTCAGAATATAAAGGGGGAGTGAAAGTAGATTACAGGTCTGCAGGACAGTTGTGTGTCAGGGGGAGTGGAAGTGTGTACAGGTCCATAGGATGGTTGTGTTTCAGGGGGATTTACCCTTTTCCATTGATGTTAAAGGGGGAGATAATGTTGTAGGAAGAGGTGTCATGATCGCAGGGGGAGTACTTGTGTTGCCATCAATGCCAAAGGGGGAGATTGTTGATTAGCGGTTGTCATTGATGTCAACCCAAGCAGCACCAGGGGCTAACCCAATATTGCATGGGAATTTTTACCTACCAAATTAATATATTATAGGTCAATAATTATTTTGATGGTTTCTACTTGTCGAGATGTTTTCTTTGATATATGGCACGCCATGTAATTCTTCACGGTTTGAGAGATATTCATGTTTGAAGTTTGCTCCCCCAGTTAGTGGGCTAAAGCCCCATGGGGTTGGGGCATGGGTCATTGAAAAGTCATAATTAATATTTTTTAAGCTCCTAAAATCCCTCCCACGTTCACTTGTTGAAGCCCCTCTCAACCTAAGCATTTATATAAATTGTGATCTGCATTTCCTCCTTAGGCAAGGGATTTCCCCATCTGAAATAGGTAATCATGGAATTTGCGCTCTAAATTTTTTTCTACGAAGGTTCAGAAGCTAAAATTATTATGAGGCAAAGCTGAAATCCTGAGGAAGCTATTGTAAAAATTTCAGATAAAGGTGCGCAATATTTTTGAAGATATGATCTGTGGAAGTCAAGGTTTTTGCAGGCTCCTGAAATTCATCTCAAAGAAGTGACCTTGGTAAATTCATCATAACTCTCTCTCTGTGTATCAGATTGGAATACTGTAAAGAGTGGTAGATATTTCACAGTCTATACTTTTCTATCTTTCAATTTCAGAGCCAAATGAAGAAACAATGACATGTGGCATGCCATACAAGTGCGCTCTGCTGAAATAGTCCATAATTAGGGCATTGTGATAGATTGGGTATAACTCTCTCTTGAAGAATCCAAAATGGGTCAGACCTATGGCATTGGAAAGATGACTCATAGGACTACTACAGGACTGAAAATTAGATATCGAGGATCTGAAATAACAGAGATACACCAGATTCAATATAGAGCTCCTAGAAGGCAAGAAAAAGCTAGATCATGTGTTGTCAAGGGTTGCAAAGGACCAGACTTTCTATGGCAGCAAAGCAAAGCAAGGTGCAGAAGAGGGTAGCATGACAAGAGCAGCAACCAAGGTGCATAACAACAGCAAGAAGTTCATCATATGAAGTCTTCAAGTGGGCAGCACTGCATACAATCATTGTAAAGGTGTCATTGTACTTAGTCATTGTAAATACATTATTGTACAAATTGTACTAGTGTCTATCTGCCAAGGGTTGAAGAGGCAGTGTTGGGAGGTCTAGGATCATCATTAGGTGGTTGTGTCAGAGTTGGGGTTATGGTCTAGTATATCTTCTTCTTCTACATCATTCTATATCATTGTAAAGTGGACCATTTTCCCTAGTACGGGAGTCCATTCTTCTTTTATTCTTCTATAGGGTGGTAGGGTGGTGCTAGGGTGAGTTGTAGCTCATTGGGTGTTGGGGCATCTGTTCAGTTGACTACTGAAGAATCTCGGGCATTGGAGAATCCATCCAGTGAGAGCTAGAGAAGAATGCTTTTCTAGATTATAGGAAGTTGGAGCTTTATTTTCAATTGGAGTTGAATATTAAAGAATTATTAGAAAAGCATTAGGTGGTTTTTGTCTCGGAGTGGATTTGCACCTTAAAAATTGTGTGCATTTGTGTTCTTCTTGTTTGCTGCTATCATTGTACAAACACTGAAAATAATTGAAGATTAACTAATGCTCTAATTGAAAGGAATATTGATTCACCCCCCCCTCTCAGTATTTCCAACACATTGCTGATTGTTGCCCCCATATCTAGAGTCTCCCTTTGGTTTTCTATTTGGTTTTTTATTTACAAAATTCAGAGGATTATTATTATTCTCTTGGTTATATGAAGGTTGCTGCTAAGCATGGGAGGGTTGCACTAGGTTAACCGGTGAATTTTTCTGCACTAATGGTAGATTTTATGTAGGGAAAGGGGAGTACTGGTTCACTATCCTTGGTTGGAATATGTATGTTGGGTGGCTCTCTAGTATCAACATTTATAGCTGAATACTGAGTCCCCTACAAGGGAGGGTATGGGCCTCCTTGTGGTTGGTGGTATGACATTTCCCTGTTACTCATGTTCTGTAGAGGTCTAGCATGACTATGATAGTACCCTAGTTCTGATACATTATGCACAATATCATAAGAGTATCGGGGTATTAATAACTCTTGTTTGGTTGAATTTTGGCTAAGGACCCTATGAAATTCTCAGCAATATTCGACGTGCTTGGTAACTCTATATAAGTTTGCAGGTGTAGGGAATTTTGAAGGATATGGTATATATATCCTAATAGGGTGTAAATGAGCTCAAGTTGTTGGGCTTTACTGATGGTGTCTTCCTCAGAGCGAGGTTTTTGTGTTGCCACATCTTTTGAAATTTCTACTGTGACTGTTTTCAAAAATAAATCCAAAATAACTCTATCGTCAATATTGGTTTTGCACAAGCTGCGACGCCTCCATAATTCATGGAGATGGTCTGATATGTAAACACCAGGTGTTTGCATCAAATGAGTGAGGAGTTCCATTCCTGAATCATGATGAATTGGGAGTTAGAATTAGGTTAGGAACGCAGTTACGAGGCCACCAAAGGTCCCATGAAACGCAGAGGGTTGGTCAACATACCATTTTGCTACTGGCCCTGTAAGTGTGTGGTGAAATAGTCTTATCTGAATGGTATCATCTATGATATTGTTCGATGAACATCATGGGTGGAAATTCATAATATGATTTCCTGGTTCTTATGCTTTCTTACCTTCAAATTTTGTAATATCTGAAGGGAGCTTCGTGTGCATGGGTGGCCAGTTAATTCCATGTGCAATTGGTTCATTCGTTAACTTGGTCATATCTGAAAGATTTAATGATATTAATAAAGGTAACAGAGTATTTATTGTCATCATATGATGATGTTGTAGAGGTATATGTATGTGGTGGCCTTGGGGAGGTGCCTGGGACAATATTTCCTTATGGCACCCCTTGAGGGGTGTTTTATTGACTCCTCAAGTGGGTAGTGAAACTTTGACCTTCAGGGGTTGTAGGAGGAGTTAAGTGTCATGAACCTAGAGGGGTCTTCACTATTGTGGTGGTTGGTGACACTTAGGGGGTTCCAATCAAAGATCGCCCGATAAAGGAAGATCCTATAACAATGGTAGCATGATGTCTTCTATGCCTGAATAGCGGGAGGCCTGGCACTCCTCCCTCTAATGGGGGGAGGTTTAAGAAATTCCTAAATCAACGGGGTCTAGCTAGGTCCCCTATAGTGTTGATTAGTGTAATCTTGTTTGTTTTGTTTATTTGGGAGGAATGATGATCTCTATCAAAGCAATAACATAATCACATACATAAAGAAAAGTGAAAAATGGAAAGGTAGTTTTTCTCTTTAAATTTAAACTATGTGATTAATTAACCAAAAATGAGGTTTTTTTTTGTATTGCATATGATACCAAAAGCCTATATAGACCTAATCGACCTTACACTCTCATGGTAACTAGGCCTTGCGAAGATAAATTCTAATGGGTATTGGGGCCAATGTTTCGAAAGAACTAACGATGCCTTGCACCAACCGAAGAATCAACCAAGGTAATGGTGTGACGATCTAGTGATGCCCACTCCATCACCTATAGGGATAGGATGCCCTATTTTTTGCCACTAAAATACCTTTTTCCCACGTGAGCATTCTAGTCTTTATCTTCTTGGTAAGTAGTTACTAGTACCGAGCACTACATGGGTCGAGTAGCCCCAAATACTACCGCACATATTGGACCTAAGTCGAATCCTATTTGAATCGGGTCTTTGTAATGCTCAGGTAATTTTTTCCGTGGGCAGATAGAATATTTTTTAAGTTCCCTAAAAATTAAACATATATGTTTCAAAATTTATTATCACAATGGTGGCTTATTTGATGCCTAACCCCGATGGTCCTAACCTAAACTATAATTTCTTTTGTGGCCCCTCTGGGGAGAATTTAGTGAGTTCAAATTATTGTTGTTTTTTAGGAGTATTAATTTTATTTAGGCTGTGATTTTGTAAGAAAGCGTAAGATAAGAATAAAAACCCCAACAAATGGGTTCCTTTTGGTTCAAATCTTACCGATGCTTAGTGTGTGTTTTGAGTGAACAACCAAGAGTGTGTTAGGATGTGGATATGTGATGATCCTTTACTTCCCTCCTAATTACACTATGTTTTCTTTGTTCCTTGCACAATTTTGAGATGATCTATGGATAATGGGCTACTTTCACTTTTCCTAATTATACTATGTAGAACTAAATGGAGATGGTAGTCCAAAATGTTTTTGAGAAAGCAATCATATGCCAACCTAGGTTCACCGAGAGGTGCAAGGGAGAAAAAGATAAATTTCTTTCTGTATTTAATATTTTTACCCTAGTCCCAAGCCCAATGCAAAAAATGAAAAAATAGTTTATCTAGACAAGAGAATTGTGGATTATGGGCCACTTACTCCTACTAATTAAACTATGTGTTCTGACTAATAATTGGAAAAATTAACTTGAAAAAGAAAACATATGTGTATTTGGGCCACTTACTCCTTTTCTTAGTTAATCTATCATCCAGGTGGATATTGGTGGCCACTCGCATATTCCACCTACTCAGTTTCATTAGTTTTCTTATTTACTATTTTTAGCAGTTTTTTGAGTCTTCAACTTTTGTAGCCATTTTGAGGCCCCAAACGAAGTTTTTTGGGCATGATTCCTTTAATTATTTTATTTAAATCAAGTTAGAAGTTGTATTCCTTAGAGATATCTTTCGAAAAAGGTATCATACACGTCAAACAGAGATAATATGACCAAGTTACAACCCCAGGAATTTGGCTACCCAACTGACACCAACAGGGTCCATAAACTCTTGGTGTTACATCTCCTCAGGTTAGGGTTTTTGTTTTTTATGGTTTTATCTTATTGTTCAATAATTAAAAGGCCCTTTAGCCTCATTGTAACACATTTTAGAGGCATGTAGCTGACAAATCTCTTCTCATAGATAAGCTACCACCGCCTGAGCTAGTTTATTTTCCATTATTTGATATTAATGAAATGAAGTGTTATTCCCACTGCATCTCTATGTTTATTTATATTTATGTATTTTTTTGTATTCCTTCATAAGTCTGGATCAATGGTATCAGAGATGTCTGCTCTTTCTTGATTTTTCTTTCCATGTCTCCAACAAGGTCAGGGTATAAGGAGTTAGGGCTCGATATGGTTGATCCTTTGAAAGATCAACCTCGCAAACCTCAACGAACTCCCATGGCGGAAGAAAATAAAGATGAGGGAGCAGGATATCCTATCAAAATATTGCTCGAGGAGGCCCTCGAGAAACAAAGGAACACGATGATGGATAAATTTGCGCAGATCCTTCAACGACTACCCACCGAAGGTGCATCTTCATCCAACAACCACTTTGGAGGTGCCGCTCCTTTTAAGGTACAAGTAAAATTTGACATTCCCATATTTGAAGGAAAAATGGATGCAGACACCATAGATAGATAGATGGCTAAGTTTTCTCGACGGATATTTTTCTGTCTATGATCTCTTTGATCGAGAAAATATTACCTCTGCACTCCTCAAAGCCATACCCCATGTCAAATATTGGTGGGAAACCTACTCTGAACAGAGTGATGCTGGAGCTAGGATTCCCCACGGAGTAAAGACTCCACAGATCGAGGAGTGGAGTGCACAGCATGAAGTATATTTTTTGTCTTAAGGGCTTTGGGGTGGGTCAAAGCCCCTTATTATGTAAAGGTATGGTACTTTTTGTGAACGTTAGACTTCGCCCATGGGTTGGGACCATGGTATTGTAAAAGGAAAATCTATATAAGGAGTCTAGATATAAGTCATATGCAAGGTTTTTGATAGAAGAATAGAATTGAATGATGCATTTGGATGTAAGATTGTATTGAGTTAGAGTCAATGTTTGGGTTAGAGGAAAGGTTCCTACAACTGTGTACATCGAGACTTTAGGAAGACTGCAGTTGTGTGCGTATACCCCTGCGCATAGTCAGTGTTTGGGTTAGAGGAAAGGTTCCTACAGATGTGTGCATGGAGACCTTAGGAAGTTTGTATTTTTGTGTGTATACCCCTGCAGCTCTATGTGCAGGGTGGAAGTGGATGTAAAGAAGAAGGTATGATTGTTAGGGAAAGAAATGTTGAGAAGAATCTGAGTATATTGATTTGTTTTCTTTTTACTTATTGTTATAATTATCTATTCTAAATAAGGGTTTTGGTCTATAACTGAATAATGTAGTTTTTTTTATGGTTATTTGTTGTGTTTAATGATTAAATAACTAAGATTGCACAGTCTATGAGTACGTTCAACAGTGGTATTGAAAAACACTGGTATTATAGATATATATGGCATGTGTATCTCTTTTAATAATGAAAATCCCTAAATCCATAGTCCAATGTCCCTCTGGATGCAAAAACCTGGTTCTAGCATCCCCCTATATTGCCTTGGGTGAGACTTTGATCTATGCAACTAGGTCGTTGCCAAAAGGGCCGGTAATAGTGGGTTTTGTTGGACTACGTAGTCACTTCGAACCTGGGTGTAGGCCCCATCAAGCCAACAAATGGTTATGTTGTCGGGATCGGGATTTAACTGAGGGATAGCTGGATGTGGAATCTATCTAAGGAAGAGACTGAAAACTGGGTTGATAAAAAAGAACATGAATTTACTTTGCAAGAAAACAAAAGTCCGTGAATCTCTACTGAACATTAGTTACAGAAGTATATCTGTACAGATCAGTACAATATATTTTTCGCATTATTTTCTAGTGATTTGTATGAGTGGATATCAACACTAGCAGCATGGGTGGATTATTTCAATAATAATCCGACTACGTGGACCTCAGAGCTGATTGAGAAGTTGAAAAATACTGATAACAAGATTGCGAGGGTTGTTTATTATTGGATAGACAGTATCCTTGGAGGGTTCATTACTCAGTTCGTGATCGAGACCTCTGTGTCTTATAGCGAAGCAAAGTGCAAGATCTTCAGAAACCCTAGAGAGTGATGTTTGAAGAAAGAGAACCTACTGCTACGCGAAGTGGTAAGCGATTCAAAATAGGTTGGGGTACGTACATTGAAACTAAATATAGATCATTTTTTGAATCTGAGAAAGGAGAAATAAATCCTGCTACTCTGTGAATTTTGTCGCTAGGATTCGAAAGTCAAAAAAGTTCTGAGGAAATTCACCAACCTTCCACCCCCATCATCACTCCATCCCATTCTGTTCCTACAACTCCACCTCCCCCCATGGCCCAGAAACCAAATATGCCTGTGTTCAAGGGAACATATGACCCTGAACAGTTCCTGATTTTGATAGAAGCAATATGGAGTTCTATGAATGTTATAGATGAAAATATGAAGAAAGCACAGTTGATTACAATGCTGCAATATAGAGAACTTTCCTAGTAGATAAAATATGTTTGACGAATGAAAATGCTTCTTTAGCTGAGACAAAGATCACGTTGAATGTTGAATTCAAGAAACTAAAGTCACAGTCCTAGCCTTTCACAAAGATAGAAGAAATTAAGCAGCTGACTACTGAGTCAATATGGGAGGTAGATCGAAGGTTTAAAACATTTTGAGCCAAATTAGTTTCAAGATCCCAAATGAATATCATAGAGAATGGTTCATTGTTGCATTGATGCCTCATCTCAGACTGCCAATGTCTCAACAGAAGATTGTAACTCAGGCTGAGATACTGGAGATCGTGATGAAGATTGAAGCATTGCCTGTAGTTGATACAAGTATATGAGTGCAATAGATTCAAACTTAGTTGGTGAGCTTGCATATGGAGCTCTAGGATCTAAAGAAGGGAAAGGAGGTTTGCTAGAGATGAGAACAGAGGTCTAGTGTATAAAATGCAAAGCGGAGGGTGACTATAAAGAATAGTGCCTTGTTTACAGAGAGTATTTAAATGTTGGGATGTTGAGCCCATTGAAGCCCGGATCGAGTGCAAGGCCAAGTATAGGGCCTAGTGTATGGTGTAGCCTCTGTGAAGTTTCACGTCAATATTCCACATAATGTTTTCATCTATTGCAGAAATTTGTCAGATCACCAAAGAAATTTTTTTGTAACTTTTGCAGTTCGGTAGGTCATGATGAAAGACATTGTAAGAGCTGCGAATTGATGATGTATAACATCCATGGTGTGTATCAGATGTAGGTATAAGGGCGTGAACCTTCAGGTTCGTTGAGCACGCGAGGAGGTTTCCTAGGCCGAGGATATGACCGAGGAGGAGGCACTGGTTGAGGATGAGGATAGGTCATATGTTACAATTGCGGATAGACTCAGCGCTTTGCAAGATATTTTTAGAATCCTACAATAGCTTCCTGTAAGTATTGCCAAGAATTTGGTCATCAAATTGAAGAGTGTCCCATTTTGTTAGCTAAAATGAAGGAGAAGCATAGCCAGCATCCAGATCAAAATATCCAAATGATGAGGGCTAAACCACGTCGAGTAGATCCAAGCGCTAACATAGTAACGCACAGTGGTATTAGTAATGAGAGGGACATCACAGGAGGAAAAAAATCTGAAAACGAAACATGGGTAAGAAAGGCAGAAGATAAGAATGTTAGATTTAATGTGTAGCATGAGAAAGAGACGTTCATGGAATCCATGAAGGAATTTATGACTCTTAAAGCTTCGTCACCTACCGCGCAAAGAGAAATATTCCATTTAAAGAATAAGTCTGAGGATAACATTGATCAATCTATCTTGGTGTCCTTTTTAAAAACATGTATGAAATTTCTTAGGGACCAGAGGGTTGTCAAAGGAATGCAGGAACTGATAGATAAATGTGCTGACAAGGAAAATCTGCAGCTAGAACAGTGCACAGTAAATAAGGTGTACAAGAACAAGAAGAGAACTGTTCGAGAGATGTGATTGACTACGCAGGTCAGAGATTACGAGATGGATCAATTCATCCTAGATCTAGGGCAAGATGCTAAAGTTTTGCCAAAGAAAATATGGGAACAAATGGGAAGGCCTAAGCTGTAGTGGTCGCCAATTTAGCTGAAGATGATGAACTAGCTAAATATCATTCCTATGGGGCGTTTGCAGGGAATTAGCATAGATATTTATGGTTCAGGTGTATTGGTTGATTTTGAAGTCATTGAGATCGTAGATGATAGTAAGCCTTACCCCGTGTTGTTTGGATTTGATTGGCATATGACATGGATGATATAATAAACCTGAAGGATAGGAAGATGGTGTTTGAAAAATATGGAACCCGAGTTTTGATACATTTGGATCATTTAGAAGGTGTGAAATACACAAAACTTGTCCAGCGTGAGTATGGTGATGTTGCGATTGATCAGATTTATAAGCTCACTGCGTAGGATGAAGACTGGATTATTCCCACCTCCAATGGTAGAATATGATGGGAGTGTGATAGTTCATGTGTTTTAGATTTAGATGAGGAGTTGGAGCACTGGCAGAACCTTTTGTAAGAAGTGACGACTAAGCATTGTAACAGGGTGATCAAATCTCTTCGTTGTGTCAGATCAGAAGTATGTAACCTACCTTTTTTTAGTGGCATGTGGAATGTTGTCTTGTTTATGGAAGAATTTGAGAAAAAAGTGCTTGAATAATAGAGGTATGAAGCTTTGGACTTTGCATTAAGGTCTACTCCAAGCCGATGGTGAGTGCACATAGAGAAATTTTAGGAGGATGGACAAAAATCTAAAAATAGATAAGGTTGAGGTTTGGTCAGGTTAATACAAAGATCATGGAGAAGTGTGATGGCTAAAGGGATCCGTGCAAGCATTTATCTCACTAGACTAAACCTTGGGGCATCGAATTGCAGCCATAATAGGTGCACATGTTCTTTCATTCCTTAGAGATTATACCTCAACAATGGTATCTTGAAATAGAGCTACACCATGGAACTACGGATTGGGATGAGATGATCAAAAATTTCTTGTTGACTTATAGCTTCGTTGATGGATGGGAGTGTATTAATGAGGCTCTCCAAGAAGTTAAAGTTAGGGTATTTCGTATTACTAAGGATCTAAGGACGTTGGTCCATCCTGACTGGGCCACGTAGGTTGAACAAGCCTACGAATGTTATAATTTGACCACAACATAGGGTGAGGAGAATACGCGTGATGTCAACATTCCTAAGACATAAGGACAACACAAGGTTTCAGGCCCTCGGTACCAATGTTGGACGTAACCCAACCTGTCAAGACTCAGCAAGTCAACATCAGCTCAGAGGCAGAGCCCAAATTTGCAAGGATTAGGGCTACTGGGATGATGATGCAGTGAGCATGGTCACTAAATTACTACATGAATACCAATACCTCTTCCCAATCAAATTCTCAGAATTAAAAGGAATTGTGGGTGATTTCAGAGTAATGCACATCACTTTAAAGCCTAATGAAAATCTAGTCAAGCAGCGCCCCTATCAGTTGAACCCAAAGTACAAAGACAAAGTGAGGGAGGAAATAAAAAAAATGCTTAATGTTGGCATCATTAAAATAGTCGAGGAGTCTGAGTGGGTTAGCCTTATGGTGGTCCAAGATATAAAGGCTAAGGGAGAGATAAGGATTCGTGTTGATATTTGCAAACTAAACTATTGTTGTGTCAATGATCCATTCCCTACGCTATTCATAGACGAAGTATTGGATAATATTTGCGGGCAGGAAGCCTACTCATTTACTAATGGATTCCTAGGGTATCATCAGAACAAGATTGTGCCAGAAGATAGAAGAAATACCACCTTTTCCATAGAATGGGGGTAATTTAAATACACCATCATGCCATTTGGATTAAAGAACACTCATGCTATATTTTCTAGAGTTGTTGTCACAAATTTCAAAGAATATATCCACAAGTTTCTGGAGGTATAATTTGATGATTGGAACGTGTTTTTGTTATTGAAGAAACATGTCTCCAGTCTGCACCTGATGTTAGATACCTACAGAAAGTATCATATCTCCTTAAATCTAAAGAAATGCATTTTATGTGTATGATATGGTATCTTTTTAGGGAATATTGTGTGCAAAAATGGATTTATGGTTGATCCTATGAAGATTGCAGTAATCATCAATTTAGAACCTCTAACAAGTGTAGAGCAACTACGCACAATGCTCAGACATACTGGCTATTACAGGAAGTTTATTAAGGCATACGCGTAGATCGTTGCACCAATGGAAAATTTATTAAAGAAATATGTCAAGTTTTGTTGGGATGATGACTTTCAAAAGAGCCTTGATCGACTGAAAGAAAATATGGTAAATGCACCCATCCTTGTCTTCCCCAATTGGAGAAAGGAATTTCATGTTCACTATGATGTGTACTTCATAACTTTGGGAGCAGTGCTATCAAAACCTGGGAAAGGGGATATTAATCATCATGTGGCCATTGCAAGCATAAATTTGTCTAAGGCAGAGAATAACTACTCCACCACCAAGAAAGAGGGGTTGGCAATGATATATGCACTACAAAAATACAGACACTACCTACTGGGGGCACACTTCAATATGTTCATAGAACAATCCAAGGGGGAGGGTTATGTAACATCCCTAGTGAAAATTCCATGTAATAAAGTTAAAAATAATAGCCATGGCTGATGGGACACTTATTCCAAGTTGAATATTGGAAAAAACATCCTAGTGGGTATTGATTTGGTTTATTATGGCTAAGGAAATTGGCAAAGGAAAAGGATTTGGAAAGGAAAAATGGCATATTTGGCACATTTTTTTATGAAAATAATGGAAATTAGGAGAAAAGGGAGATGAAAGGTCACATGTTTCATGTGCAGAGGAAGATGAAGGAAAATAATGGAAAATGAAGAAAATAGAGGCCTCTTCTATAAAAAGGCTTATGAGGATTAGTTGGTACCTATTGCCAGTTCATTTTTGGAGCTCTTTTATTATTCTCTCTCTCTCACACTCTTGGACACTTAGATTTTTTTTGGAGCACTTTGGAATTAAAGCAAGAAAGGCAAGAAAGCAGGAAGAAGGAGGAAGCAAAAAAGGAGGAACAAGAATCAAGCTTCTACAACAGGATTCTTTGCATGTATGATTTCCTTGCTAGATTTTTCATGCATGGTATTCCATGTAGTTTTTTTTCGTCTTGGCATGGGTTTTTTCCAGGTGAGACAGGGCATTCATCCTAGCCTTACCATTTTCGGATAGCCATGGTGGTGTGGAGTTCTCATGTTTGGTTTAGAAGTATTTCCGGATGGATTCAAAGCTGAGTGAGGTTGATCTTTGAATTATTATGGAACCGATTCATGTGTTGCATCGCTTTAGGGCCTAGTAAACTGGGTTTGGATTATGGTAAAGCCTGAAAGGTGGTTTTATCTCCATTCATGCTTAGGAATCTCGAGTTTGGGATATATGGTAAAGCCTGGAGAGTATGTCTTGGTTTAGGTCCTATTAACCCCTGATTCGAACCATGGCTTGCGTTAAAGGCTGAGAGTCTAGGAGAAAGAAAAATTCCTCATGGTTTATAGGGAGAGAATCCGGTGATATCCATGCTTGTGCTGGCCTAGTGATCGAGTGTAGATGACGGTAAAGCCTAATTTCTATTTGATGAGGGTGAGGTGCTTTAGCCTTGGGATGCACTGGCTGGTTCCTTCAATTTGAATATCACATTCATGCTTGGAATATGGCATGGAGGTGATTGGCTGAAGAGATATTTGGCTTAGCCAATCTATGGCCGGGTGGAATGTGGAAGTCCCATCTCTGGTTGGTTTTTACACTCATTAATGAGAAGCTCATTCATTTGGTATTTGAAGTATTGTTTCACTAGTTATTATGTGGATTATGTTTCTGTTGTATCCATGGTATTTATGTTGTTATTATGTTGGTTATTAGCATGTATTTTATTAGTGATGATGTATGGCTATATCCATGTTTTTACATGTAAATGAATGCACAATGTTTCTATGGTCAAATAGATTGTATTGTAGCTAATTATGTAAGGGATAAATTATTTTTAGTGATTCTCATATTAGTATGAGACCCCTATGCTTAAATCTATTGTTTACACCTGTAGATTCAATGTTTGTGTCATGTTTGAAAAAATTCTTGTCATGGCTAGGAGGGGTCCAGATGATTTCTTGTTGATGTGATTACTTTTGTATAGTTGTCCTATTTTTATTTTTCATCCCTTAATTTTTCATGAAGCTTTGGGTAGTGACCTAGATCTAGGCCTTAAAAGGTGGCTCAAATCCCAGATTCACAGGAACACAAGTAAGCATTTGGGGCCTTAGCCGTAGGCATGCAGTGTTATTCCTGTGGCCATAGACTCCTAGCTCCTAAAATGCAGTGTTATGCCTATTTATATGGCTCAAAGGGGTTCAAAATGTTAGTGTGACCCAGGGATAAGAGGCCTGAATGGTTGGGTTAGCTCCTGGGGGTGTTGTGGTTTTGTACAAGGTCTATAGGTTGTGTTTTCCATTGGTTCCACTTCCTTAAGGTCACATAGGATATTGAATCTCATTATAGTAGCATCACATCGCATGTTTACCCTGGTTGTCTAGTTATTTAGGTAGATATGGGAAGGGGGTGTTACATGATGCCTTAATGCCTTCCTTCCAGAGGATCATTTCCCATCGACTCCAACTCATTTCTCTGGGAATGAGATATAGAGTCCTTTTTCAGTACCTTAGGGTTTTTTTCATCAGAGGCGGAATCCTTCACTATTGACAGTGAGAATACATCAGTCTCTCCTGATTGGTATATTCTCTCAAGTGTTCAACTTCAACACATTTATTCACACTTGAGAATTTTTACTGGGGTACCTTGACACTCATCGTCACTATCGGTGAGTTGTCTCATGTTTGTTAACGATATACATCAATGAACCATAATCAAATGATTTCTCACATGGTAAACTTTAGCTCATTTATTACCATAGTGTATAAATATACCATCTTCGGTCAGTGAAGACCTCGGGTCATGTCAACATATTTGTTCACTCGACAACTCCTTTAGTTTTATGCCAGTTATACCATCCACCCTTATATGTTGTAGTTCATCACAACAACATCTTGTATGTTGGAACCTAAATTTATGCATGTTGGGTTTTTTTAATATTCTTTCAATGACTAGAAGCAGGGGTAGACCCCCTTCGCTTGCGTCGGGTGCAACAGGGGGGTCAGAGGGGGGATGGAAGCCCCCCTTGTCCAGGGGTTAGCAGGGAGTCGGTAGCACCTTGCACAGGGTCCAAGGCGACGCCCTGAGATTTTTTTTTTTGACCCTGTTTTAGGTTGGTGGATGTGCCTATGGTTTTTTGCATGGGTTTGCACATGGTTTTGGAGCATGATAGTTTTTTGCCCCTGGTGGTTTTTAGATATGGTCAAGGGAACTATGGTTATGTTCTAATCCAGGGTTAATGGATTGGGGTTTATGAATTCTTCGGCATGTATATATAGTGTCCCAAGAATAAGAAGAGATGAAGGAAGTGCAAGATAAAGGAAGTTGGAAGACCGTAGAGAAGAAAAAGAAAGCTACAACACCAATATCACTAAGAAATATGAGAAGATAGACAATTAAGAACTAGGAAAATCATAGGTCCGATAGAAAAAAATTGTTCTCAGTGGATGTTAACCATCATCATCATCATCATCATATGTTTTGTAACACTAAAAGGAATATAATGGAAAATCAAGCTGATAGGCCCGATTTGGGATGCAGGGGAAATTATTTTTGTATATATGTTTTATGTTTTATGCTCTCACTATTGTTTATTTTTTGTTTTCTAAGAATTCGTTTATAGATCATTTCTATACTTGGTACTTATGAGGATTCGTTATGCAACATTAGTGATCGCACATTCTTTGAGTATCAGTGATCAAACTTTCTTCTATATGTGATATTGAGACATAGCTCCGTTGTGCTCTTTTGTGGATATGATCAATTGATCCACTATGTATTCTTTTGTTCTTTCTATACACTTATGTATACATGTTGGATCCACTTTATACATAATCATCAATCATTATTTACTATCTTTTTGCATGGGTATACCCGCCTCATATATGAGTCTTATTTCTGACTCCTTCCATCGGTATTCAGCGGGATGGAATTTGGTGATCTCCTCTTGGGTTCTAAAATTTTCTCTATGTTTATACTTAATAAATTTCTTCCATCATGTACCCCTTATGACCTCATATATTAGGGGGCATATGTTATAGAATCATTTATCACTCTTGTTGTTATTATTCTCATGTATGGCCTTGGGAAGCCCTTTCCCTTATAGACTTGATCATATATTAAAAAAATAATATTTTGGATTCCATATGCAACTCTGCCCTATAAAAATTGCATGTACACTCGGGTACCATAACACAGAACTTGCTTCTATCCTAAAAAATATGAAAAAATTAAAAAAATATCGTATTATTCGGGCGGGGTTTATGGGTTTGATCGGAATCCCACCTATAGGAGCATGTTGCCTAAATAAATCAACTGATTTATGGTGATATTTATACACATGATGGAATGTCCTAATTACAATCGAGGAGATGGGATATCAACATTATAGTCATTTTAGTCCCTATATCAAGTTTGATTTCCTTGTACCTCCTACATGTTGGGTGTGTGTTATATTCTTTCCATGACTAGAAGTAGGCGAGTGGACCCGCGTATGGTTTTGTGCATGGGTTTGCACATGGTTTTGGGCATGATGGTTTTCTACTCATGGTATTTTATATATCTGGTCAAAGGAACTATGATTATGTTCTAATCCAGGGTTAATGGATTGGGGTTTATGAATGCTTCAGCATGCATATATATGTATTGTAACATTTAAAGAAATATAATAAAAAATCAAGCTGGTAGTCCCGGTTTCAGATCAAGTAGAAAATATCTGTGTATATATGTTTTATGTTTTATGCTATTTCTATTGTTTATTTTCTATTTTCAATAATTCTTTTGCAGATAATTTATGTAGAGGGTTAAAACATACATTTGGTATCAAATCTATTTTGGCTTCAAGGGGACGCCCATGCTGTTGATGGGTTTTCTAATCGGGCCTATGGTAGACCTTGTTCAGTGGGAGATCTATGGGATCGATTCTTTCGATGAAAGAATATGGAGAGAAATGGAAAGATAGAGATTGAGAAATTTAATGGTCAGACTTTTGAGTTGTGGAAGCTCAAGATGAAGGATCTATTGGTGGATAAATATCAATGGATTGTGGTAGATCCAGGTACTAAACCAACGACAATGTCAGATGAAGACTGGGCGAAGTTGGATCAGAAGGAAAAGAGCACAATATAATTGTATATATTATATTCAGTATTGTTGAATGTATATGGGGAAGCTATGGCGAAGAATTTTCAGGTCAAGTTAAGGACTTTGTACCAATCTAAGTCTCCGGTGAATAAATTTTTCCTGCGGAAAAATTTGTATAACCTAAGAATGAAGGATGGATACTTGGTAATCGAGCATCTGAATGCCTTCAATACTGTGGTAATTCGGTTGTCATATATTGATATTAAAATATTATATGAATACAAGTTCATCATTTTGTTGTGTTCTCTACAAGATTTGTGCGATAGCCTGGTTATTGCAATAGGTAGCAATACAACTACCTTGAATTTTGAGAAAATTGTCTCAGCCTTGTTGTCGGAGGAAATGAGATGGAAAAATATGGAGGGCCATAAAGGAGATGCCTTTTCTATACAAGGAAGGTCTCAGAACAGAAACAAAAATAATTTCTCGAGTGGGATATCTAAATCTATAGGGAGATCTAAATCTCCAAGAAATCCTGTAAAGGTATGATAGAAATGTCAAAAGGAAGGGAATTTTAAAAAGTAATATAGATCTAAGGCTTCTGAGAAATGAAATGGATCTGATGATGCAGGTGTAAAAATAGTGTTCTAATAGGTGTTCAAGAAAGATACATGCAAGATGGTTCGAGGAGCACTGGTATTAATGCAGGGAGTTCGGATTGGAACTTTGTACAAGATTCTGGGTAGCACTATTATTGATGGGTGCAATCATTCTGTGGTTTCTGAAAGTGGAGAAGAAAGCCTAGTGGTATCTAGAGAAAACAACATGCTATGGCATCAAAGGCTTGAACATATTGGAGAGAAGGGCCTTTGGATACTGGATGGTAATGGTTTAGTAGAATGTATGTCTAATTTCTCTCTAGATTTCTATTTCTGTGAATATTTTGTATATGGGAAGAAGAATCCAATGAGTTTCCCTCCTAGTGCTAAGAGGGTGAACAAGATATTAGAGCTTGTGCATAGTAATGTGTTTGGACCTGTGTTGGTTCCATCATTAGGTAAGTCTATTTACTATGTTTCATTTATAGACGACTTCTCAAGGAATACATGGATATATTCCCTGAGGAATAAATATGAAGTCTTTGATATATTTAAAGAATTTAAGGTTCTGGTGGAAAACCTGATAAAGAATAAGGTAAAGGTGCTAAGGACAGATAATGGTGGAGAGTTCTGCAAGAAGGAATTAGAAGATTTTTGTAAGAAGTTTGGTATACACAGAAGAAGTCTACTACATACACACCTCAGCAAAATGGAGTTGCAGAAAGAATGAAAATAATGTTGATGGAAAAGGAAAGAAGCATGCTCAGTGGTACCTGGTTAGGATAGGAATTTTGGGCAGAGGCAATTGAGACTGCATGCTACCTGGTTAATAGATCACCTTCATCATCGTTGGAGGATAAGACTCCACATGAGGTATGGACTAGTAAGGAACCCTCTCTTTCACATATGAGGGTATTTGGATGTGATGCATATGTACATGTTCCAAAGGAGAAAAGGACCAAGTTGGATAATAAATATGAAAGGTGCATCTTTATTGGGTATAAGGATGGTTTAAAAGGTTACAATATTTGGAACCCAAAAACAAGGAAGGTTGTGTACAGCCGAGATGTGGTGTTTAGAGAGGTGAAATATTTTGTTAAACATGAAGTCATACCAAAGGAACCTTAGAAGATAGAGTTTTATCTAAAGGAGGAAGAATCATAATCTAGAGAAAAAAATATTCAGAAGAGGAAGAGCCACAAAATCCAACTATGAGAATACCAGTTTGATAAATAAGGCAGCTAGAAATGTATAGTCCATCTACTTTCTATTCAAATTTTTCTTTAACTATCACTGATGGTGATCCTAGAACTGTAAGGGAGGTAGTGGATTTAGAAGATGTAAAACTTTAGAAGGAGGCCATGCTTGATGAAATGGCATCCTTGCACAAAAATGAGGCATGGGATCTAGTGGATTTGCCAGCTTGAAGGAAGCCTGTTGGGAGAAAATGGGTGTTTAAGAAGAAGATGAATACAAAAGGCAATGTGGAGAAATACAAAGCTCGGTTGGTGGAAAAAGGTTATTTCGTGGTGTCGAGAATTGATTTTGGTGATATTTTTTCTCCTATTTCCATGGTTACTTCTATTAGATTATTTTTATTTGTTGCTGGCACATTTTATTTTGAGGTAGAACAAATGGATGTGAAGACGAAATTTCTTCATGGGGATTTGAAAGAGGAGATCTACATGAAGCAACCTGAATTATTTGCAGTGAAGGGTAAGAAAGAACTAGTATCCAGGTTAAACAAGTCTCTATATGTGTTAAAACAGTCACCAAGGATGTGGTATCAGAAATTTGATGCATATATATGGGGACTTGCCTTCACCAGAGGAAAATAGGATCACAGTGTGTATTTTAAATTAATTGGTGACTGTGTTATTTATTTTTTCTTGTATGTAGATGATATGTTGTTGGTTGCCAAAATGAAAAAGAAATTATCCAAGATTTGAAGACCCAATTGTTCTCCAAATTCGACATGAAGGATCTTGGTGCTGCAAACTATATTTTGGGCATGGAAATTAAATGATATGGGCAAAGAGGAAGATCTGGTTAAACCAGAGGAAGTATGTCGAGACAATATTGCAGAGGTTCAATATGCAGGATAGTAAACCGATGAAGGTTCGTATTCTTGTAGGTGTAAATTTATTTGCTGAAAAATGTCCTAAGACACAAGAAGAAGAGGAGGATATGTCCCATGTTCCATATGTAAGTGGAGTGGGTAGCCTAATGTATGCAATGATTTTTACTAGACCAAACATTGCACATGTAGTGGGAGTATTGAGCAGGTTTATGTCAAAACTAGGGAAGGAGCATTGTAGAGAAGTGAATCAGGTTTTCAGGTATTTGTGTGGCACTAGCGATTATGGTTTGTGCTACCAAGGAAGACAAGGATTGGACAGATGTTTTGATATTTGTGGCTTTGTTGATGCAGAATGGGCTAGAGACTTGTATAAAAGAAGAACTACAAGTGGGTATGTTTTTATCCTATATGTAGGTGCAGTCAGTTGGATGAGGAAAATAAAGTTTGTAGTGGCTCTCTCAACTATAGAGGCAAAATACATGGCAGCCACTCATCTAGGTAAGGAAGCAGTTTGATTGTAGAGATTGTGTTCAAGTATGGGGTTGGTGCAATGAGATATAAGGATAGATTGTGATAGCCAAAGTGCAATTTTCTTGGCTAAGAATCCAGCCTATCATTCAAAGAAAAAGCACATTGATGTTCAGTATCACTTTTTGAGAGATATGGTTGAGGATAAAAAGGTGTTGCCGGTAAAGGTGGACACTTTGAATAATGTTTCATATGCATTGACAAAGTCTATGAGCACTGAGAAGTTATCTTGGTGTAGAGTAAAAATGGGCATTGCAGGGATGGACCAATGACTAAGCTCTCCTGTGGCCCCCAGTGGAAAGAAAAAAACAAGTGGGAGAATGTTGGGTGTGTGTTATATTCTTACCACAACTAGAGGTAGGTGGGAAGACCTGCCTATGGTTTTGTGTATGGGTTTGCACATGGTTTTGGGCATGACGGTTTTCTACTCATGGTATTTTGTAGCTCCGGTCAAGGGAACTACAGTCATGTTATAACCCATGGTTAATTGATTAGGGTTTATGAATGCTTCAACATGTATATATATTTGTAGCATTGAAAGGAATATAATGAAAAATCAATTTGGTAGTCCTGGTTTGGGATCTAGGGGAAAATATTTGTGTATATTTGTTTTATGTTTTATGCTCTCTCTATTATTCATTTTTTATTTTTAAGAATTATTTTGTAGATCATTTTTGTACAAGGTTAAGACCTACACTACACTCCCAGTCATGGGAAACCCTTGATTCCTTATGTAAATGCTCATCCATTTTTATATGGCATCTTTTTGCATATGCTCGAGAGGTGATCTTTGAGGCTTGGGCTGGATGGATCTAGAGGAAGGTTTCGATAGTGTCATGGTTGGATTAGGTGGTATCTCTCCACTATTATTTGTTGATATCAATAAAGAATCTTTGTCTCATTTCTGATATGTTATGATCTCACATTTCATGATTTATATGTGATATTTCATGGTTTATATGTTTATACTTGTTGATCTAACATTTCTATTATGTGTGCACTTTTAATTACTTGATATGTATATCCTTCTCTGAATCTTGTTGAAGTCATGCTCACTTTCGAGGAAGTAGAGGGTTTGAACCCTATGGGATTGACATCAGAAGGTAGTAGTTCCTTAGTGTTGAATTAAAGCCTTGTTGATGTGGATCTTTAATTGAAATTCAGTATTATGGTTCTGTAATTCAAAATTCGTGCTCTCCAATTATGATAGCATACTCCCAATATGAGATTTATTCTCAACAACATGCTTCTCCTTATGTCAATGATTTCCCTGGATCTCCACATCCCTTTTAGGAAGCCTATCCAAAATAATATTTTCCATGACAATCATGGAGTTTTTTATTTCTTCCTTATTTTCATTTATCTTCTTTTACGTTCCTTCTATATTATTTTCTATTCCTTCCTTCTTTTCATTCATTTTATTTTCCATTTCTCTTTTAAGATTTTATTGAGAACCTAAGAAATCCACCTTTTTTAGCATATTGTCATCCATTTCATTACCTGCTTCTATAATTGAGATAACCTAATTATAAGCCTTCATTTTCTTCATGAGTCAAGGATGAGCCTTAAAAAAAATTAGTTGGTGTAGCAGCTTTCTTTGGAGGTGTGTTCGAAAATAATAATAGAATTCCTCTTTATTGCAACTTTTAGTTACCAGGAAAATGATCTTCTAATAAAAATTTAGGTCACTAGTAACTTATTTCCCTTAATTTGGGTAATATTAGAATGGATGAAATTTTATTGAAATATCCTTGAGATTTGAGCCCTTCTAGATCTGAAATTTTTTCTCTAACGCTCCTATATGCATTTTCTATAATTCCACATGTGTGAACTGAATTCAATGCTTTTATTGAAATTTATGGTAACTTTCCCAAAACTTTCTTATTTTTTTTCCACTTCCGATGAGCAAACTCGTATAGCATGTTGGGTTTCCAATTCTTCAAATATAATTATGAAATTTGTAACTGAGGTACCTCTATATGTCTCTTAAAATACTTGAAGATATCACAATCTGAAAATTCCAAATAGGCAAATATAGAAAAAAAACCAAGCTCACATGTTTAAAATTTATTGTTGGACTATTCAAAAACCCTAAGATCCATATCTTATAACTTTGAAAGTATAACGAACCAAATTTTGAAAATTGAACTAGAAGTTCCATGAAATTTTTTATTAATCTAGTATAGGTTTCACTATTTAAACATCACAGAAAAAAAATATTACCAAAACTCCAAACTGACACGTTCAAAACTTATTTTAGGAGCATATAGGAACGTGGTATTCCTTAGAGCATATATACAAAATTATAGCAAACCAATATTTGGGATTTGAACCAAACATTCATCAAAAAATTTCATCATGGTGGTCCATATTTCATGGTTTGAAACCTGAAAAAAAAAATAACAATAAAAAAAAATAAAATTAAAAATTAAAAAAATAAATAAATAAATAAATTAAATTAAATTAAATTAAATTCCAAACTGACCTGTTTGAGATAGATTTCCAGAGCATTCAAAAACCCTCAGTTCCTTGGAACATATCTCAAAAAATGTAACAAATAAAGATCTGGAATTTGAACTAGATATTTCCTGAGATGTCTTATTAACATTCTCCAAGCTTCACCATTCAAAACCTTCCAGAAAAAAATAAAATAAAATTAGTGAAAATTCCACAATGGCCTGTTTGAAGCAGCAAAACACTATGATCATGAGCTTTGATACAAAATTTTATGATCTTTGTGCCTAAAAACTGATAAGAAACAAATAATTACAATCCTCTTCAAGGAAAATCCTCCTTTTACAATGAATAAAATATACAACGCAATAATTTGTTATCCTAAGACTAGATATCCTTAGTTTATAAATATGAGAAAAAGGGTACAACTATGATAAAATGGGACCATATAGGGTTCTATCCTGCATAAAAATATAAAAATAGGAATGTAGTCACTTAATATATATGGGTTAATAAGGGGTTTTGGGGTTAACATGGGGCTTAATAGAGACACAAATTTCTCATGAGAATGAAATTCTATTTCATTCAAATAAGGAGGATGATAAAAAATATAAGAAACTTCCAACACGTGGAATGAGGGGTGAAAATATTATTTAAGGAATTTCATATCTTTATGAAGAAGTGAATATGTTAGAAGAATGGTTATTCAAGGATTGAGGATGACTATACAGGGATTGAAAACAAACAACATGAAAAGGAAGAGATGCTTGAAGCATATAATAAATTTGAAAATTTTGAAATTAATTATTTAGGTGGATATGGAGAGAAAGAGCAAGAAGAGCATAGCATTAATTTTAATTCAATCAAGCAGTAGATGAATCTAGTGAATGAGATGATGGGGTAGTCATATGTCTTATTTGAAATGGAGGTAATATTTCAAATGATTCATAGTAAATAATATGCATAATAAAGAGATGTGGAACAAAAAGGAGTAAAGAAATAAATGTAACCAACATGATGGAAAATATGAATTAGAAGGGATCAGAAACTGCATATTTGGATCAAACAACAGTGGATAAAATAAAGTTGTAATTGTAGTCATTATTATGATTGATGATATATTTCAAGAGTCTAATAAGCAAAATGTTTGTTGTAATGAATTTATTTTGTGTGTAGATGTAAGTAAAAACTAAAAGTTTTGAAAATGAAAGCCAATATTTCATAGAGAAACTACGGAGGAGGCATTCAAGTGCCTTAAAAATCCTTGGAGATATTTTCGGTGATGAATAATGGAAGATGAGAAGGTATGGGAATAGTAAAAATTCCATTAAAGAAACGAAGTTTTTAAATTTTGAAGTATAGTTGTAGATAAGTAATGTTGATAATATTTATCAACAAAGGGGTAAGTTGGACATTGAACTAATGAGTTATGGATATTGATGAAGAAATGGCTTAAGAAGAGGTATAGTGAGGTGAAGAGAATAATCAATAAAAAAATACAATTGATTACACAAGTTTTCATCAACAAAGCATTTGGATCACTGCAAAAAAAAAATATGGAATCCTAAAAAATTGAGGACAAAATCCTAAATTATTTCCAAGTGGAAGTCAAGCATTAGAACACCTTTTTTTGAAAATGTTTATGGCAACGAAGGAAGTGGACAAAAATAAAGCAAATTTTATAATCCATGAGGGTAAAGCGTAGTAGATGCACCTGCAATTGGAATTATCAGACAATGGGATGGAGGTTACATACAAATAAAATATAGAAGAATAGTTGGAAGACTCATGAATGGGGGTCCATGAATTGTTTTACTTGGGGAATCTATTGCGGGAGAATTTCTCAACAAGACCTAGAATATATTATCACATTTACCAATGGGAGTGGGTTCCCTTAATTTAATTTAGCTTATCGAGTTATGAAATTGATTTTCTAAATGTAATAGGAATTGATTTGAAAAATGAGAGAGCATTTCCTAATCAACATGTAATCCTCTAATTCAAGTGAGTTGTTGGAGTTAGAGCTTTTAGGCTCAAATTTGATATTTTCCGAGAATGGGTGATTTGATCCATATTTATAGGATCTCAACACAGCATAATTTTGTATATGGATATATTATGTAAAAAGTAGAAAATATAATGGAGTGTGTGAGGAAATATGAGAGGTATGAGTGTAGGAGGAGGTCCAAGAGACCAAAAGGTGGGATAGTGGAGTACAATGTCTAATTTATATTTATTGACAAACCATTTGAGTTCTTGCATTCTGTAGTGAATCAAGTGAATGGTATTATTTTGCGCTTATTGGTTCTTAAATGAATATTGTTGTGATAAGTGATAAAGTCTACTTATCTTTATTTTGTAGAGACATAAATAGTGGTGGCTTGAATCAATTATAGTTTCATGATAAGTATCCAATTTGGGGTTCAAAGATAGATTCTTTGAAAGCTGAGAATTTTCGTATTGGATGAAAACCTTGCAACACTTAAAATTGGTGATATTTCTCTAGTTGACAAAGAATTATGACGAATAATTTCATGTCAAAAAATGTTCATCAAGTAAGCGTTTCAACCTTGCATGGTTCCACCCCAATCTTATTGATTTTGCAACCAAATCCTTTGTATTTGGAACTTTGGCTATCTAGATCGAGAAAAAGTGCAACCACCAATACTTTAGTGTTATCAAGGTTAAGATAGATAGAGAAGAATTATCCGAATTGGAGTGGATATTTAGATAGAAAGCAATGATCAGATCAAATGAAGGACATTCATATCAAAGTTTATAATCCAGACTAATAATTATATGGGGTATATCCTAGCACAAGTCATAACTAAGAGCAGACTCTAGATCACATTTATTCTTCGGATTTCAAGTTATTTGGTATGGACCCTAAGGAGATTTATAACTAGGAACTAGATTCCATATTTTGGAATTTGTGCCAAATTAATCCAGCCTAAAAAGTTAAAATATGGCTTAGAAATATATATGGATTGGGATATATATCTAGGTTAGGAAGTTATCCAGACCAATTGTTGATATTTTTTATTGTGAGTAAATAAGATATTTGAATTACGTGAGAAGTTGTCATTATCAGCTTTTGGTTAAGCACTCGATCACACCATTGATCATATGTGTTAAAGTTAATTAAGCTTGAGAACTAAGGAATTTTGGGGATTGTGTAGAATTCAAAATATTAAATTTGATTATTTGGGATTTACGTGAAGCACTAGTAACGTTGAATGAAACTTGAAACTAATCCATTATCAAGTTGATGAGATGAAAACTTGATGAAGACAACTTGATCTAAGTCAAGTTGGGAAACAAAGGAATATGTGAATAGAGGATACATTGGCATGAAAACTTATATATTAGGGTGAGGGTCAACACTAGTAACGTTGAATGAAACTTGAAACTAATCCATTATCAAGTTGATGAGATGAAAACTTGATGACGACAACTTGATCTAAGTCAAGTTGGGAAACAAAGGAATATGTGAATAGCGGATACATTGGCATGAAAACTTATATATTAGGGTGAGGGTCAAGCCAAGGGTGGGGGTGGAAGGAAATGTTAAAGAAAACTTGTTTAAGGTTTCCACCCTAATTGTATTATTTTTTCTCATCCACCTTTCATATGTGTTTTGTGTTTTCTCTAATATTTATCTTCATCCTCATCCCCACTTTCATATGAGGGTGCGTGTGAAGAGAAATATTAGGGAAAACTTAATTGTATATGAGATTGAGGATGGGGCTAGTAGTAGGAGGAAATATTAGGAAAACTTAAACATATATGAGGGTGAAGTGTGGGTGTGGGGAAATATTACGGAAACATTAAATTTATATTAAATATTTTTTCTCTAATATTTCCCCTACTCTTATATTAGAGAAATATTAAGGGTAGAGATGAGCATGGGTGTCGATGGAAATATTAGGGAAAAAAAATTATATATGAGGGTGAGGATGGGGGTAGGGGAAATATTAGGGAAAACATACATATATATGAGGGTAAGGGTAGGGGAAATATTAGGGAGAACATATTCCATATATGTTTAATTTTTTCTTAATATTTCCCGGTGGGGGTAAATATCAAGGAAAACTTCAACCCTCGCCCCCATAATAGAGAAATAATTTAAGTTTTTTGTAATATTCCCCGCACTCTCACCTTCACCTCCATCCTTGTGATGGGAGAAATATTAGGGAAATATTAAATATATATGAGGATGGGGGGGATCATTAGAGAAAACATATGGGTATTCCCTAACATTTTCCCTTGACCTCCAACCTCTCCATCATATGAGGGTGGGAGTAGGGGTGAGGGAAAATATTGGGGAAAACTTAAATATATACTAGTATAGATCCATTTTAACCATGGATCTAGTAAGAACCAAGAGGAATCAAATCTCTTGAGGTGAAAACCTCTTTTAGTATGTAAATCTTGAAAAACAAATTGCATCTCAAGATATTTGAACCTTGGGAACTTGATAAATATGTTATTAATATGAATCTATATTGTTTCTACACACATGTACTTTTTCATTGTTTAAATTACATTTTCTAATGCATGAATAAGTTAAAAATCAACAAATTTTACTACATTTCAAACAAAAGTGACCAAAAAATACAACTTAAAATGGTCCAAAATATAGAATAGTGACACACACACACACACACATATATATATATATATATATATATATATATATATATTATTTTTTCTAAACATATATAATATATAGGTAGTTGACCGAAAATATTCTTCATATTAACTTGATATTATGTTATTCATATATTAATATTATTTACTTTTGTATATTAAAATATTGGATTTATAATTTACATTGAATTTTATTATTATTATTATTAGTAGTAGTAGTAGTTAAATGACATATATCAATTTTATACTAAGAATTAAATAGAATTAAATGAATCACTCATTTATCTTTTAATTATATATATATATATATATATATATATATATATATATATATATAGAGAGAGAGAGAGAGAGAGAGAGAGAGAGAGAGAGAGAGAGAGGTGCTTAGTTTAATTTATAGAAGAAATGGCTAGAGCATTTTTCGTTAATTTTAATGAAAATGGGCAGAGATTCTAAATATTTTATCTTCTTGCAATATCAATAACCAACTAGGCTAGCACCGAGGGTGAAATTATTGATTTTTTATAATGCTTTTACTTAAAAATAACTAATATGTATATTCATTTTTTTATTTTTTTATTATAGGTGACATTGAGTATTTTAGTTTAGAGAATATTTTAATTTTATTTAAGAAGGTAATGTGTCAACTCCACATTGAGCATAGACCGAATTACATTTATCCTTCATACTTAGCTATAGAATGTGTCTCTCGGTACAATGAGTCTAAGGGAAATATTAGAGAAAACACTTATTTCATTATATATAGAAGTGAGGAAACACTGGGGAAAAATATATTTGAAAGTGAGAAAATATTAGAGAAAACTTGTTTCATATATATTTAAATTTTTAGTTAAAAAAATTATTTAATTATATATATGAAAATGAAATTAAAAGTAAGAAAACTTAAATACTCATAACAATGGAAAAAAAAACTTTACAACTCATATATTTATAAAAAATGAAAAAAATTCTCACTTACTCAACTTATATATATATATATATATATACTCTCAATGAAATGTGTCAATGATACAACTAGAAATTTCCCCTAAAGGTGAAAAGGTACATAGAAGGCATAGAAGATTTGGGAAGATTATCTTCACACTCAATCCAATGCAAGCATTGTTAATTGTTTCTATGAGTGCAACAAAATTACTTCTGGATAAGAATATGTAGATCACACATATCTAAAGCTACTCATAGAGGTTAGAAAGGGGCATACAAATATTTGAAGAGGAATCTACCTGTTTGATTTTAATGATTGATGAGCAGAATTAGGATTCTATTAGGATTGAAGAAGGAATTTTTGTGTAATATCCCAAAACAGGGATTTTCTACAACAAATGGAATATCTTAAGGTATTCCAAAGTTGGAGCTTCAACAAATCATGAGCATGGAAATGTAGATCAGCTCATTAAATTTAAAATAACATCTAATCAGCACATGAAAGAACCTCAGCAAGTAGATGGCCTATATCCTCCTTCCCAAGTGGTGAAATGCAGCAATATAGGGCATAAAATAGATGTCTTCAGAAAATAGCGCTATAAAAATGAGGAATGGACTTGGATCCCTTAGAATACATCATATAAAACTCACATGCAGAATTAGAGGCGAAACAAATCACTCTAGCCAATATAAACATATCTCCCCAAGTCAATATGCCTCAAATAAGCCCAAACCCCATAACCTATCTCATGCAGAAAGTACTGAAGCAAGAACAATGTTATTTTTATGAGGGATTATGCAGCAAATGATGAGACAAAATAGATCTGGAGTATACAATACATCAATGGCTGAGAAAATGGAGATCCCTTCTTATACAAAACAAGAGTAACCCAGCAAGGGGTTCATGTGAATACAATGTATAAAAATGCAGATCTACAAATCTGGATCTGAAAAATGCAGTTTTACTATAGCACTAAATAAATGTGACTGAAATGTACAAGTGACAGAAGAAGAATGAAGTAGAGAGCTTTCCGGGAGAAGGGTTGGCCCTTTCTCCAAGGAAAAAGCTCACAAGCAAGGGATCAAACCCTGCTAATGCAGTACCCCTGAAAACAACGCAGTTTCTCCAGTAAACTGCGTTGTAGTGGATGGGAACTAATTTTTCCACATGCCAAGATGTAAAATGTGCCTTGGAATCTCCTGTACAGATCTTGAAAAGAAAGGGGAGCTCCCTCCTCTGAAAGATAAGCTCAAGAGCTGGTGTTGTGATTCTCCCACTACAACACCCTGTAACACAGCACTATTCTCTGTAGAAATAACGTTATGGATGAAGGAGGATGCTTGGCCTCAAGCCCAGATGTGGGAAATGAATAACAGAACCCCTCCAAGAGATCACTCGATGAAGGAGAAGGAATCCCTAAGCAGGAATTCCTTGTGCTGAAGAGCACTGCATACTCAGCTCAACAACTAAAGAATGCTCAATAGTCTAAGCAGACCAAAAATAATAATCCATAAGATAACTCCAAAAGTCTGTTCTCTTCCTCCTTATAATGTTTGTGAGCCTCCTCACCTTGGGTCCCACCTATTAGGGTTTCCAACACCATTGAATCATTTCCCTCCAAAACTGTGCTGCCTTCCCAAGCAAGCCACACCCTCTTAGGAAGCGTTGTTGACTTGGTCAAACTTGACCTTGTCCTCATGCATTTGCCCCTTTTCACACTAGAAGGTGCAAAATAAAGCTACTACATTGACCCCTTTCACACTATGAGGGATTTTATTCCTACTCATGGGTCTCCTCACCCATTTTATTCACCTCCTAGATGGCATGAGCAAAATTAATGTTCAAATTAGCTTCATGCTAATTTTGGAACATTGCAGTCCTCCCCTCTCAAAGACTGCTTGTCCTCAAGCAAGTGCAAGGATATACTGAGTTATGTCTCCTCCTCTCCATGTATCATCCATGTATGATGATCTCCTCCAAGTAAAGAGATGTTGTCTCAACAATGAATCCTCATAGTGCCTCTCCCAAGCAAACAAATTAGCATTTGGTGGACACCCCAAATGGCTATCATCATGCAGAAGTAGCATACTCAAGAAGACAACTATGTGATGTCTAGAGGTCCTCTCAATGCATGGAGTATGAAATGCATGGGAAATCCTCATTCCCAAGTGAAACCTCCACCCCCAAGCTATCATCCATATGAAATGAGTCACCCTCCAACATGGAAACTCATGAAGAATCTCCTCCACTTTGGCTCCTGAAGTGTAGGTGGGTCGAATAAATGAACATGATAGGCAAGAGGGCCTATCCCACGCTATCCTCCTCTCCACTTATGATAAGTGTAGAGGGCATGCTGATCTTGGGCTACAACATGATTTCCCTCCAATGGCAAGAAGAATATTGAGTCTCCAAGGACCCTCCCTCCAAAATAATGAGCCATGCCAACCAAACCATTCCATACAAGATGAATGGCACATCATCACCATATGGAATCCAAATCAGAAAATGGCTGAGTTTTATGTGTAATTTTGGATGATACACATGGTCTCTCTAGTGGATACAACACAATCTTTTCAACTGCTGATTTAGAGCATCAAGTGGCAAGTTTTCCTCTAAGGAATTTTCAGCTATGCATGTTAGCTCATCTACTATGAAGTAGTAAGCAGCAATATATATCAGTTGTATAAAATCAAAACAATAAAACACTTGCCCAAAGTCATGTAGAGATGGGTTATCATCATCACAAAATTTGGCCCTAAAGTAACCATGAAACCCATAAATAATATTTCTCTCTTGTGGAGAAATGCACTGTTTAAATATGGTGAGAAAATACAAATACTCAATAGAGTAACCAACAAGAACATAAATGTATTTCTTACCATGCATCATGTGTGAGCTGAAGTTGAGGTCCATGAGTGAGTCCTCCCATGAGAATCTTCTCATAAAAATCTGCAAGAAGAGAGGGTGCATACTCCCTTTGGAACACTCAACCAATAGAAACATGCTCTCAAGTGACAGCGCTGTAGGCCTTAGTAACAAGGCTCTTGTCACTCCATGACTCCTCCTTTTGGCATTCCATATGCCAAAGCCATCCACCACCATGCTGCTATGTGAGAAGATATTCTTCCGACATGGAAGCCCCTCATAATCCTCCAATGCTGAAGGGTAGCCTCCTTGCACCATGAATGTGCCTTCCTTCTCTCCGGAAATATCATGAAAAGTATGGGAAAATTTCTGCCCATACTCTCCCAAGTGTAACCACAACAACAACAACTCTTGTTGCTCCCTCACCTCTCCCTCATACAAGCCATAGAATAATATCATGATGGTTATCTTGTATGATGCCACATACAAACAAGTTTTCTGTTGTTCTATCATATGGGTGCCATGCCATGCCTCCATCCACCACATACCCTTTAACAAAGAGTATGATCCAAGATGGCCAAACTCTCTCAAGAGTAGCCAGTGCAAATTTGCTTCTTGCTGCCCTGTGTCATAGATCTGAAAGTGGCCCACAAACCTCTTGCCCTCCATCCACCTCCATTCATCTAAATGTGGATGCCTCCAATCATTTCCCCCCTCGGTATCTTCCCAATGGAGACTACCAATCTCCCCAAGAAATTCTTCCTCCTTACACCTCATGGGCAGTTGATATGTAATCCCTTGGAGATCTTCCAGAAAATACCTCTCATCAATCAATCTCTTGAATCCAAAAGAATTCAAGTGTGTTGAAGGCCAAACACCAATAGGAAGTGACTCAACATTCATCATGCCTCCCCCAATATTACACCCTAAACCCTTATGTTGCATGCAACTCAATAAAGGTGCAAAGGAATGGATGTTCATCCCCTCTTGGATCAATCCCAAGTTGCATAGCACTGTGCAAGCTTGTTTCCCCCCCACAACAATGTGTTTTTATCCTAGACCATGTGATGACAAATTTCCTAGGCTTCCCATAAGATTTTCTGAAATGATCGGAAATGGAAATACTTGCATACCTTGGTGAGTCTTGGGAACCTCTTGTAGGGCTGCAAGAGTTCCTCTCTTCAATTTGTTGGCTGATCCAACTACTGCTATAAATGGTTGCCCCTCCATGATTGTGACAGTGTTGGTATAAGGCTCCTCAAATGGAGAAGAGGACTCCTCCTCCTCTAATATTCTATTGTCAAATCTCCTGATTAATTGATGCATAAAATTAGTAAAAGTAGATATTATTGCATGGCTTACATGGCTAATCTACCAAGAGCTTGCCTTGTCCTCCAAGTGCAGTGCTGAGATCTCCAAAACCTTTTTTCCACTACTGGATGTAGTAGGAAAAATGCATCTAGTTTCATCACCCAAGTCTTTGCTGCACACTTGAGTGATCCATCAAATGTAGACAACAGGAATTTGTTGCCTCTTATCATTCTCTTACTGCATGGTCTTCTTGCTTCTCTCAATTGAATAAACTAAGGAAAATCTTGGGTCTCTTTGAAAGCCCTAGGTTGGCACTTTTATTCTGCCAAATACCCACTCAGGATCTCATGTTCTAAGTGGTCTTCTTGCTCTCCACTTCCTATATGAGAATAGGAAGTGCATGGATCTTCTTCTTCCTCTTGAAACCTTCTAGAGGTCTCACTACAACTTTCTCCTCCTTGAAACCCTCTTGGAGTTTCATTACATCTTTCTCCTTCCATCAGTTGAACCTCCTTGGAGAGGCTCTTCTTAGATCTGAAAATGGATGAGAGTAATCTCATCCTCTCCATCATTTTGTTCTCCTCTTATTATTATCTTCTGATTAGATCTGAAATCCATAGGCTGAGCCAAGATGGCAGCTCTAATACCACTGTAATATCCCAAAACAAGGTTTTTCTACAACAAATGGAATATCTTAAGATATTCCAAAGTTGGAGCTTCAGAAAATCATGAGCATGGCGATGTATATCAACTCATTAGATGTAAAATAAAATATAATCAGCAGATGAAAGAACCTCAGCAAGTAGATGGCCTATATCCTCCTTCCCAAGTGGGGAAATGTAGCAATATAAGGCATAAAACAACTGTCTTCAGAAAATAATGCTATACAAGTGAGGAATGGGACTTGGATCCCTTAGAATACATCATATACAACTCAGATGCAGAATTAGAGGTGAAAAAAATTACTCTAGCCAATATAAACAGATCTCCCCAAGTCAATATGCTTCAAATAAGCCCAAACCCCATAACCTATCTCATGCAGAAAGTACTGAAGCAAGAACAATGTTATTTTTATGAGGGTTTATGCAGCAAATGATGAGACAAAATAGATCTGGAGTATACAATACATCAATGGCTGAGAAAATGGAGATCCATTCCTTCTTATACAAAACAAGAGTAACCTGGCAAGGGCTTCATGTGAATACAATGTATAAAAATGCAGATCTGCAGATCTAGATCTGAAAAATGCAGTTTTACTGCAGCACTGAATAAATGTGACTGGAATGTACAAGTGACAGAAGAAGAAAGAAGTACAGAGCTTTCTGGGAGAAGGGTTGGCCCTTTCTCCAAGGAAAAATCTCACAAGCAAGGGATCAAACCCTGCTGCTGCAGCACCCCTGAAAATGACGCAGTTTCTCCAGTAAACTGCATTGTAGTGGATGGGAACTGATTTGGCCACATACCAAGATGTAAAATGTGCCCTAGAATCTCCTGTACAAATCTTGCAAAGAAAGGGGAGCTCCCTCCTTTGAAAGATAAGCTCAAGAGCTGGTATTGTGAGTCTCCCACTGCAACACCCTACAACACAACACTATTCTCTGCAGAAATAACATTGTGGCTGAAGGAGGATGCTTGGCCTCAAGCCCGGATGTGGGAAATGAAGAACAAAACCCCTCCAAGAGATCACTCGATGAAGGAGAAGGAATCCCTAAGTAGGAATTCCTTGTGCTGAATAGCACTGCATACTCAGCTCAACAGTTGTAGAATGCTCAATAGTCTAAGAAGACCAAAAATAATAATCCATAAGCTAACTCCAAAAGTCTGTTATCTTCCTCCTTATAATGTTTGTGAGCCTCCTCACCTTGGGCCCCACCTAGTAGGGTTTCCAACACCATGTGAATCGTTTCCCTGCAAAACTGTGTTGTCTTCCCAAGCAAGCCACACCCTCTTAGGAAGCGATGTTGACTTGGTCAAACTTGGCCTTGTCCTCATGCATTTACCCCTTTTCACACTGGAAGGTGCAAAATAAAGCTGCTCCATTGATCCCTTTCACACTATCAGGTATTTTATTCCTACTCATGGGTCTCCTCACCCATTTTATTCACCTCCTAGATGGAATGAGAAAAATTAATGTTCAAATTAGCTTCATGCTAATTTTGGAACATCATATTTTGGTATTTAAAAAGATGTCATTGTCATTAGTCTAGCATCGGTCCGAAGCAGGAGGAATGGGAATGAAAACAAAGTATGTGGAACTAGAGTAGAGTGACACTCTTCTAGAGATGGAACACCCATCTAGGAAAAACAATCTAATTTTCTTAACCATTTTCTGGTTAAGTTCATTTCTATGCTAATTTTGAACTTCTAGGTTCTAAGTTTTATAAATATGGGAACCATGATAATATAAAAGTCATTTTAGAAGAAAAAAAAAAATTAAGTGAAATGGGTAACACATCTCACATGTGGTGACTGTGATTACATAATTTTTTTTTTTGGAATAGGAGTTATATTCTAAAGTAGACAGTATTGAATTCATCAACCAATTTCTAAGTTGTGCATGTGAAATACTAAGGACACTCTGTGTGATCTCAAGCTTTGGTTTGCCAATAAAACTATCAATCCTTGAAATCTTCAAATCACAATCCAAGTCCCCATACCATTTTGGAGTAAGCAACATGAATGGCATTGATTTTGGCAAAAGCTTTGATAGATTACAGGCACATCCAATCCATGAGATTGATCAAAATAAGGGGGCACAAAAGCCACATGGAATCACATTACTCCATGATTAATCTACAAGAATTAAATATTTCCTTACACTGTAGCTGAAGCTCCATCACATCTTTGGGTAGTTCTAACTAAATCTCATTCACATCTTTATGTTGTTTTTCACTGTTGCTAAATATTTATCTTTCTTTTATGATATCATAATATAGTATAATCATAATAAAATAGTAAAAAATACTTATATATTAATAAGTATATTAAAATTTTGTATAATAAATATTAAATTTTTTATTATAAATTCACTTTAAAATATTTAAATAAAAATAAAAATCATTATTCTAATATTCTTATAAACTTATTTTTTAAAACCCAATAAAACTTAATTTTATAATAAATTAATTTAGAAACCAATGAAAAATCAAAATATCTCAAGATTTAGGAATTAAAATATTTGTTTTTCATTCAGGATAAGATTTAGAAAACTTAAATAAAAAATACTTATGTATTAAAATTTTGTATAATAAATATGAAGTTACTTATTATAAATTGATTTTAAAATATTTAAATATTAAAAAAAAAAACATAAATTATTGTTCTGATAGTTTTATATATATATATATATTTTTAAACCCAAAAAAACTTAATTTTATGATAAATTAATTTAAAAACCAATGAAAAAACAAAATATCTCAAAATTTAGAGATTAGAATCTTTCTTTTCAGTGAGAATGGGATTTAGAAAACTTTAAAGAAAACACACTTCCTAGCTAATTCTATGATGGTTGCAGTGTCACTTGTCAATTTTTATTTGGAGAAAGAAAGATGAAAATACACAAATCTTATTGATCAAATTTACTAAACCAAACCCATCATAAAAACAACTTCAATGTAATGATAAACTAGAAAAAAAATAATAATATTAAAAATTAATATAATGCATATAAACATCCACAAATCAATTACTATCACATACACTAAATTTATCCTCAAACAAATAAAACTTATTCTTCTCTAATAATCCCACTCAGACCATCCTACCCTACCCTTATATATATATAACTTTCTCAACCACAATATATATACATGTATATATAACTTTCTCAACCACGATAAAACTTTTTCAACAATACAACCACTCTACCCCCCATATATATATAACACTTTGTCAACCACGAAAAAACTTTGTCAAGAATACACTCGATGAAAAAGGAGAAATGCTATGGAAATATTCACCAACCAATTGCCTTCATATGAGCCAAATTTCTCTGTGGATGGTTTAATTCACACTTCATGAATTCTATAAAGGCGGCAGAAACGTGGAACCATCCCCAATAAATTTCTTTCGCGTGCCCTTAATTCACACTCCATGAATTCTATAAAGGCGGCTGAAACGTGAAACCATCACCAATCAATTACTTTCACTGGCCCTAAATTCACACTCCATGATTTCTATAAAGGCGGCTGAAACGTTGAACCATCACCAATCAATTACTTTCACTTGCCCTAAATTTCTGTGTAGAACAAATGAATGGATGGATGTTGAGAATAGATGAATGCTGGATCTTAATACATGGGTTTTGTAATCTCATATTGCCGTCCGAGTCTATCTCTGAAGTCTCCGTTCAATTCATAAGGGGACGACGAGCACTCTTACATCAGATTCAAAAATATATATATTTTTTTCGTTTCTGGCGTCTGTTTTTCCACAATAATGTTGACTAAATCTATTCTCACGAAATAATATGGACGGCCATTTATTCTTTACCAAATAATTAGAGAATCACATACATGATAAAAACTCGACAAAATAGATGTTAACCATTTAGCCGTGCAATTTTCGAAATATTTTAAAAATTCGATGGACTAAATCATTTGATTTTACTCATATTTGAAATATTCCAAAAGCTGTATGCCTCCAATAACAGCGTCAGCCCTAATATATGTTCTAATATATGAAATTAGAATATATCATTTATTTAAATTAAAGGGATATTTATTTTTATTTTTTCTTATAGTCTTATTCTAATTTTAAAAGTGTTGTGTTATTGGGGTTAGAGGTAGATTTGACGTAAATGTGCAAGGATATAAATGTTAACGATATAAACGTTAACGTAAATGTAAACTTAATGTTTAACATTTAACATTTATTGATGGCTTTATTCAAAATCAATCTAATTATTATTATGTATAAACAGAATATAAATTTAAAATATAAAGAAATTTACTTACACTCAAAAAATATGTATGGTAAATAAATAAAAATATAAATAAACTAAATGTATGGTGAATAATTGAATCCTCTTTTTATATTTACTCCATAAATCTCTATATTTAAGAAAACTCAAAAAAGAGGTTTTATTTAGGTGAAGCTTATGGGCGAATTAACATTCTAATATCATGGGCTAAATACCATGGGTCAAATACCATATTTGTAAAAGAGGTGTGGTAAATAAAAAAATATAAAAGAGGTATAAAGAGCTATGGTAAATAAATAAAAATATATCAAATAGTATTAGAGATCAACATCTAATTTTATACCAAACTTATGGGCCAAATACCATGGTAAATAAAAGAGGCATAGTGAATAAATAAAATATAAATAAACCAGGGGTATGATAAATAAATAAAACCTTCTTTTATATTTACTCCATAATCCTCTTTATATTTACCAACACTCAAAAAAGAGGTTTTATTTAGGTGAAGCCTATAAGCCAAATACGATGGGTCAAATTATTAGTAATACCATGCAAAAAAAACATTATTAACCCTAATATTAATAGTAAAAGAATAATTTTATTATTCTTATTAAATCTAATATTCATATTAATATATTATAATATTAATATTATTAAATTTAATAAATTTGGATTAATACAATATTAAATCTATTATATTATAATATATATTAATATATCATGATATATATTAACTCTAGATATATATATGGGAGGGAAGAACAAATACATAGAGCGATAGTGGTGGAGAGATAGGGGGAATCACAAGGGAGAGATGGAGATAAATTGAAAGAGAGGGGAGAGAAGGAATGAAGAGAGATAGGGAGAGGAGTAAGAGAGGGAGAGGGAGACACAAATATGGGAGGGGGAGAGAGAGAAGGAGAGAGGGAGGGATATAGTGAGAGGATTGGAGGGTAGAGAGAGAGAGAGAGAGATGGGGGAAGAGACAGGGAGGTAGTAGATAAATTATGAGAGAGGAAGGACAAGAGAGGAGGAGGAGAGAGGAAGGGATAGTGTTATGAAACTAGCTCCAAAAATAGAAGAAAAGAGAGATCAATGCCTTAGAAATAAGCCACTTCAAGGGGGCAACCTCCAATACATTACATAAATGAACAATTCTTCAATTGTACAAATGACCAAACCTCCTTTCTATATATAGGAGTCCATGGGGCCACAATGTAATCCAAGCCTACCTAACAATAATAATGTAAGGGCACAATAATAACAATATGGGGGTTATGGGGATACAACAATAACAATAATGGGGTTACACTAACAACAATAAGGGACTATACTAGTAATATAGGGACCTAACATGCTCCTCTCCTTCAAAAAAGTGTTGTCCTCAACGCTTGAGTAGCTTCGGGTGCTTCTGTATAAAATTCTTATCCTCCCATGTAGAATATTCAGTGGGTAAGTTCCTCCATTTGATGAGATACTCTGAAATTGATTGATTTCATAGCTATCGCGTTATTGTTTCCGTGACTACTTCAGGTTCCAATATGGTTTTTCCTTCCTCATCAAATTCTCACAATATTGTTTGAAATGGAATTTTGTCCCCTATAACCTTCTTTAAGCATGAAACATGGAAAACTGGATGCACTCGCGAAGAAGCAAGAAGCTCCAATTTGTATGCCATAGTACCAATATTTTGCAACACCTTGTAAGGACCATAGTACTTTGGCGATAATTTATTATCCTTCTTAGCTTGCTTGAGCGATATTTGTTTGTATGGTTGTAGACATAAAAATACCTAGTCTCCTACATCAAAACTTCTCTCGTTGCGATGTTGATATGCATGTTGTTTCAATCGATTTTATGCCAACTTTAGGTTATCCTTTAAGAGTTGGAGAACTTCTTGTTGATGCTCGATGTGATCTTCCACTGCTTGAACCCTAGAATTTTTCCTTAAAGAAGATGTGATGGATGATGGATGATATCCATAAAGTGCCATAAATGGGGCCATTTTTGCTGCAATATGGAAGGAAGTGTTATACTACCATCTAGTGAGAGGTATCCACTTGACCCATTGTGCTTGCTTATCAGTTACAAAACAACAAATATATCCTTCCAAACATTTATTCACTGTCTCAATTTGACCATCGGATTCAGGATGATAAGATGATCTATGAGCTAGTTGAGTACCCAAACAAGAAAACAATTCAGTCCCAAAATTTCCTATAAAAATAGGATCTCTATCACTTACAATAATCTTCGGGTTTCCATGTAGCTTTTGAATTGTTTGATGAATGCAATAGCAACTGTACTTGCTTTAAATGGATGAGATAATGCACAAAAGTGTGCATACTTTGTGAGTCTATCAACTACCACCATGATGACACTCTTTCCTTTGGATTTAGGTAAACCTATGATAAAATCCATTGAAATCTCCTCCCGACATTGACTTGGAATGGATAAAGGTTGTAGAAGACCCGAGGTCTTAATTTTCTCAACTTTATTTTGCTGGCAAACCAAACATTCCACCAAAAACTTTTGAATATCAGATTTAAGGCCATCCAAAAAAAATTATTTCTTCACCCTGTGGTAAGTTTTTAAAAATCTTGAGTGTCCTCCTAAAGGAGAAGTGTGTGATTCCAAAATAATCTTTTGTTTTAGTTGGGAATTCTTGCAAATATATAAGCGATATTTGTACCATAAGGAATCATTTTTCCAACTAAATGTATCAGATATACTAGGATCTTGTTGTAACTTTTAAATGAGTGTCCACACTTCTTCGTCCTTCTTCCATTCATCCCTTGCTTCAACTATCCAATCTGGTTCGATAATATAAATGGCAGAAAACAATGCTTCCACCTCTTCATCCTTTCTTGAGAGCAACAACATTTAGCTTCCCTTTTTTGTAGATGATTTCAAAGTCGTAACCCAACATCTTTGTGACCCATTTTTGTTTCTCTTCTGAAGATAGTCTTTGTTCCAAAAAGTGTTTAAGACTATCATGATTAGTTTTTACCTTGAAGTATCTTCCCATTAGGTAAGGTCGCCATTTCTTTAGTGCATGTAGTATTGGCAACATTTCCTTCTCATAAATAGCCTTTTGTAAATACTTTCCTTAAATTGATTGGACGACTTTCAAAAGAAATGGGTCTTCCTTCTTGCATTAAAACAACACCAATTCCATTTCCTGAGGCATCACATTCCACAATAAAGGTTTTTGTGAAGTCTGGCGTTGCTAAGACTGGTGCTAGGCACATTGCCTCTTTAAGATGTTCAAAGGCCTTAGTTGCTTCAGGAGTCCATGAAAGTGCATCTTTCTTCAATAATGTTGTTAGAGGTTCTGCTATTCTCCTATAATTCTTAACAAACTTGTGATAATACCCTGTTAACCCAAGAAATCCGTGCAACTGCTTTATGGTTGTGAGGATTTTCCATTCCTTAATGGCTTTAATTTTGTTAGGGTCTACTTTAACACCCTCGTGAGATACAATATGACCCAGATATTCCACCTCTTGTACCCCAAAGAAACATTTGGATGTTTTTGCATATAATTGTTTCTCCTCCAATAGTTTGAGCACCTTGTCAACATGTTGAACATGGTCCTTCCAAGACCTGTTTTAAATTAGTATATCATCAAAAATAACTAGCACAAATTTCTAATGAAGGGTTTGAAAATGAAATTCATCAACCCTTGAAATGTAGAAGGTGCATTGGTAAGGCTAAAAGGTATGACCAAAAATTCATAATGAACCTCATGAGTTCGAAATGTTGTTTTCAGAATATCATCAGTCTTCATTCTAATTTGATGATATCCTGAACAAAGATCCAACTTAGTAAAATAAAATTCTCCATGTAAATCATCCAATAATTCATCAATCACAGGAATGGGAACTTTATCTTTAATAGTGAGCTTATTGAGCTCCCTATAATCCGAACACTTGCGCCATGATCCATCCTTCTTGTGCACCGATACTATTGGAGCAGAGAAAGAACTTTAACTAGGTTGAATTATACCAGCCTCCAACATTTCTACAATCATACGTCCAATTTTTCTCTTTTGAACATAAGGATATCTGTCAGGCCTGATGTTTGGAGGAACGCTTCCTGGAATCAAATGAATAGCATGATCATGATCATGAATAGGTGGGAGTCATTTGGGAGTTTCAAACACCTTGGAATGATTTTCCAAGACTTTTTGGAGATCTGGAGAAATAGATGATTTTGATGTTGGAACTTCTAGAGAGCATAATTGTGCAATTACACCTCGTTGTTCTTTCTTTAGAAGCTTTGTCATGACATTAGAGCTTATTATCTCTCATGGCTTCCCTACGATACCCCGTTATTCGATTTCCTTTCCTTCCGAAAAAAAATTCAAGAAAAGTTCTTGAAAATTAAAAGCTATCGTCCCCAAAGATTGTAACCATTGTACTCCTAGTACAACATCATCACCTCCCATTGGAATGGAAATAATTGGACTATTCAATACATTTTCCCCCATGTCTAGCTTGATATTATGGAATTTTCCATAGAAATTTATATTTCCTCCATTTGCAACCATCACTTGACATTCTGGTGTTGGGTATAGGAAACAATTCAATTCCTTGGCTACCTTACAATCAATAAAATTATGGGTACTACTCGAATCAATCAATACTATTACCTTTTTCTTCTTGATATGTCCTTCTATCTTGAGAGTTTAAGGAGTGGTAATTCCTGCCAATTCATTACACAATATGGTCAAAACCATTTCTTCTTCTTCTAGGGTTGGTTCCTAGTGTATATCCTCTTCTTTTGAAGTTTCTTGTTCAATTTCTTCCTCCTCTTCACAATCTATGTAGAATAATTTCTTCTCGGCACACTTATGACCTTTACTATATTTGCTATCACAACTATAGCAAAGCCCATTTGCTATTTTTTCTTCCAATTATTGTGATGTCAACCTTGTAGGTTTTGGAAGTCTAGGAGTAGCAACACTTCCATCTTTATAGATGTGAGTGGTAGGATTCCTTGTCGCCATGATTTTACATTCAATTTTTCTTGTCAACCTGAATACCTTCTCCAATGAATCAGGTTCCTAAACGTGAACTTCATGTTGAATGTTATCCTTTAAAGTCCCTATGAAGACATCAATCCTGTGTTCCTCTAAAATATCAACTGCCCTTATATTCAATTTTTGGAAGTCCTCAATGTGCTCCCCCACTGAACCCTTTTGTTTGAGATTTATCAATTGGCTAAAGAAGGTGTTTCTCTTTGTATCCTCATAATGTGCTATCATTTCATCTGTGAAAATTGACCAAGTGACAATTTTTTTACGGGAGCAAAGCCATCGATACCACAAAAATATATTTTGTTCTAAATGTAAAGTTGAAATGCATACCTTTTGTGTGTTTTACACATTATTGAGATCAAAATATTGCTCCATATGTAGTATCCATGTTACGAGATCCTTGCCATCAAACTTCGTCATATCCATCTTTGGAATATGGTGGTTCTTCCATCCAACATAAGAGTTTATGAAATCACGATTAACATTTATTTTGTTCTCATCATGAGTTTCCTCTACTATCTTTTCGCCATTACGAAACATTTCTTGTATCAAATTTGTCAAACCTTCCATGTATGCTTGTAGATCATTCTTCATGTTTTCCATGTTGTCTTTCATTTTTCTTCCATTTCATCCATCTTAGCTTCCATGCTAGCTTCCATGTCGTCCATCTTAGCTTCCACGCCTTTCTTCAAACCATCCATTTTCACTTCCATGCCTTTGTCAAAAACTTCCATTTCATTTTTTGTTACTCTTTGCGAGAGCGAAATTTGGTGCACTTGCTCTTGTAATTTTGATAGATCATGTTGCAACTCGTCATCTTCATGAGTCATAGTAAAGTACTATGAGGGCTTAATGGGCGTTGAATTCTTTTTAGGAGGCATTTTAGAACCCAATACTGATATCTATGCTCAATAGGCCCTTGGAATCACTTAAAACTATTTTTTCAAACAAGACGTATGCAATTTGAAAAAAATAACACACTTTTTTCTTGATTTTGAGGAGCTCGATATTTAAATTGAATTATCTCTATGATTTTGGATCTTGAATATCTAAAAATTTTCCCTGTAGTAGCCCTCTGAATTGTGTTTCAAATTCCAAAGGTCTTACCTGATTTGGATTCTTCAAGGCAAAGTTATGCCCAATCTCCCACAATGACCTAATTATGGACTAGTTCAGCATATCGAACTTCTATGGCGTGCCACATGTTATTGTTTCCTTATTTGGCTCTGAAATTGATACAAAGGAAACTACAGTCCGTGCACTTGTGGCCACTTTTTATAGAATTCCAATCCAATGCTCAGAGAGAGTTATGAAGATTTTCCCATGGTCACCTCTTTGAGATGAAATTCGGGAGCGTGAAAAAACCCTAACTTCCACAGACTCTATCTCTGCCAATATTACGAATAAATATCTGAAATTTTTCCACGACGTTCCTTCTAATTTCGGCTTCGCTCTGTAAAAATTTGAGCTCCGAAACCCTCGTAGAAAAAACTTTATAGCAAAAATTCCACGATGTCCTGTCTAGGTTAAATTTAGGAGCCTGCAAAAAGCCCTAACTTCCACAGATCATATCTCTGAAAATATTGATAACCAAGATCTGAAATTTTTCCATGACGTGCCTCCAGATTTCAACTTTGCACTGTAAAAATTTCATCTTTTGACCCTTCGCAGAAAAAATTTTATAGCGAAAATTCCACGATGACTTGTTTGGAGCAGCAAAACCCTAAAATCTAAAGCTTTGATACCAAATGTTATGAAACCAGCTCCAAAAATAAAAGAAAAAAGAGATCAATCCTTAGAAATAAGCCACTTCGAGGGGAAAACCTCCAATACATTACATAAATGAACAATTCTTCAATGATACAAATGACCAAACCTCCTTTCTATATATAGGAGTCCATGGGGCCATAATGTAATCCTAGCCGACCTAACAATAATAATGTAAGGGCGCAATAATAAAAATATGGGGGTTACAGGGGTACAACAATAACAATAAGGGGGTTACACTATCAATAATAAGGGACTATACTAGTAATATAGGGACCTAACAGATAGAAAGATGGAGCTGGAGAGGGTAAGAGGGATTGAAGAAGAAGTCATAGAGAGTGAGAAGTGGAGAGAGAGAGAAGGATATAGTAATATAGTTGGAGAGAGAGAGAGTGTGTGTGTGATGGGGGAAGAGAGAGGGGGTTAGGAGAGAAAGGATGAGAGAGAGGATTGGATGGAAAAGAGAGAGAGAGAGAGAGATGGTGGAATAGATAGGGAGGTAGGAGAGAAAGTGAGAGAGAGGAGAAGAGTGATGGGGGGAGAGAGAGGGGGGTAGGATAGAAAGGGAGAGAGAGGAAGGATGAGATAGAAGACTTGATAGAGGGAGGGAGAGAGGAGGAGATATGGAGGGATAGAGAGATGGGGTTGGAGGGGGAGAGAGGGAGGAACTAATAAATACATATATGATGAGAAGTTGAGAGAGAGAGAGGGAGTGACAAGGGAGATATGGAGAGAGAGTTTCTATGTTTGGGGGTGAGATAAATATACAAATAAGTAGAGATAGAGAGAAAGGGGGAGAGAAGGATATAGATGGAGAGAGGAAGGTATATAGTAACAGAGTTGGAGGATGAAGAGAGAGAGAGAGGTGGGAGAGAAAGGAAGAGAGAGGAAGGAAGAGAGAGGATGTGAGAGAGTGGAGAGAGGGAGGGAAAGAGAGATGAAGTTGGAGGGGGAGAGAGAGGAAGGCAAGAAGAATTACATAGATACATAAAGGTGGATAGAGAGGGGGAGTGATCAGGAAGATGGAGAGAGAGGGGGAGAGAGAGGAAGGCAAGAAGAATTACATAGATACATAAAGGTGGATAGAGAGGGGGAGTGATCAGGAAGATGGAGAGAGAGGGGGAGAGAGAGGAAGGCAAGAAGAATTACATAGATACATAAAGGTGGATAGAGAGAGACCAAGGGAGATAGAGATGAATTGTAGTTTTGCAACTACTCCACCAGTCCTCTAATGGCTGAGAAGGAGCAGATCAAGATGATCTAGAAATGTTATTCACTTTTCCTTCATTTTTAAAATTTGTTAAATTGATAAATTGTTGGAAATTTACTTATATTATATTATAAAATATTATAAATTATCTATCTATATATATATATATCTTTTTCCATGGAGATTTATTCTTATTTTATGATGGAATGTCTTAACCTATAGGCTTTGCTATATTACCATGAGATAATATAATGACTTATTTATATCACATGCTTAAAATTTCATACCTCATTTTATATTCAAAATATTTTGTATATATTTTATTTTATTTTTGTTTTATAACATTTTTTAATTAAATTAAAAATAAAATAAAAACACAACTATCTTCTCAGATTTCAACCCTCTATCGTGATCGTTACTAAAAATATTTTGTCAAGGCTAAATTCTTACCATACACCTACTAATTATTGATGATGAAAACCAATAAGATCCATTTTAACCACTCATAGTAACCAATGAGAGGAATCAAATGGCTTGAGGTGCAAACCTCTTTTAGAGTGAAAAGCTTGAAAAATGGATTCCACCTTAACATATGTTAACCTTGGGAGCTAGATAAATATCTTGATGAAGATAGATCTATATTGTTTCCAGACATACATGTAATTTTTATTTGTTTAAATTTCATTTTTGAATGCATAAATGGATTCAACAACTAAATTGGATTTTTGAATGCATATATGAGTTCAATTCCAACAAATTTGACTACCCACCTTAAAAGTGTAATTCCAACAAATTTTTACTACATTTAAAACAAAAGTGACCAAAAAATATATCTTAAAAGCACCCAACATGTAGAATGACAACAAGGCATTGTGATCTGTGGCACTTTGTTTATCTCATGGGAGAAATTCTTAACCATGAAATTGACTATAGGATTCCATAAGTAGTGTATTAGAGCACAAGATATGGGTACATAGTCATAAGAATCTATGGACATATCCTTAGAGCATGCCAGATGGTTATTGCACTAATGACTATCTCATGCAGGAAATACTTGGGTAAGTAGACTTACTGGAATGGGGGTTGCTTGGGCTTGGATAGGTGAGTAGATGATTGGGGGCCATGCAAGAAAACCTTGTTCAAGTAGACTGCCCTAGCTAGGGGTTTCCTAGGCCTGTAAAGGTGAGTAGCCAGTGGGAGAAGAAATATTCCCATGCTCATTAGGATGTGAGCATGAGGAAGCTTGTTTGGAGTTCTGCTAAATATTACGTGGAGTAGTGTAACTACCACTGAGTGCTTGCGTTGGCGTTGATAACCACTCAGTGAGATGGATTTAAAGACAGAGTATCCCTAAATTGGGTAACTCACTGTTACAACATTTCTTTTGGGTCATCTCGTTAGTCGCTCAAATTATGTGTTGGGTGTATGGATTAGCTCTACCACTGGAATATTGTTGAGATCTCTATTTGATTATAGTGAGTGTTTTTCTTTATATGCCTTCATTATCGTGATGAATTTATGGACCTATGTGTTGATGTTACCATACTCGGTTAAAACGTTTTTAAATTAATATACATATTTTCTTAATATGTGTAAGCTAACCAATTATGGTACGAGGTTTTTGTCATGTAACATGCTCAAATATCATGGTTCATTACTTTTTTGAAGGTTGCAGACTCCCTTTGATAGGAGGAATTACTTAGGTACATGGATGCTTGAGGTTCCTTAATTGGTATGATATAGTATTTGGTTACATTTACCTAAGATATTCATCAAGAGCAAAGCTATTTCCATGGAAATGTATGATTGATTGATGCATTTAACTAGGTTGTTATGGTGTCTAGAATTCCATGGTTTGGATGCTATTATTATCAAGAATAATTTCTACCTAAAGACAAATTAAGCTTTTTGTTAAAATATTGAATATGGCATGCTAATAATTAGCATGGATTTTTGTTATATATGACTCATTACCTACCTTGTTTTACTTATGGTCTAATAGTGAGATAATTCAAAGTACATTTGGGAATATGATGGAAATGTTCTTATCACTTGATAGTAAAATCTGGTGTTTCTGTAAGTGAAATTACAGCGGTGTTAGCTATGTATTGCTTTGTTTTGATGCTTTTTAGTATCCATATTTATACTTATAACTATGAAAGTATTGTATTTGTGTTTATAGCCAAGTTTAATAGTGTTTGGTATGGGTATGTGATTCTATAATTGTATAGGCTTTTGGAAAAGCCAGGCTAATAGGAGCGCCTTGGCCCAATCACTTAAGTACTTGGAATTTTTTTGAGGGAAAACAAGGCATAATTCCCCTACTATTTGAGTCTAGTAAATGGTCGCAAATCATATAATTAGGATTGGATGTATCATAAGATATCTATATATATGGGGGTCATTATGGAGGAACCATTGCGGAGTACCCATATTCATTTGAATCCCATATATATCTGCTACGGGTCAAGTGGTGGTGGATCCAGAGTGGGCTTGGGCTAAGTCATTGTAGAATTGTATATATCTGGGGTGGGTCCTTTGTTGGGTAACCCCATGAAGCTAGATGAGTGGGAAAATATGGATATCTAGGAGGTGGAATATATGGGTTTGAGTTAGATGGGACAAATGAGCCTAGTTGATATCATAAGGGAATTTAGGAAATTCACAAAGAACAGAAGAAATCATACAATACTTTAATCATGGGATAATCACAGGGTTTATTGTTATTAAACATTATTAAAGGAAACTTAATTTTTAATCTAAGGATTAGTGTCTAATCTAGTGTCGCACCCATCGTCAGGTGATGACTTATTAAGAAATGACCGCTACAACAAAAAAAAGGTGAAAAAGCATTATTCCACCACATGATTGAGATATTTCCATCACGCCATGACCAATTTGGGCATAAGCTTCCCTCATGCTTTCGCATGATTGTGTTAGGCACACTAACATGGAGGCACATCAGAGGATTTAAGCATGAGGCCACTGAAATTCTTATAATGTAAATTAATTGGTTTACATATAAGACCAAGACTCGGTGGGACCCTCGGGCTATGTTGAGGTGGTACGAAAAATGTAGGTTGGGTATGACCATGTGGATTGCCACATGTAAATTTGGATGATGTGGATCGATGATGTGGTGAGAGAGCTAATGTGGCACACTGCCTATGTGAGATATGGCAAGTGAAAATTGTCCTTTTGAGTGGCCAAGGGGTTAGTTTTAGATGACATGTGGCACCCTTAGTGAATGCCACATGGAAGAGTGATGTGATTATTACATTAGTGTGACGTCAACAAGGTTCATTCAATTTATTTGGGTGTAGCTCATACGGAGCACAACAAAAATTTTCATGTTAACTAACGTGAACCACACCTTCTGTCTAGCGCCAAACTATATTTCACCCTTACCAAGTTTGGGCACAATGGCGCTAGTGTGCTAATGTGGAAGACACCATTTGTGACATGGAAAATCCACGTATGCCACTTGACAGGACACATGGAGGAATAGATAATGTTGGAGGATGTTAAAAGGATAATATTTAAATAACCATAGCTTATGATCCAAGCATCAGATCGAGATAAAAATTATTTCGTCGGAAATCTCTCGACAAGGTTGATCCAACAGTTATATTAGAATTTGATTATGATAAATTTTTTAATTAAGTAATTTTACAACCCCTTCTCCATGATGAGACCATGGAGGTTGGGTTAATTGAAAGTAACACCTCCCAATTCAACTTGGAATACTCCAAGGGGGTGGTAGGGAGTTTAAACACAACAAAATCTCTCTCTCTCTCTCTCTCTCTCTCTCTCTCTCTCTCTATCTCTCTAGATTTATCTCTATCTCCCTCCCTTTATCCTCCTCTATCTCTACCTCTCTCCCTTCCCTGCCCTCCTTCATTATATTTATCACTCACTATTTCCCCTCACTCACCAAATCATTCTTCCCTACCCCTCTCTCTGTTACATAGTAATTTTTCACCATGCTCATTTTCCCATCCGTGATCTTGAAATGCCCCGTGACATATCCTGTGCAATGTTTCCACCATGAAGAAATATGTTAAGACATCCCCTGGAGATTCAAAGAAAACTACCTTGGAAGAGTACTAAAGAAACTTGGTCAAACTCCTAGTTTCCTGGGTTAGCACATTTCCTGGTGTCATGCTCGCGCTAATGTCATATTGGAAGTTCTGGCTTAGCACTACCGGCACCCTTATTTCTTGGAAAATTGCGTTGATCCCTTTTTGGCAGTGTTTCCTTAAATGGAGGAGAAGCTTCAACCTCTAGAAGTTCCAGGGTTGCGACATGGTTATTAAACAATGGTGATAGAGTCAAGCTCTTTGATTTTAGAGATTTGATCTCATCCATGGGGGGGTTTTCCCTTATAATTTGGACCTTCCTCCTCCTTTCATGGGCTCCCAACCTCTTCTCCCTTCCTATAAATTCATGCCCCTCCTTCTAATAAGGTTAGTCTGGTTGGTCATTTTCAGGCTAGTCTGAACTTTCGTTCCCTTTAAATTCTTGCATTTTGATAATGCCTAAGTGTTTAGGAGAAGGAATACTTTAGAGCTTCGGTGAAGCACTCATATTTTCACCAAAGGAGGCCTCTAACATCAAGGCCTGGGTTGTGAGCTCTTCCTTTTATATTTATCTTTACAACAGAATTGGTGACTCCATTGTCATTGATGATGGTGCTTCGACCTGCATCATGTTTGTTTCATGCTAGAAAGACATCGTATATCACCCATTTAGGCATTCCCCGAATACCTTGGAAGCTTTTGACAGTAGAGGTTCTCGGCCGTACGATATTCTCAAAGCGTTGCCCATCCTGTTGGAGGTAAAAATGGTAACCTTGGAAGTTGAAGTGGTAGACACCTACCTGAACTATATTTTCCTTCTTGGACGCAATTGGATGCATGCTATGGTTTTTTTGGTCTCCACCCTTTTTTGTGTCCTTTGTTTCCCTCATCAAGGAAATATCGTGACTTTCGATCAGCTGAATTTATTTTCCTTTGATTCTTCAACAGGAAACATTCTGTATGTTGGGAAGACCTCTACCCTCTATGAGAACATCAAGCCAGGTCTATTCAAAGACTCATCCCTTATGGGAATTTTTCCACTCCCACCTTCGAATTTCACCTCCAATATGATTTCGTCTGGTCACGATCCATGGATTATTCCCAATCCCAACAAGGTCAAGAGTTTTTGTGAGTTTATTCTTCTAGGCACGACTAAGAAAATGTATCAAAGTATTCTCATGACTTCTTAGGATGCATTCAAGACAAATGACCATTTGGTTTACTCTCTGGACACTTATTCGCAGTCTCCCTCATTTGGTTCTTGGGAATATGATGATCCCTTGAATGATATTTTCCCCGCCAACAAAAGTATAATGGAGGTAATGTCTCTCGAAGAAATCTCGTGGGGTGATGGACATCATAGTTCCTCATTTCTCCCAATCTAAGGTGAAATCTCTGCCTATCTAGATTCTCGTGTTTCTTCTGTACCAATTGGCCCATTTCAAAATCCGATTTTGATTCATGAAGTGTTGTCTGAAGGGACCATGGGAAATATTACTCCAACCATTCCAATCGACATCTCTGTTAGACCAAGGATTGTCGAGAATGTTCATATTGGTGCATCTTGTTCTCCTGATGAGATCAAGGTCTATACTGAGCTTTTTTTGGAATTCCGCGTTGTCTTCACATGGTCATACAAAGATATGTCTGGCATTGATATGAGTATCATTGTGCACAAAATTCCTACCTATCTGGATTCGAAGCCTGTTTGTCAACGTCTTCATCCCGTGCATCAAAGAAAGGTTGCTACCATAAAGGGTGAAGTTGAAAAACTTCTCAAATCTGGTTTTATCTATCCTATACCATTGACAAATTCGGTCTCAATTATTGTTCCCATTACTAAGAAACAAGGGTCCATTTGGGTTTGCATTGATTATTATGATATCAATCGATTCTGTCCTAAGGACAATTACCCCACTCTTTTTATCGACCATATCATTAATTAATGTGTCGAGAGTGAGATTTTTTCCTTTATGGGCAGTTTCTCTGGTTATAACCATATTAATATTTCTCCGGCTGATTAACACAAAACCGCATTCATCTTTCCATGGGGGGAGTTTTCCTATAAAAATCTCCCTTTTTGCTTGAAGAATGTCGGGGCCACCTTCCAGCGAGCTATGTCATATTATTTTCATGACATCAAGCATATATTTTAGCCATATCTCAACGATCTTCCTTCTCATTCTGTGAAACTTCGAGATCGCCCAGAACACCACAAAGCCATCTTTCTTCATTGTCGACACTATAATATCCACTTGAATCCTCATAAGTGTGTCTTCTGCGTTGAATATGGCCAACTCTTTGGTTTCGTGGTATCCAAGGAAGGCATTCGCATCGATCCTCTTAAACTCAAGGAAATCATCAATTTTCCTCCTCCCTCTTTTGTCCATCAACTGCAGAGTTTGCAGGGGAAAGCCAATTTCCTCCATCATTTCATATTGAATTATTCTAAGCTTGCTAAAGGCTTTACTTGCTTGCTGAAAAAGGGAGTCTCGTTCATATGGGATGAAATTTCTGAAATCTCGTTCAATGCATTGAAATGAGCCCTCATCAGTGCTCCTCTATTGCATCCTCCAAATTATCATCGTGATTACTGCCTATATTTGGCCGCCATTGATAGCACTATCGGCATGTTTATGGTTCAAGACTATGATGATGGTCAATATAATGTAGTATACTACTTAGGCCTTAACATCTTTGATACTGAGACCCATTATGCTCATGTAGAGAAGCTCGTGTCGACTGTTGTCCATGTTGTTCAGTGTTTTTGTCAGTACATCCTCCTGCGTAAAACTTTCGTGATTTCTGATTGTAACCCCATGACTTACATTCTCACACGTTAGTTTCTTGGGGGAAAGTACTCAAAATGGATTGTCATCCTTCAAGAGTTCAACTTCGAATTCACTGTTGCTAAGTCTAAGAAATCCCTGGTTTTTGCTAAGTTGATTTGTGATCTTCCCATTGCAGATGATCCCACTCCTCTTGATGATTCCATCCTAGATGAGACTCTCTTTCTCATTATTACCCTTGATCCATGGTATGGAGACATAATTTTTTATCTCTAGACCTAAACATTTTGGCCAGAGTTATCGCACTATAAGCGATGACGAGTTTGCTACCAGTCCCAACCTTATCGTACCATTGGAGACACTCTCTATCACACTGGTATTGACTCCATCCTCCGTTGATGTTTGAATCTCAAAGAAGCTGAGAAATTTCTCAATGACTGCCACTCCAAGGCCTGTGGTGGTCACATGTCCGGTTACGCTACCGCTCGAAATATCCTTCTTGCAAGGTATTTTTGGTCGTCTATATTTAAATACTGCATTTTTATAGTACAAAAATTCCATGACTGCCATATCTACTATCGGAAAGAGTGCACCCCACCGTCACCCTTGCACCCAGTTGTGACCATCAAACCTTTTGTGAAATGGGGTATAGATTTCATGACTTGTAACCCTCGCTCAATCGGGGGGCATGGTTATATTATCATTTTCATCTATTATTTCACTAAATGGGCAGAAGCTATGCATACATATGATAATGAAGGTTTAACTGCGGCGCAATTACTGTTCAATCATGTCATAGCTCGGTTTGGTGTCTTGAAATCGGTTTTCACTGATCATGGCTCTCACTTTCGAAATAATATGATAACAGAGCTTGTTGCTCAGTTGGGTTACAGCACGATAGATCCACCCCTTATTATCGACAAGCCAATGGCCATGTTGAGGCTATTAACAAATTTTTGGTGACCATGCTTCAACACACCATTGGAAATCACAAACGAGATTGGAATCTCACGCTCTTCTCAGCTATGTGGGCCAACCGAACTTCTTCTAAGACTGCCACTGGATTCACACCCTTCCAATTGGTGTATGGTATGGAGGCCACACTTTCAATCGAGTGTGAAATACCTTCTCTAAAACTATTTGTCGAGCTACTTCCTAGTAATTCACCAGAGGAGGAACGGTTGGTTTTACTTGAGCTTATTTATGAGACCCATAGACTTGCTACTTTGGTTATTGAAGCACAAAAAATACGAGTTAAAACTCAGTATGAAAAATATGTCAACCCTTGTATTTTCTTTGAAGATGACTTGGTCTTACTTTATGACCAAGCTCATGATAAATTGGGAGTTGTAAAATTCGAGCCAATGTGGCATGGGCCCTATATCATTCAATGAGTATTGGAACGAGGAGCCTATGAACTAGTAGATTATGAAGGCAGTCCATTGGCTGAGCCCTAGAATGGGCTTTACCTGTAAAAATATTATTCTTAATCATGTGTGTGATACTTTTTACATTATTGTTTTATTCATTAGTGTGCTTTGAGTTGATTGTTTGCTTTGCATACATGTTTTCATTTCTCACCTTGTGTTTCACTTTGTTTGCAAATGTCTTCAAATCATTACGTCGGTTTTGTTGATGGTGCTTTCCATAACATAAGGAACATGTCTTCCGCAGCATGGGAACTATTTGCCCCTGATGGTGAGTTGATTAATTTACAAGGCATTTGTTTGGGTCGAACAAATAAAAATATTGTCGAATATAGTGCGGTAATAAAGCTATTATTTGATGCCATTGATATCGGGATTAGAGATTTGGTTGTTAAGTTAGACTCACAACTCATTGTGTTATAATTAAATGGGCAGTATTCTGTGTGAAATCCTCAAATTTTGCGTATGTATTTGCATGTTTGATTATTGGAAAGACATTTTGATTTTATCACATATCAGCATATTCTAGGACATTTAAGCATATTAACAGATACATTAGAAAATCGTGTATCAGATAGACATTTGCGCAATATGTAAAAAATGAACAAATCATTATGATACGTAAATAGTTGTAGAAACATGCACACACACACACACACACACACATATATATTGGGTCTGTCAAGTGTGTTACATCCAAAATCTCAAAAAATATGTGTTATGTTACAAAAATGGCTCTCTGAGCCTACATCAGTACGAAAAATATAAACCAGGGCTGTTATCGGCCCACATGGTGCTCATGATAACAAGTGAATGCTTGAATCACTCACCAGAGTAACAAACGTAGTCTTCCCATAACCCTGACCGTATGCCTCTGGAGGTGCAGAGGAATCTCATCAAAGGTAGCATACTTTGGGATGCCTCTCGTAAGGCCAACCAAGTTCTGCTCTAACTCAGCTAATGTATCTTCTCCCTCTCATAAGGAGCGTCCTCTATCAGGCGGGCTACCCTCCACGCAATCAGTGACATACTAGACAGTCTCTGAGGACCCATATCTGCAAAAAAATCGTAAGTTTAAGTTTTAGAATACATAACAAAAACATTAAAAAAGTAAAAAATGTTAAAACAACAATTTTTACCTGCATCAGTCCATTGTGCGCCTAGTGGAATTGGAAGATCCAAATCTCCTCTGAAGTCGATGCTACCATATGCAAAGTCCTCAACCACAATAAGTCGACGATGCAACAAACTGAAATTTTTTGTCAGGAAATTCATCTATTGGCCCCCACCCTGTCGAGGCATGATCTTGCACCACCTCATCAGCCTCGGGTCCCTCGGGGCTGGATCATGGATCTCCAACTGCTGGTAATGAAACAATGGTACTCTCTCTAAGAAGAAGGTCACCAGGATGAACCCGTACCCATATTGTTTCAGCTTCCCTGTATTCTATGAAAATTTCTTATTCTAATAAACCCTACTGCTAACCATTGATTTATTTCTCCTACATGATTATTTACACAAGTTATTAATCTGAAAAAGAAAAAAAAATGCGAAGTAAACAAAAATAGCAGCTGACACATACATATCATTTACTGAATATAACTCTCATATGACAAAGTGACACAAATTTTTCGGACAAATGTCCCCAAAAAAACCTAAAGCAGGAAAATAGGTGGAGCTAGCTCTAGAGGGTTTTATTATTGTGTAGAATCTGAATACAAAAGTCTCTGGGCACCATACATGCTTGGCCCTATAGAGAAAATCACGACAACAATACATGTTTCACTGGGAAGCAGAAAATATCACTCATTCGCACCCTCAAATAGGATTTATAGAACTTGGTCCCTTTCTGGCCCACCGGAAACCCCAATAATTCTCCTCAGCCCTCTACATCAGCCTTATTATCCTGCATCAGCCTCTTCACTGCTTTGGAAGGGCCTGCATCACCCTCTTTGGTCTTACATTTCCCTAACTAGGCCTGCGTCAGCCCTGCGTGGCTCTTGTTGCCTCTGTGCCGCCCCTGACTAGGCTCTGGCTGGAATGCGTAGCACTGGAAGCTGATCTAAAAATGGTGTGGATAACTTGTATGGAGTTCAAGAACCTACCACTCAGTTTTAATTAAAATGATCTAGCTTTTACTTGAAAATTTTGCGGAATTTTGGCTTGAAAGTGGTGTATGTTTTTTTTTACTGTTAATGTGTCTTAATTTTATTTGTTCTTGCTGTAATTTAACATGTATAATAGCAACATAATTCAGCAATAAAAAAATTAAACACAACATCAATATAATATAGGAGTTCACCAGAAATCTCGTGGGCTACGTCTCCTTTGAGTCTTGTCAACTAGACTCGACTCTTTGGGATTAAAGTAATGGTTTTTTTACAAGTTTCATGCTTAACACCAACGAATACAAAAATGATTCAAAGGGATGAGAATACCATTTAACATTCCTCTAATGGCTGTCCAAATTCTGCAAACAGCTTTAGGCTCATATTAACACATTTCCTTCTGTCGGTGCACTAAGCTTCTCTGAGCTTCTAAATGGCACAAAATCCCTCAAAATTGTGTTTAAATCATTGAAACCACTACTTTTGTATCTAAAAAACATCAGACACCAAATTTCAACTAAAAAATTTCTTAAATCAAGCACAACATCCCCATAATAGGTTATCCTCCACGGTTTGCCCAGGGCTTCCCAAAACTTCCCATAAACTTCTCAAGTTGAAGAAGTTCTTAAAATGTTCTGAAACCAATTCCATTGGTTCCAAAATTTCTGAAATAGCCAAGTTCGACTATTTTTTCATCAGAAACGGCCTCCGGTTTCTCCGGTTTCACCTCCATACACTGTCAACACCCCCTAGCACTAGGGTCAAAGAAAACCTCTCTGCTGAGTTTTCGACCTCTAGAAGTTATCCAAATATTTTGAAACCTCTGTCATTAGATTCAAAATCAAATTTTCAGTCAAGAATGACCACTGGTTTGCTACAAATGGTCTCTAGCTCCCCTGGCTAGGCCCTACACTGCTGATGGCAAAAACAGGAAAAATAGCCTCTGGATCTTAAATGAAGATTTTCGGCTTTCTAATGCTCTCTACAGGCTCTGAAAACCATTTCAACAGATTCAAAACATATGAATTATCCAATTTATCCTATTGAAACTCTGGAAAATGACTCTAAATCCCCTGGTTATGCCTCAAATTGAATTTGTCTCATGGTGGCCCTGATGGCTCCTTCATCTTCCTTGAAGAAAAATCTACTAAAGCTAACCTCCATTTGACCTGAAACCTATTCCAAAGTGTTTAGGAGGTCGAAGAGACCCAAAATTGACCAAAATTTCATCAAATTTGGTTCAATAATAAGAAATTTGTGACCAAAACAAATTTGCCCCAATTTCCTCCACTAAATGTGGGGCAACTGCCAGTTAACTCCACTAAAAGTGGAAGTCCGCCTAAATTTGGGAGCGCCTCTAGAATCTCTGCCATATTAAACTCCACTTAATTGAAGCTTAATTAAATATTAAACCTAATATTAGGCTCCTTAAGCACTCTTAACATTAAGCTCCCACACTGGTCATATGATGAGGTTCCATGGGAGGAGGGCTGGCCCCTCCGTGTTCTACCGGACCCACTCGGCATTCAAAGTGAAATAACTTCTTCATATGGTGTTCATTTTTTGAACCATTTGCATTGCCAAAATCAGGAAGATGAGACCTATGCAACCATATTAGTTTCAACCCAATCCTTTAACTTTGAATTTTGAGCTAATCCTTAGGTCCTTGATCCAGTTCTGATCACACCTCCCCCAAATGGCTTTTAGACCCAAAGCTTCTGTTGCCTACTAAAAAATCTTGCAATCGATCTGCCGTTCCTTCTACCACAGCCTCACTACCATTTTCTTGCATGGCTAGTGAATTTGAACCACAACTAGAAATCAATTCACACTTCCCTTACTCAATGCAGTTGTCCTCCTGTCAAGAGCTGTCTTTCTTGCACTCACTCATAAAATTTATGGCAGGAAATTTGCAGAAGCTATCTAAACATCGCTACCTTGATCAATGATCCAAGGTGGCTCAAACATAAGTCGTGCAACATGCGACATAAATAACAAGTCGTCATAAAATGTGTTATACAATTGACACAAAATCAATGTAAAAAGTGTGCAACACAATCGACACAAGTCGACAAACATGTGCGACACAATCGACACAAGTTGATAAACAACATGATACATCTTGACAACCCCATGTGCATGTATCAATGTACAATGAACCTATTTACAGTTCGCTATTTACACATACAACTTCCATGCACATGTACACCTTCAACTCTTCCTTTCAAGTACCAACAAGTACATAATTCCAAAAACATGTGGGTGACTATAAGAGCTGAAATAAAAGATATTGCTACAATATAAGTGAGTATCATACTCATCTTTTACACCTCCACGGTGAAATTTTGCAACAACAAAGAAATTCCTTCAACTGAACTGCATTTATATGCAATATTGCATGTAAATTTTCAACAAAAATACATGCATACAACCAAAATGTGCATATGTACAAAGGAGTATTTCTTACTGTGTTAAGAAGTCCATCCACTTATTTCCAAGCCACCTCCATGGCGACTTTTGCTGCTACAACTCTTCCTCATATGTATCTTCCATTCTCACATCAATAATGGAATCCGCAGTTCCACTTGTGCCAATCTTTCTGTCCTCTTGCTGCATGTGCTTGGGACAGCTAGCTGGATGCAAAGTCCAACAATGAGAGACATCATGTCCCTTGTTTTGGAAATATGTGCAAAACTCATGCACCTTCTTTGAAAGTTGTCTTTGCCTCATCTGCTTACTGTATGCTTTCTTCCTCATCTAGCATCTTGAAACAACATGGTTAAATCCACCACAATATGTACAACAAATCTTTCTTCCATTTAAGCATGTAAAATTATCATGCTTTGCAGAAACAAAATCAAATTGATCATGAGAAGATTTATACCTCTTGTACTGCTTTGAATGTTCATCCTTTTTACCTTCTTGAGGAGATGAACTAGTAGAGGCTACAACTTTCATTTGCAGACTAACATCATCGTTTTTGTCTTGAAAACTGTTTGAACTTGCATGCATACCATAAGCTGCATGTTTACTATCTTCTAGCTACAACAAAGGCTTAAAGTAATGGAAATCATATTTGAAACAAATTTGACATATTTGCATCTTAGAACTTGGAATAAAGGTTCTCTTTAAATTAGACTCACATGCATTCATGGCTTTGGAAGCTTCGCCATTAAATTACACATAACCAAGACCAAGATTCTTGGGTCGTTCCTCAACCGAAATGGGATCAACCATGCCTTTTGCATGCTTGCCTAATCGTTTTCCTTCATAGCCCATTTTAATCATTAACTTGAACCCTCTACCTTTTGTATGTTTTTCGAAAGAACCAACACATCTTTCTAAAGAGGAAACTGAAGACAAGTTAGAATGGATTACCTCTTCCTCACGCATTTTCTTGGTCAAAGCCTCTTGGGCTTGATGGAGTTGCCTCTCCATATCATGCAATATTTGAATAATTTATTCCTTCTCTTCCTTCATGGTAAACAACTATTCATGAAGTTCAGTGCTTTCTCATTTATCCTAAAACAAAATCTGCACCATGTCCTTCAATATAATAAAGGCATGCTTCATATCATCATCGAAGAATCTTGTGAAGGAAGAAACTTCACTTGTAGAAGATGTCATTATGATTTCAATGAACAAATTAACTTCAAAAAAGTTCTCAAAGCTTTTCAAAACAAATGACAAAGCTTTTGAACCAAATGGCTGTAAAGACAAACTCTTATTCAAGAAGCCAAACAACAAACAAACTCCATGAGCTTCTTAATAAACAATCGTCAAGAGGGTTTGTTATCCAAGGGTAAATTTGAGGTCCTTTGGGGTAAGGAATATTCCTTAATGCCTTTTCTTCCTTTTTTGTCCTCTCTAGGACTTAGCTAATTAGTAGTTATCCCCAAATTTCAAGAAAACTCAAACAACAATCAGCTTGCAAAAAGTAAACAATCAATCTTTTACACTGTTTAACACCTTTCAAGCTATATAATCAAGAAAACAAATGCTCTGTCAAGAAAGAAACTATGCTCTGATACCAACCTAATATGAAAATGGTTTATATAACTTGTATGGAGTTCAAGAACCTACCACTTAGTTTTAATTAAAATGATCTAGCTTTTACTTGACAATTTTGCAGAATTTTGGCTTGAAACTGGTGTATTTTTTTTTTTATTGTTTATGTTTCTTAAGTTTATTTGTTCTTTCTGTAATTTAACATGTATAACAGCAACATAATTCAGCAATAAAAACATTAAACACAACAGCAATATAATATAGGAGTTCACCCAAAATCTCATGGGCTACATCTCCTTTGAGTCTTGTCAACTAGACTCGACTCTTTGGGATTAAAGTAATGGTTATTTTACAAGTTTCATGCTTAACACCAATGAATACAAAAATTATTCAAAGGGATGAGAATACCATTTAACATCCCTCTAATGGCTGTCCAAATTCTATAAACAACTTTAGGCTCCTGTTAACACATTTCCTTCTGTCGGTGCACTAAGCTTCTCTGAGCCTCTATATGGCACAAAATCCCTCAGAATTATGTTTAAATCACTAAAAACATTATTTTTGTATCCAAAAAACATCATACACCAAATTTCAACTAAAAAATTTCTTAAATCAAGCACATCATCCCCAAAATACGCTATCATCCATGGTTTGCCCAGGGCTGCCCAAAACTTCCCATCAACTTCTAAAGCTAAAGAAATTCTTAAAATTTTCTTAAAATACTTCCATTGGTTCCTAAATGTCTAAAATAGCCAATTTCGGCTATTTTTTCATAAGAAACGGCCTCTGGTTGCTCCGGTTTCGCCTCCATACACTGTCGGCACCCCCTGGCACTAGGGTCAAAGAAAACCTCTCTGCTGAGTTTTTGACCTCTAAAAGTTATCCAAAATTTCTGAAACCTTTGTCATTAGATTTAGAATCAAATTTTCAGTCAATAATGACCACTGGTTCACTACAAATGGTATCTGGCTCCCCTGGCTAGGCCCTACACTGCTGCTGGAAAAAGCAGGCAAAAATTTCCTCTGGAACTTAAATGAAGATTTTTGGCTTTCTAATGATCTCTACAGGCTCTGAAAACCATTTCATCAGATTCAAAACATCTTAATTATCCAATTTAGCCTATTTTAACTCTGGAAAAGGACTCTAACTCCCCTTATTAGGCCTCAAAATGAATTTGTCTCATGGTGGCCCTAATGGCTCCTTCATCTTTCCTGAAGAAAACGCTATTGTGGATCACCTCCATTCGACCTAAAACCTGTTCCAAAGTGTTCATGAGGTCGAAGAGACCCAAAATTGACCAAAATTTCATCCCATTTGGTTCAATAATGAGAAAGTTATGACCAAACAAAAATTTCCCCAATTTCCTCCACTAAATGTGGGGCAACTGCCAGTTAACTCCACTAAAAGTGGAAGTCCGCCTAAATTTGGGAGCACCTTCAGAATCTCCACCATAATAAACTCCACATAACTGAAGCTTAATTAAATATTAAACCTGAAATTAGACTCCTTAAGCGCTCTTAACATTAATCTCCCACACTGGTCATATGATGAGGTTCCATGGGAGGAGGGTTGGCCCCATCGTGCTCCGTTGGACCTACTCGGCATTCAAAGTGCAATAACTTCTTCATATGGTGTCTGTTTTTTGAACCGTTTGTGGCACTAGAATCAGGAAGACGAGACTTATGCAACCATATTGATTTCAACCCAATCCTATAACTTTTAATTTTGAGCTAATCCTTAGGTCCTTGATCTAGTTATGATCAGCAACCTCTGTGCTGCTGGATATGCTACCTCTATGTTGTTGTTGTATTCTTGGCCTTGGATTCAGAATCCCTCACCAATACTGCCCCTCGTTGCATATCAAACTCTTCCTGAAATTCTTAGCAAACCACACACTATAATTTCAGCTTAGCTTCAATGCTCTGCCAATCTATGTGTTCTCCAACTGACCCCAAGCCCTTCTATTATAATTTTATTATTGGAAAAAAAATGACCATGATTTAATATTTAATCAACGGCTAATATTAGAAGCTACCTTATCCACGTCACTTAGAAAATTCTCATCACATGTTTAATTTAATTCACTTTATTTTAATTTTCCTAAGTTAGACTTAAGGTCCTTAATAAAAAATATTAATTAATTGAATAACTATCAAAACAGATGGAATTTCTCCAAACGCTTTCTGGGTCTTGGATATCTCATGTACTCCATGTTTGGTTTGTGTTATATTCTTTCCACGACTAGTCATGTGCGGGGGAGTAACAGGGGGGGTGATAGCCCCCCTCTATGTTGCGCTAGGCACAACGTACGGGGGGATCACAGGGGGGGGAATTTTTTGGTCCTTATTTTCGGTGGGTGGACCAGCCAATGGTTTTTTGCATGGGTTTGCACATGTTTTTGGGGCATGATGGTTTTTGGCCCCTGGTATTTTGTAGATCCGGTCAAGGGAACTATGGTTATGTTCAAATCCAGGGTTAATGGATTGGGTTTTATGTATGCTTCGGCATGTATATATATGTGTTATAACACTAAAAGGATATAATGAAAAATCAAGCTGGTCGTCCCGATTTGGGATCCAAGGGAAAATCTCTGTGTTTATCTTTTTTATGTTTTATTCTCTCTCTATTGTTTATTTTCTGTTTTAAAGATTCTTTCATAGATAATTTCTGTACAGGGTTAAAACCTACATTTTGTATTGGAGCAATTTCGGCTTCAAGGGGACGCCTTTGCTACTGAGGGGTTTTTTTCTCGGGCCTGAGGTAGACCCTGTTCAGTGGGAGATTTGCGAGATTGATTCTTGCAGTGAAAGAAGATGACGAGTGGTGGGAAGATAGAGATTGAGAAATTTAATGGTCAGAGTTTTGAGTTGTGGAAGCTCAAGATGGAGGATCTGCTGGTGGATAAATATTAGTGGATCATGGTAGATCCGGGTACTAAACCAACGACAGTAATGGGATCCAGTGGTGAAGAAGCTGGGTGGAAGGCAAGGCACCAATACGTTTGATATGATTCATTATAAACTTATTCATCTAGGAAGCTGTAATCCAGTGCACATGGGAAAAACTTGGGACTTTGTACCAATCTAAGTCTCTGGTGAATAAGTTGTTCCTGCGAAAAAAGTTGTATAACTTGAGGATGAAGGATGGAGACTCGGTGACAGAGCATCTGAACGCCTTCAATACTGTGGTAAGTCAGCTGTCGTCTGTTGATATTAAAATCTCAGATGAAGATAAGTGCATCAGTTTGTTTTGCTCTCTACCAGACTCGTGGGACAGTCTGGTTATTGCAATAGGTAGCAATACAACTACCTTGAATTTTGATGACATTGTCTCAGCCTTGCTGTCGGAGGAAATGAGACGGAGAAATATGGAGGGTCAGAATGGAGATTCCTTATCTATACGAGGAAGGTCCCAGAACAGAAACAAGAATAAGGTTTCGAGTGGGAGATCTAAATCTAGAGGGAGATCTAAATCTCCTGGAAAGTTTTTAAAGGTGTGCTGGAAATGCGGAAAGGAAGGGCACTACAAAAAGGACTACAGATCTAAAGCTCCTGAGAAAGGAAAGGGATCTGATGATGCTCCTTCTGCAGAGGCAAAAACCACCTCGGATGAAGGTGGGGATGTGTATTTGGCTTCTTCTTCAAATACACATGTAGATCATGAGTCATGGTTGATTGACTTGGGTGCATCCTTTCACTTCACTCCCCATAGGGATTGGTTCTGTGAGTATGAGAAATATTATGGCAATGATGATAGGAAGGCCAGAATCGTCGGATATGGAAAAGTCAAGCTGAAGCTGCAAGGTGGAAGGATCAGAACACTTCCTGGTGTTTTTCACATTCTTGCATTGGCCAGAAATATGATTTTTGTAAGCAAGATGGATGATGCAGGTGTAAACACAATGTTCGAGAAAGATATCTGTAAGATGGCTCGGGGAGCATTGGTATTAATGTGGGGAGTTCGGATTGGAACTCTATACAAGCTTTAGGGCAGCACTGTTATTGATGGGTGCAACAGTTCTGTGGTTCCCGAAGTGGAGCAGAAAGCCTAGTGATATCTGGAGAAAAGACCATGTTATGGCATGAAAGGCTTAGACATATTGGAGAGAAGGGCCTTCAGATGCTGGATGGAAATGGTATGGTAGAAGGTATGTATAATAGCTCTCTGGATTTCTATTTCTGTGAACATTGTGTATATGGGAAGCAGAATCAGGTGAGTTTTCCTTCTGGTGCTAAGAGGGCGAACAAGATATTAGAGCTTGTGCACAGTGATGTGTTTGGACCTGTGTCAGTTCCATCACTGGGTAAGTCTGTGTACTATGTTTCATTCATAGATGACTTCTAAAGGAATACATGGATATATTTGTTGAGGAAGAAATCTGAAGTCTTTGACAGATTTAAAGAATTTAAGACTCAGTGGAAAACGGACGAGAGAAGAAGGTAAAGGTGTTAAGGACGAGATAATGATGGGGAATTTTGCAGAAGGTGAAGAGTTACGTAAAGTGTGGTTCTTTACGGCAAAAGACTATTATACACAAAATGGAGTTGCAGAAAGAATGAAAAAAACATTGATGGAAAAGGAAAGAAGCATGCTCAGTGGTACCGGGTTAGGACAAGAATTCTGGGCAGAGGCACTGGAGACTGCATGTTACTTGGTTAACAAATCACCTTCATTAGCGTTGGAGGATAAGACTCCACATGAGGTATGGACTGGTAAGAAACCCTCTCTTTCACATTTGAGAGTATTTGGATGTGATGCATATGTACATGTTCCAAAGGAGAAAAGGACCAAGTTGGATAATAAATCTGAAAGGTGCATCTTTATTGGGTATAAGGATGGTTTAAAGGGTTACAAGCTTTGGAACCCAGAAACAAGGAAGGTTGTGTACAACCGAGATGTGGTGTTTAGAGAAGTGAAAGATATTGTTAAAAATGAAGTCCTACCAAAGAAACCTGAGAAGATAGAGTTTGAGCTAAAGGAGGATGAATCAGACTCTACAATAGAAGAAGACTCAGAAGATGAAGAGCCACAAACTCCAGCTTTGAGAAGATCAGTTCGGGAAAGAAGGCAACCAGAAAGGTATAGTCCATTTGCTTTCTGTTCAGGTTTTGCCTTAACTATAACTGATGATGAACCCAGAACTGTCAGGGAGGCAGTAGATTCAGAGGATGGAAAACTCTGGAAGGAAGCCATGGTTGATGAAATGGCATCCTTGCACAAAAATGAGGCATGGGATCTGGTGGAGTTGCCGGCTGGAAGGAAGCCCATCGGGAGAAAATGGGTGTTTAAAAAGAAGATGAATGTAGAAGGCAAGGTGGAGAAATACAAAGCTCGGTTGGTAGCAAAAGGTTATTCCCAGGTGTTGGGAATTGATTTTGGTGATATTTTTTCTCCTGTTTCCAAAGTTACTTCTATTAGATTACTTTTATCTGTTGCTGCTGCATTTGATTTTGAGGTAGAACAGATGGATGTGAAGACAACATTTCTTCATAGGGATCTGGAAGAGGAGATCTACATGAAACAACCTGAAGGATTTATGGTGAAGGGGAAGAAAGAGCTGGTATGCAGGTTAAAGAAGTCTCTATATGGGTTAAAACAGTCACCAAGGATGTGGTATCAGAAATTTGATACCTATATACGGGGACTTGGCTTCACCAGAAGCAAGGAGGATCACTGTGTTTATTTTAAATTAATTGGTGACCATGTTATTTATTTAGTCTTGTATGTGGATGATATGTTGTTGATTGGAAATGACAAAGAAATTATCCAAGATTTGAAGACCCAACTGTTCTCCAAATTCGACATGAAGGATCTTGGTGCTGCAAAATATATTTTGGGCATGGAAATTAAGAGAGATCGGGCAAAGAGGAAGCTCTGGTTAAACCAGAGGAAGTATGTTGAGACTATATTGCAGAGGTTCAATATGCAGGATAGTAAACCGGTGAATTTTCTTATTCCTGTAGGTGTAAAGCTATCTGCTGAACAGTGTCCCAAGACACAAGAAGAAGAGGAGGATATGTCCCATGTTCCATATGCAAGTGCAGTGGGTAGCCTGATGTATGCAATGGTTTGTACTAGACCAGACATTGCACATGCAGTGGGAGTATTGAGCAGGTTTATGTCAAACCCAGGGAAGGAGCATTGGACAACAGTGAAGCGGGTTTTCAGATATTTACGTGGCACTAGTGATTATGGATTGTGCTACCAGGGAAGACCAGGATTGGAAAGAATGTTGGACATTCGTGGTTTTGTTGATGCAGACTGGGCTGGAGATCTGGACCAAAGAAGATCTACAAGTGGGTATGTGTTTAGCCTATTTGGAGGTGCATTCAGTTGGATGAGTAAAATATAGTTTGTAGTGGCTCTTTCAACTACAGAGGCAGAATACATGGCAGCCACTCATGCAAGCAAGGAATCAATTTGGTTGCAGAGATTTTGTTCAAGTATGGGGTTGTTGCAGCAAGCTATAATGATAGACTGTGATAGCCAAAGTGCAATTTTCTTGGCTAAGAATCCTGCTTATCATTCAAAGATAAAGCACATTGATGTTCAATATCACTTTGTGAGATATATGGTTGAGGCTAAAAGGGTGTTGTTGGTAAAGGTGGACACTTTGAAGAATGTTGCAGATGCATTGAAAAAGTATGTGAGAACTTAGAAGTTCTCTTGGTGTAGAGAAACAATGGTTGTTGCAAAATTGGGCTAATGACTCAGCTCTCCTATGCCCCCCTGCGGAAAGAAAACAACAAGTGGGAGAATGTTGGGTTTGCGTTATATTCTTTCCACGACTAGTCACACGCGAGGGGGTAATAGGGGGGTGATAGCCCCCCCTATCAGGGTCCAGGGCAGTGCCCTGGAAAAAAAATTTGGTCCTTATTTTCCAGTGGGCGGACCCGCCCATGGTTTTGTGCATGGGTTTGCACATGGTTTTGGGGCATGATGGTTTTCGGCCCCTGGTATTTTGTAGACCCGGTCAACAGAACTACGGTTATGTTCTAATCCAGGGTTAATGGATTGGGGTTTATGTATGCTTCGGCATGTATATATATGTGTTGTAACACTAAATGGAATATAATGAAAAATCAAGCTCGTCGTCCCAATTTTGGATCCAGGGGAAAATCTCTATGTTTATCTGTTTTATGTTTTATGCTCTAGCTATTGTTTATTTTCTGTTTTAAAGATTTGTTCATAGATAATTTATGTATAGGGTTAAAACCTACACTCCAGCTCCTCCACAAAATTTTGGAGCTAGAGCACATCGATGCTTCCCCAAAATCTCAACACTCCCTCTTAGCAAGGAGTGTTCTCTAGAAATACATCCACATTGAAGTGTTGCTCTGATTTCTGCCATTGGTCTTCACATTGATGCTTTCCCTGCTACCCTCCATCACTGTGCTACTACTTCTCTCTATACTGATTCTGCCACAGCCACTACCACATTTTTACTACAACTCCCTCTCAAATTGCTGCATCGTGCTGCCAACTGCTGCACTGCAACTCAGTTATTGTGAAGTAAGCAACTAAGTGACCCCTTCCAAAACACTGATAAAAACAATTTTCAGCCTGCATCTCATCACTAAAACTCCCTTATCTTCTTCTCTACACTTTCCTCCTGAAGCCACTGTGTTGCTACAACACTGCACTACGTAAGCACTGCATCCTCTACACTACTGAAATCCCAGTAGTCCCTCTTCACTACTACTACTACCTCTGCACTGTGTTTCTCCCTCTACAACGTCCCAGCTCTGCCCTCTCCTCCAATGTGATTCTCTGCACCCACTACTCTAGTTATCCCCACTACTGTCTTAAGTCTCCCTTAGCACATATGTGATCCAAGAGTTGGGCTACTCAAGGATCTTGCCTCCACTCTGTAGCTTTTCTATAGATCAATATCGCCCCACCTCTTCTCTCGAGGTAAATGAACACTCATGGCCACATCATCATCGGAGCCATCATCTTCTTGAGCTGTCATAGCCTTGGAACTATAAGATTCCTTGTCCTTCTTCCTTAGAGGACAATTGGTGGCGAAGTGTCCAAGTTCACCACATCTAAAACATTTTATCTTTGATATATCCCGCTTCTTTTTCCCGTGTTGCTTCCTAGATGCCAGTGATGCATCTTCCTCTTCCTCCTTCTTCACTTTTCTTGATCCGGTGCTAGCTTGGCTCTTGATCATCTGTCGAATTTCCTATTTTTGGAGGATAGCCCACATGTCATCCCATCTTGGAAGGTCATGTATGCCCAAGATTCTTTCGAAAAAAATTTCCCAGTCATTTGTGACTGTATTTAGAGTAGTCCTCAGCATGACATGATCATCCAATTTAACCCCCATGGCAATCAGCTGATCCCAAATTGTCTGCAACCTGAAGAGGAAAGGATCAATTTCCTGCCCCTTATTCATCATAAACAACCTCATCGGGTTCTCTGGAAGCATCTTCTTCTGGACAGATCCTTGATACATGGTGGTTAACACTTTCAACATATCATTAGTCGTCTTCTTCTCAATTATGTGTGGGACCAAATGATCCTTGACCCCGTCCATGATGAAGCACTTAGCATGCTCTTCAACTTCATTATTCTTCGTGAGAAGAGCAACATCGCTTGGTGTAGCCAACATGCTTTTTGCATGCTTTCGTAATGCATCTTCCTCTAGGTCTGTCAGGGCTCTGGCCTTCTAGATAGAAAAGTTGGACAAGCCATCCAACCTATCATGATCACATAGTTTGTACAAAATAATCTATCGAAACAGATACTCCTCTATCTTCTTCTATTACTACCCTCAACATAAACTCATATATAGGGTCCTTGGCAATAAATTCACCCTCTAATCCATCTGACAATTGATTTCCTCCCTTGGAAATCTTCCAAATCCTCTGAATCATCCCTCTTCGATCATCCTCCTGATCGATCCTCAGATTTCTTTGCAAAAAATATGTTGAGTGTTTGTTCTCCTCCCGCTCTTTGTCAACTTATCTAGGCATGATTCTAAACCAACAGAATCTACACCACACCAGCAACTGCTAAATATCTGAAGCTTTGCTTCCGGAATATGAAAAATCTGCACAGCAACTCGAAATTGGACTGTGTCCCTATGGCTGGCCTCTGTAGGAGAACACTAGCTCATCCCAGCATCTACTTAGTGACTGCGCAACGTGGGCTACACTTGCGTCCCTATGGAAGGCTATGCGTCAGCCCCTGCGTGGCCTCTGTTGGGACTACATCCTCTTGGTGTTGCATTGTCCTCTCTGGATCTCTGCTGCTTCAGTTTCCTCTCTGTAGCAACAAATTATTTAGCCACTTTGCTTGAGATTCAGCTTGATCTACAATGCTCTGATACCACAAGAAAATTTCTTAATCTAAGAAACCCTACTGCTAACCATTGATTTACTTCTCCTACTTGACTATTTACACAAGTTATCAATCTAAAAAAATTATAAAAACAACGAAGTAAACAAAAATAGAAACCTACACATATAGATCATTTACTGAATATAACACTCATATGACAAAGTGACACATAGATTTTTTGGACAAATTTCCCCGAAAAAACCCAATATAGTAAAACTGATGAAGATAGCTCTAGAGGGTTTTATTATTTTGAAGAATATGAATACAACAATCTCTGGGCACCATACATGGCTGGCCCTATAGAGAAAATCATAGAAACAATACATGCTTCACTCAGAGACAGAAAATATGGTAGATTCACACCCTCAAATGAGATTTACAAAACTCGAGCCCTTTCTAGCCCATCGGAAACCCTAGCGCTGCTCCTCATCCCTCAGTGTCAGCGTTACTAGCCTGCGTCAGCCTCTGCGCTACTCTCGAATGGACTGCATAACCCTCTTTGGGCTTACACTGCCCCTACGCTGCCCTAACTTGGCATGCATCAGCCCTGCGTGGCTTCTACTGCCTCTGTGTTGTCCCTGACTGAGCTCTGGCTAGACTGCGTAACACTAGATGCCCTCTACATTGCTGGATATGCTGCCTCTCTATTGATGTTGTATTCGTGGCCTTGGATTCATAATCCCTCACCAATACTGCCCCTCATTGCACTGCAAACTCTTCCTAAAATTCGTAGCAAACCATGCCCTATAATTTTAGCTTAGCTTTAGTGCTCTACCAATGTGTGTGTTCTCCAACTAACCCTAAGCCCTTGTATTATACTTTTCTCATTGGCAATCCAACAACCGTGATCTAATCTCAAATCAATTCCTAAGATTAGAAGTGGCTTGATCCACGTCACTTAGAACATTCTCATCACATATTTAATTTAATTCACTTTAATCTTTTAATTTTCTTAAGTTAGACTTAGGGTCCTTAATTAAAAATATTAATTATTTGAATAACTATCAAACCAGATGGAATTTATCCAAATTCTTTGTGGGTCTTGGATATCTCATGTACTCCAACTCCTCCACAAAATTTCGGAGCCAGAGCACATCCGATGCTACCCAAAAATATCAACATCATGTACTTGGTCAACTAGCTCTTCATATTGGCCAGTAACCCTTTGCACCAATTAAACACTGTCAGGGCTAGATAGTCCACTGCGTACTAGAATTGAGATTTTTTTTCCTCATGCAATTCTTGGGCTCCTGGCACTCTAGCTATGCAGTGAAACGTTGTGCACAAGGGAAGCACTCTTATAGAGGAAATATCTATTTTCCCACTCCCAAATTTTCAAGCCCCGGGACAGTGTCTTTGGATGAGCATACTGGTATTCTCACCCCGTGCGTGAGCTCTGAAGAGTTGGATTCTCTCTCCTCTCTTGGACAAACCTATAATGAAATAGATGTCCATAACATCTAATTCCAATTCCTGGTCCCCGAAGACAAATATTTGTCAGTCCAGATCGCATAAACAAATCAAATATTGGAGGAGCTCCAGCTAAGCTCCCAACCCTAATGTTTGGAAGAATTTCATAAAACCACAATTGCACAATGCATTCACGCAATTTTTGTCTTGCAGTTCTTGGTGGTCTTCCACCTCGTCGCCTCGTTCTTTCCATTTAATCACCATATTTGAAGAAAACACCTGCAAAACATGTTTAAAAGGAATTTTAAGAGCTTTCATCGGATTAATTTTGGAAATTATCCATGGATATGGGTGGATTTATTGTTTCAAAATCCTCCCCACAGCAAGCGTGACTGTCCGAATTAATTCGACGTTGCCGGCGCACTGCCCTAATGGGCTAAACGTGACCAACGTGGGTCCGATAGCTTGAGACCGCGCTGGCCACGAGCGATTTTGAGATTTGAAATCATCCTCCCATATCCCTATTTCTACAACTAAATGCTAAACTAATGTAATTAAAATGAAGAGGAGACTTAGAGCTCTTACCTGATGCTGACTGATCATTGAATGGTGTCTTGGATCAGCTACACCACTAATTTGAAGTTCATAGGGAAAATGACTAAAATGCACTCCTCAAAATAGAAAGGTGAAAATGAATTTACTTTTCGGTCTATTTATAGATTTTTGAAATATTTTTTCCATTATTTTATTATTTTTCCTCGATATCAGTGATGTTTGTCATTTTTCTGCAGTAACAGGACTTTCACATTGTTGGTGATTATTTTTTATGTAAACGTGTTGTATTTTATCTCTTTTTTGGGCTCGATAAGCATTTACCAAAAAGGACCCCCTAGAGTCAACTTTCATCTCTTTTCTGACTCTCAAAAAATGAAAATATTGTCAAGTGCTTATCCTTTCAAACTCATTAAAGTGAATGAATTGATGTGATCTCAGTATATGTTTACCCTTTTTTCGGGCTGAGATTTACTATTTATGAAAAAGGAATACCTTGATTGGACATGGTCAAGAGGCTCTCTTGAATATTTTTTTCTACCTATTCGGATTTGAGAAACGATGTACGAAAAGGGACATGATGGAGTTTTCTTTTCGTTTCTTTTCAAAATCCTTAAACATGAAAAGTTATTGAGTAACCCTTTCGTTGGAATCGTTAAAGATTAAACGACAAAAGACTTGTCACCATGAAGAGACTGAGTTCCTGCTTCTTAGGGATATTTAAACTTACTAGGATGTATTCATTCGAAGAATGAACTTACACGCTTAGCATATGCTATCCTCTTCATGCTGGCTATAAAAATAAAGAGGTACTCGTTAGCAATCATGGGGAAAATTGAAAGTGAACATCCTATGTGTATTTTGGGCAGCTTGTTGCTCTTGAACATGACACTCATCTACAGTTCGTGTCGGGTTGGGGACATCCTACATTCATCACTTTGCCTCCATGGGTTTGGGAAATATGTTTGTCTCTCATTTAATTACCGAATTTTTGTCAACATGACCTCTAATCCTACTTGAGTCAAATTCTACCACACTCTAGAGTCATGTCGCCAATATGTTCAACAAAATTCTTTTTTTTCAAACATCCTTTACTTATCTAACTTCCTATATTACAATCCCGAATCACTCCTATCATCATAAGATTTTTTTTTTCGTGTTGATGATGTGGGAATCATCATGGCCCTCCTTTGATGAATCACTTCCTATCGAATTCAGCTCATTATCTGGGAGGGTGATTTAGAAGCTTCTTCTCAGTACCTTGGAGAATGCATGTCTCAATGGAAATTTCTTCGTGTTCAACGACATGTTCACATCATTTTCCTTCGATCAAATGATTCTACAAATGTTCGAATTCAACAAATTCATTCACGCTTGTAGATTGTGTTGTTGTACCTTGAGGTCCATCGTCATTATTGGTGGTCTCTCTTGTACTTTTTAACGGTTTTCATCATTGGTCGGTAATCAAGTGGTTTCTACCATGTTTGACGCCAACACATTTATTCACATGGCTAGATTCATACATTGGGTTGATTGAGATCATGGTGAAGACCCTGGGTCACATTTGATTTTTGATCTAGGCTGTGGGAGTTATTGAGTATTCCTGATTGTATACATGATCCTATCTATATGGATGGATGTGTCCATACCATAGATCCATTTCTATGATCTCTTTAGATGGATGGTTGCGACCATGGCATGGGGTCATGTGTTGTTTTTTTTTTTTTTTTTGTAAATTAGTATACTCTATATTAATTCGAAAAGAGAAACATTACATATCCTACAGGCGGGGTTGGTAAGTTGCGCTTAACCAATCCCAGCCTTAGTTGCATGGTTTTGGGATTTCCTCTGTGGAGGAAACCAGCACGAAAAATACTTAAAACAAGAAATTACAAAATACGGAGTAGTGCTGATGTATCCAGATATTACAAAATGTACAGAAGCATAGGTATAGCTTGAGATTCCATGGTAGTAGCATGCATGAAAAAAACCAAAGAAGAGCTAAGCAGCTTCACAGTCCTTAGTCTTCAGCTTCATCATTACTTTCAGGTTCTTTCTCCTCCATGGGGCAGGTTTACGCCTATGCAACCGCTTCCTTTGAATCTACTGATGGATGCGTAGGTTTGGGGACCGATGCGCAGAGGATGGGAGACATCAGATACTCAGCATCAGGGACGTGCATCCAAGTGCCTTCAGAATCCATAATCCATACATTTTATTCATCATCCTCATCTTGTTGAGCCAGTAGAGGATCAACCTTGTGCGGTGGGGGGTGTGCCTGGTGCGCGATAGTAGACTTCCGGGAACCACATCTACCTCTTTGTGCAGCTTGCATTGGGGCTTCTTCCTCCTTCTTAGGTTCAGGGCTCTATATAGTGAAATTTCTTGAGGAGGATCCTTCAACAGACTTCAGACAGTTGTCCGTCCCATGGTGGTAACACCCAGTGAGTGCCCCTCTCTATCCACCACAAATGGTTCTTTGACACAGCCTGGGAGCCATTGCCCGCTAAAGCAGATGAATGGCGTCGAGGGAAGGATGTGCAGCAGGGGTATATACAATCGTGAAGACTATAGGAGCATATGGAGCTGGGCTAAGATGTGGAGGCTGGATAGTCACAACCCAAAGGGGTCTATGCAACACAACTCTAGAAAGAGGGTTACGCGACGGGCTGGTGGTGTAGGAGAGAAAAAATAGAATCAAAAGGAAATACTGAAGGAACTGACTGTGTGTCTCTTTGTGCCGAGGGGCCATCCTTTTATAGGGTCTGTAACACATGTGAGGGGGAAGGTCTTGAGTGAGCCTTGCATGCAGCTTCATGCCATAACCAATTTCCTAAGCAGGCTCGAGGGAAGAGTTATGGCTGATTTTTAGATCAATCCTAGTAATCATTTATGATGATTGAAGAAGAGGGGTACCCTGGAGGGGGTGATTATGTCCAAACATATCTTCAGCGTGCCTTATCCCATTCATCTCGTGTGGATGGTTACCGGTTTGAGGATCCACATCGAGTGAGGCCCTGCGCTGCAGCTCTCCATCCTCATGGGCATGGGAGATATTATTGTCATTCGTGCTACTTCTGTCACCCACTTCCGGGGGGAGAATATCCTTTTGAATGAGGGTATGGAATTCTTGTCTTAAGGAATCATCCTCTACCTGGTTAAGGTTGGAATGATACATCTCTTTGTGGCCTTCTACCCCCTTGTTCGCAAGGAGGTCCGCAACTAAGTTTTCTTTCCTTTGTACATGGCAAAAAGTGATAGCTCTATTATTGTGTATCAGTTGTTATAGAAGCTTGAGCCTGTGGGAAAGCCTCCAGCTGGTCGAGACCTTTAAGGACATTGTGCCATGGAGAATTCTTGTGGCCGCCATAGTGCTGATTTGCGAGTTGCCCTCCATTTCCAGGGGGAAATAGTGAAACTCAATTGCAATGTGAATACCCTGAATAAGCCCCTCCAGCTCCATAGAATTGTTGCTACCACCCAAAATTACTGTAGTAAATCTGAAGTCGCTTTCCTTGAGAGTTCCTGAGAATACCTCTGAATCCTGCATTTTTGGGGTTGATTTTGGATGTACCATCGAAATTGCATTTGAATAAGCCATTTGGGGGGGCAGATTCCATTTTTCAGAGGCATGGATTCTGCCGACACTTCTAGGATTGATATCCAGGGGGGTGTTTATGCTCATATGTCAGTTATTCCATATGTTTCACCCCGTAATAGAGGCAGGAAGGTCCTCCTGGCTCGATGCATCTAGGGCCATTATTTCAGAGAGCTTGTCGTGTATCCGTGCCAAGATCTGCTCTTAGGTGGATGCTTTATCTTTGAAGATTCGACTATTCCTTTCCTTCCATATGTTCCAGATAAGAATACCCAGAATTATCTGCCAGAGTCTGTTCAAGAGAGTGCTGGAGTAAGGATTTTCTGTCCAACTGTTGATGGTGTTGATGATGTTTCCCCTTACTTGGTTGGTACGCCGGCATAAAACAAAAATTTTGTCCCACAAGTCATTAGAGGTAGGACATTGGTCCATCAGGTGGTCAATGGTTTCCAATTTTTCCTAGCATAAGGGGAATCTAGAGGGTCCTACATGTTGGACATTAGGTTCAACGTTCCCCGTGTGTTTCGCAACATAGACTAATAGCCTCTTGTGGATCCTAACTCTGGCGATTGTAGCAGAGACTAACGCTTGTGGATTTTGGTCTAACTACAATCGTGATTCTAATCATGATTCCAACAAGTGGTATTAGAGCGACAAGTCTCGAGTTCGAAACTCACTCGGCTCGCATTGGTGGGGAGATTGTTGGACATTGGGTGCAACGCTACCCGTGTGTTTCACGACATGGACTAACCTCCTCTCATGGATCGTAACTCTAGTGATTATAGTGGAGACTAACACTTGTTTGTTTTGGTCTGACAGAAATCGTGATTCCAACACTACAAACTCTCTCTTTAAAATATTATCCCATGTGAGGATGCGTCGTTTACTGAGTAGCCATAGAAAGGTGGCTAGTTTAGGCCAAAGATTGGCCGACCATATCTTTCTCCATATGAGATTTTTTGCACCTCGATTATGCTGGTGAAGGAGGTTGTAAGCTACCTTGGTGGAGTAGTTACCACTTGGCGTGTGACCCCAACGAAGGATGTCAGGTCCTAGATGTACTCTGATTTTTCTTTTAGTGCTTATTTCCTCCCAAATTTCTGTGTGACTCTCGTTGTTCTAGTCCTCTTCCCATCTGTCTGGGTCTATCCATTTCTTATATCCTTGGGTTGTGTCATCAGTCCAGAAGTCTTGTACACTTTTCCTCTGCCTGGCTTGTAGAGTTGCACTCCATACTAGTATAGGGAAGATGGAAGATAATCTCGATAGTTGCTGCCAAGAGTCCTCCCATAATCTTGATTGATTACCGCTATGTAGCTCCCAGAAGTTGTGGCTCTGTATCATCTACTTTTGGCTACTTGATGCTTTCCATATTTGGGATCCCCCGAGCTCTATTTTGAATCTGATGAGGTCTTCCTTGGGCCATGAGTGAGCATACCTGGCAGCCCATAGATTATCCCATGGAGTGTGGGGGTTGGCAACCCGTTTCCACCAGATACTAACTCCCATGATGTTGTTGCTATGCTCAGGGTCGTGCAGCCCTAGCCCCCCATGACTTTTTGGAGTGCATACTTCCTTCCAGTTGAATAAGGACCATATTTTTTCTCTTTGGTGCCACCCCATAGGAAATATCTTTGCAATTTTTGCATGGCCTTGAGGACCCATTTGGGGGCTGCTAGGACCGAGAAGAGGTAAATGGGGAGGGACTGTAGGACATATTTGATGAGAACCAAGTGGCTTGCTATGGTGAGAGTACGATGGGTCCAGTTGGATAATATGGTTTCCATTTTGTCCAGTAGAGCTCGCCAGGAGGAGTGATTAATAGTGGTTTCAATGAGAGGGGCTCCGAGGTATTTGGATTGCAAGGATGCGATGGAGAAGCCTAGGATGCGGGAAATGTTGCGTTGAGAGAGAGTGGGGGTGTGGAAGAAAAATATTTGTGATTTTTCAGGGTTTACCTCCATACCAGAGGCTTCAGCGAAGGAATCTAGAAGATATTTGAGGGTACGGGCAACCTGGACCGAGGGGTAATGCATGATCATGTTGTCATCCACAAATTGTTGATGGGAGGAGGGGGGAAAGTTGTGGAGGGGTAAAACTTGTAGAGCACCTGACTCGATGGAGCTTTTGAGAAGGTGACCTAGTTCTTTAGCCATAATAATGAAAATAAAGGGTGAGAGAGGGTCCCCTTGTCTAATTCCGCTAGAGGGGTTGAAAATTTCAGAGGGAATACAATTGACCAAAATGGAAAAAATGGAGAGGTAACTAGGCTGATGATCCAGCGTACCCAGGTGTGGCTGAAGCCAAAGGCTAAAAGCATTAGGGGAATTTTGAGGTCTAAAATGGGCCTCCTAAGAAAAATTTACAACCAAAATAAACTTTATAAGAACCAATAGGATTTAATATGATGATGTCAACGATGGGGGATGATTCACCATTTTTTAAGTAAAAGGGTAAAAAGATTAAAAAATAATAAAATAACAATACTACTTTTTCAACTTGTATTTTCAACTTAACTCCCAAAGTTTTTACTCAAATTTTGAGCGGGAGTACTCATTGGATTCAAAATTTAATTCCTCATCCAAGGAGTACCCACGTTGCATACTTTCGATGGACCCTATTATGCAAAAAATGAGAAATACATGAAAAAATGTGATTACAATCACGTTTTTTATGTATTTCTCATTTTTCGTGTAGCATGGTCCATAGAAAGTGTGCAACATGGGTACTCTTTGGAAGAGGAATTAAATTTTGCATCCAACAAGTACTCCCGCTCGAAATTTGAGCAAAACATTTTGGAAATAAGTTGGAAATACGAGTTGAAAAAGTAGTTTTTTCTTTTTTCCCTCTAAAATTTGATGATGTCATCAAATCTTATTTTCTTACTTCCACTATTATTTTATAATTTCCTTAGGAGGCCCATTTTAGACCTCAAAATTCCCCTAATGGGAGATTTTTGATATAATCCCAGTTAAGTTTTTCAAAAGCCTTGGATAGATCGATTTTGAGAAGCATGTCAGGTTTTTTGGAGGTTTTGAGAGAGTGAATGACTTCGTGGGTTAAGATGATGCCATCAAGAATTTTCCTACCTTCAACATAGCCTATTTTCTCCAAGGAGACGATCAGGGGAAGGAGCTGCTTCAGCCTATTAGCAATAACTTTGGAGATTATTTTTTAAATGGCATTGCAAAGTGTTATAGGCCTATACTTACTTGGTGATAATGTGTTGTATTCTTTTGGAACTAGAGTGATGAAGGTGGAATTAAGCACTGGAAGAAACCAGTGAGTGGTATGTGATTCCTCCACTACGTCCCAGACTTCTTCTCTGATGGTGTCCCAGAAGACGTGGAAGAAGTTGGTGGTAAATACATCAGGGCTTGGAGCTTTCCTAACTTTCAGCCGGAAGACTTATTGTTCCACCTCAGCCAGAGTGGTGGCTTTGAGTAGCATCCAGTTGTGTTCATCCATTATCAGCTTAGGAATGTGACGAGTGATTTTCCTAATGGCCTCATGCCTCTGATGATTGGATTCTTGTAGAATGTTCCTGAAGTGGTTGTGCAGCTCCTTTATAATGTCCTCTTGCTTTTCTAGCCACTCTCCATTTTGGTTTTTGAGGACAGTGATTCTGTAATGCATCCCGTGCTGAATAGTGGATCGGAGAAAGAATTTTGTGTTTCATTCTCCCTCTTTGAGCCAACAGATCCTTGATTTATTTCTCCATAAGATTTCTTCCTGGCTCCTTCTTTCTTCCATCTGAGTAGATAATATCTTCTCTTGGATCTCTGACTCGGCTGAGCGTCCTTTGCTTGATGATATTTTTTTGTAGCTTCTTCATTTCTTACTCCAGCTCTTTTCGGTCTTTGAAGATATTGTCAAAGGTTGATTTATTCCAAACCTTCAATTTGCCTTTGAGCATTTTCAGCTTTTTCTAGAACTAGAGAATTTTAGTACCTTGCGGAGGTAATGGGAGGACCACCAAGCAAAGACAATTTCCTGGAACCCTAGGTGTCGGAGCCAGCAATGTTCAAAGCGAAATGTTTTGGGAGCATGCTTACATGGTCTTAACCATTGATGTTCTATTGGCCAGTGGTCAGAGCCTGCAGCAGGGATGGCGGTAGCTGCTACATCACCCCTTAGACGGATGAAATCTTCTGTGATGAGGAATTTGTCTAGTCTAGAAGCTATCTGGTGGGTGCCTCCTCTTTTATTATTCTAGGTGAAGATTCCATTGGAGGTTTGAAGATCAATGAGGTGGTTTTCTTGGATGAAGTCCTTGAATCCATTACTATCCATGTCTAGATGCATCCTTGCTCCTTTCTTTTCCTATAGATTTGTTATCATATTGAAGTCTCCTCCTAGGAGCCAGAGAGGGAGAGATCTTTGTTTATTGAGTTCAACTATGTTGTCCAGAAGCTCCGTTTTCTAATGGAGATTCTGGGGAAAGTAGAAATTCGTTAGCAGGCCATGGATTTTTGTGCTAGTCAAGTAAAAGTTCACCTGGATGAAGTGCCTATTGGCATGATAGTTCTCTAGGGAGATGATTTTGTGGTTCTGGATGATTTCCAGTCCTCCAGAATCACCATTGGCATCTACAACTATTGTATTACATCCTTTCCATACCTTTTTGAATTTGTTTCCAGAGTGGAGCTGGAACATTTGGTTTCTTGCATGTAGAATATTGCAAGGTGTTCCTTAGTAATTCTTTTCTTTATTATCCTATGCTTAGTGGTGTTTTTGAGCCCTCTTATATTCCATGAGATGATATTCATTTGGGGGGGGGTAGGTGGTGTAGGTGATGAATCTTTTTAACTTGGGGAATCGCCCAGAATCCACCATTTCTTTGCCTATTTCTATTGTTCTTTGTAGCGATGTTTTCCTACCCCTTTTACATGACTCTTTCATGAGGTATTTTGTGTTTATGAGCGTACCCCCTTAATGCCTAGAGAGGGGAGTTTTTGTGCTCGGGTAAGGATTTCTTCCATATTTTGGACCTGCTGGTTAGGTATTAATCTGAAATCATTCTTATTGCAAGCATCCTCTAACCCTATGAGATCCAGGCCCTCAAGGTCAATGCTCTCTGGCTTTTCCTCCATAGCTTCTGGGATTGTCTCCATCACCTTTTATTTTCCCTTCAACACAGGGTTTTCCCCTGCGAAGCTACCTGTTTAAGGTTTCAGAAAGGGCTCAGGTGAGACTTTCTTTTGTTGTGCTTTGGAGGACTGGGGCTGCTCCGTCGAGGTGCACCCAACATCATTATCTGGTTCATTCTCATTCTCATTCAGCTGATTTCAAGCGGTGAAGCTATTTCTAGTCGGAGGTTCTTTTTCGTTCTGGTGAGAGGTAGTTCTCTTGTTGTGCCTTTTCTTACTAGCTACCTTCGTGAATCCTTCTTATGCCTGATCATTGGATTCATTTTTAGTCGCCACTTTTTTTTTTAGAGGAAAATCTCTAGAGAGGTGCCCATGTTGGTGACACCTCCTGCATCTGAAAGGAATATGCTCATAGTCTACAGTTTGTATCTATTCAAAATCTTCATGCAATAGACTTACATCACCTAGTAGAGACTTCACAAAGTTCATGTAGACGTAGATTCGGGCATATGCTGCATAGCGGTTGATTTTCGTCTCCTTTTCTATCTTGACGAATTCCCCTAGGGTGTTGCCTATATCTTTGAGGGTCATCTCATCCCAGTATTCCTGGGGGAGGGAGTAGAGTCTAATACAGACTGGAGCCCATGTAATATCTTGTTTTTCAAGGTTGAACCGTTCCGTCTAGGGTCGGAGGTATAAAGCTATAGAGTTAAAAAAATAGGGTCCTCCATCCATGACCATATTTTTATCTTCAATGCAAGTAAAGAGCACATTGAAGAAGCCCTTAGCACACATTTTTAGGTCGATGTGGCATTTGGGTTTCCACTTCAAAGCTATCCATCCTTGAAGGGATTTTTTAGTGGACCAGAAACCCATGAACTTGCCTATCAACACATGATCCTTCATGAACTAGATTCTTCCATTGATGCGATGCATTGGGAGCTCAATCACTATTCGTTTGGTATTCTTCGGAATGCATGTTTTTGACTTAATTTTCGCTTCTTATGTTTCTGATATATTTTTCTGCCGCATTGTGGAAGTTTCCCCTAATATTTCATGAGACGGGCCATAGTTTTGTTGATTGACGGTATCAGCCTCTGTCACCGCCCTTGTGGGAGGCTGGCCTGTAATGGGGGCAGCAGTAGTCCCCCCACTAGTTTAAGTCATCAGTGAGCCTCAATTCTGCCCAGGATAGTGATTGCGGCCTAACGGTCTGGGGAGGGAGGTCTTCCTAGGGAAACCTACACGTAAACCTCCAAACCTTGGGTCATGGCGGTCGGCCTGGTGTAGAGCTTCACTAGGTTTTTCATGTATATTCACCATGGGGTCATGTGTTATGTGGTTAGGCACATTCATACCATAGATGTCATGTATTTCCATATGTTTGATTTGGCAGGTTTTCCGAAGATGGTCTGAGCTCTTTGCCTTGATTCATAAATAATTTCAGCAATCACTCCTCGTTCTGCCTTCATGCATTAAAGGGCACCTGTTACACAGTAATTTGTCACCATGCTCATTTTCTCATCCTTGATCCTGAAATGCCCCATGAAAAATCTTGTGCAATTTTTCCACCATGAAGAAATATGTGAAGACATCCCCTTAATATTCAAAGAAAATTGCCTTGGATTATTACTAAAGAAACTTGGTCAAAATCCTAGTTTCCTAGGTCAGCGCATTTCCTGGTGTCATGCTCGTGCTAATGTCATATCGATAGTTCTGGCTTAGTGCTGCTAATGCCCTTATTTCTTGGAAAACTATGTTGATCCCTTTCTCGCAGTGTTTCCTCAAATGGAGGAGAATATTCGACCTCTAGAAGTTCTAATTCGGCGATTTGGTTGTTAAATGATGGTGATAGAGTCGAGCTCTCTAATTTTAAAGCTTTGATCTCATCCATGAGGGCTTTATCCCTTAGAAATTAGGCCTTCCTCCTCCTTTCATGGGCTCCCAACCTCTTCTCACTTCCTATAAATTCATGCCCCTCCTTCCAATAAGGTTAGTCCAGTTGGTCATTGTCGGGCTAGTCTAAACTCTCGTTCCCTTTACATCCTCGCATTGTGATAACGCCTAAGTGTTTGGGAGAAGGAATGATTTAGAGCTTTGGTGAAGGACTTATATTTTCACCAAAGGAGGCCTCTAACATCAAGGCTTGGGTTGTAAGCTCTTCCTTTTATATTTATCTTGACAACACTCTCTCCCCCCTACCCTTCCTTGGCACCTCTATCCCTCCCTACCACCCCTAAACCCACCTCAACCATTTCCCACCAATTTATTCTTCCCCGCCACCTATTTTTATCTATATCTCTCCTTATTTCTATATTTATCTCCCTTTCCCCCCTATCCCTCCTTCTCTCATTCTACCCACCCTCCCAAACCCCTCCTCTATCATTTCCGATGTGTTAATGTCAGTAGCTACATGAATGTGTGTTTGGTGCTAGCACTAGACATTTGCACATATTTTTGGATTACACACACATTATTGGCACTAAAAACACCATGTGTTATTAACGTGCAAGCATCAGTTTTAATTTAAATTTTTCATGGAAGGAATCATAAGTGCATAGTGACTTGGTTGCTTCATATAGAGGTTCAGGATAATGCAACTAGTGGTTTAGGTTTCAAATACATGAAATAAACAATTTTTGAGAAGACACGTATATATCTCTATCTTCAACGTTATTTTTCTATAAGCTAGACAAATTTGTTGTACATGAAATTTCACACCAAGATAAAGTTGAATTTGTAGATTCCAAACATATGATATTTTTAAAAATTAATATTTTTTACTATATTTAATTCATTTTTCTCTTTAAATATATCGATATCATCAAATACATCCCTCATCTATTTCCGCTGTAACGTTTTGGTTCCTTAACCATTTGGGAAAAAAAAATATATGTTGCACTTGAGGACATTAATACCTAGAATCTAAAAGAAATCAATGTTTTATAATGGTAAGACCCTTTTAGGTTATACTAATGAAATTCCTCGTAATTTCAAGGATATAAACAATCCTCTACAATTCTGCAAGTTTTTTAAGCAATATTCCATTGTTTACATATTGAAATATTGTACTTATAGAAACACATACATTATATTTTCCATGAAAAATAACATATCAAATGTTAGAAAAACTCAAAATTTGCATGGTTACATACAATTTATATAAATAAAAATTATATCGTAAATTCAACTCATTTTCCAACATTTCATCTTTTTACACAATCTTCATGCGCATTGCATAAGAACCTATAATTATCTATCCAAGTTAACATGTTGTTGTTGTTCTAGGTTTTGTTACACAGACAATCCCTTCTTCGAAAACAAGCGATCCTCTAGCCCAATGAGTGGGTCTAGTAAAAACCATGACAAAGAATGCAAGCTTTCCTATTTTAATATTGAAATAACATGAGAGACAGATATGACCTACCTCACTCCTATGCAGTCGCTTTTTCGATGTTGATGTCGATCATTTTGCTTCCAGGATTTCTCCTTACTATACGCTCTGTGTTTAAATGCCTACAAGAAATATTATACAATGACAAGCAAAAGAGACATAGCATATAAATATTTCAAATTAAACCATATGATAGATCAAGGAGCATCATACTAAACAAGTTAATATTAAAAAGTTCATGGAAAGAAAAACACATTTTTTATTATTAAATAAACAAAGGGAAGCTTACAACCAGTGCCTTGATGTTGGGGGCCTCCTTCGGAATGGAAATCCAAGTCCAAGCCAAGCTCTTCAAACTATTCTCTTATCTCCAAAAATCTACAGCATATAGGCGTAATCAGGAAAAATAGTGGCAACCGGAAATGACCAACCATTTGGGGAGGGCATGGTATTATTTTATAGCAGAGCTATAGAGGTTATGGATCCAAAAAAGAGGGAGAAAAGGCCTTATCACAAAGAGGACAATCCTTGGAGTTAATATCAAAGGTTCAAAATGTGATAACTCAACCATATCCTCAACCAACAAGTACCAGGCTCTCGTTCATGAGAGTTCTAGAGGAAGAAGATTCTATTCCATTTTTGGAGAACCTGCCTGAAGAGGACCAACATGGCTTTACTACTAAATTCTTTCACTTCTAGTGCTTTTGATAGGTTAGATAAAGGGTGGAAAGCATGAGCTTGTTTAGGGAAGAACCACGATGGGCATGTCAATTAAGGTTTTTTACAAAATTTTGTAGAAAGTATTCAAGGCGTTTCCCTTTTAGGTCTTCAGGGATATTTTAAGCATGTAATCCAAGATGAATAAGTTTTCAAAAATTCTACCACTTTGTGAAGTTTGTGGAATGAGAGACACAAAACACAACACTTAGGATAAGGGCTAAGGAATGCAACAAAATACTATGTAACATATGCCCCCTAAAACATGAAATCATAACAAGAAGTGATGGTTAAATCACTTTATCATCGAAAGCAAGGACCTTGGAACACCACCATTGGGAGAGCTTCCAATCAAACACAATACAATATATGACATCTTTGATATAAACATGCCTAATAAAATATATTTGAGTAGGAATAAGATAACACATGAATCCATGGTATGGACGCAACCATATGTCTAAAATGGATTGTGGAAATGGATCCATGGTATGGTCGCAGCCATCCGTATAGAAAGGATCATGTATACAATCATGAATACTCAATAACTCCACGCATCCTAGATAATTATAGACATGATCCAGTGTCTTCATCTCTACCTCAATCCACCTAGTGTACAAATCTAACCATGTGAATAGATGTGTTGATTTCAAACATTATAGAAACTATCTGATTACCGGTTGATGAGGTAAATCGTGAACAGGTGTGAGAGAAACCACCAATAATGACGATGTCCCTTAAGGTACGATAACACAATACACAAGTGTGAATGAATGAGCTTAATTCGATCACTTGTAGAATCATTCGATCAAAGGCCAATGACATGAACCTGTTGTCGAACGCGAAGAAATTTCCATTAAGGCATGTAAGCTCCAAGGTATTTAAAATGATTTTCTATACCACCTTCTCGGATAACAAGTTGAAGTTGACAGGAAGTGATCTGTTAAAGGATGGTCGTAATTATTACCACATCATCAAAATGAAACGAAGGATTTCTGAAGAGGATAGGAGTGATTCGAGACTATTGCAAAGAGGGTAAAATAAGTAGACGATGTTTGAGTTATATATATAGGGTTCCTCTTAAACATATCGACGACACGAATCCAGAGTTTGGAAAATTTGACTCAAAACGGGATCAAAGGTCATGATGATTGCAGATCATGATCAAATCAGAGGAAAATGGATTTCCCTAACCCAGGAAGGAAAATGATGAATCAAGGATATCCCCAACCCGTCATGAAATACATATGAGTGTCATATTCAAGATCGACATGCTTCCTTTTGTATAGAATACAAAATATGATTTACTTTCATTTCCCCCACTATTTCTAGCGCATACCTCTTTATTTTTTATAGAAATATTGAATAGGATACAATATGCTTAGCGTATAAGTTCACCCTTCAGATGAATCAATCATAGTAAGTTTAACAATCCCTGGGAAAGAGGAACTCAGTCTTGTCATGGTGACAAGTCCTTCATCTTTTAAGTTTTGCGAGTCTGACTGAGGGGTAACTTGGCATATTTTTCATGTTTAGGTAGTTTTAAAAAGAGATGGAAAAGAAAACTCTGAAAGGTCCCTTTTCGTAGATAGTCCCTTAAATCCAAAAAGGTAGAAAACAATATCCGAGAGAACCTCCTGATCATGTTTTACCAAGGTATTCCTTTTTTTTAATTAGTCAACCTCAGCCTGAATGTCAGTTCATTTATTTTAACAAGATCGAAAGGAAAAGTGCTCGGAAATCTTTTCATTTTTAAGGAGTGAGAAAAGAGCTTAAAGTTGAGTCCAAGGGGGTTCTCTTTTCGTTTGTTTTCACGAGTCCAAAAAAGCAATAAAAGGTAACTCGACGTTCACCATTGACCAAATTTTATTCATAATGACTTTCTTCTGCACATGAAATCAAAAGTCACATTGATCGAGAAAAATATATAAATATGGGTAAAATTACTTCAAAAAACGATAAAAAATATTTTTTAATCAAAAATATTTGGAAAAAGTCTCTTAATAGCTAAAATTAAAATTAAAATTACTTTTACCATTTGAACTTTGACAGAGAAATTTTACCTCCATTTTTTCTCAAACTTCAGGCGCACCATTCGACCAATCCATACCACCATTTTCTCAGCCATCTAATTGATGACCTACCAGGTCTATGACTCCACAATAGGCAGCTCTGAAACACTAGGATACACTACAAGTCTCAAGAAAGAGAATTCAACCCTTCCATCTCTATTAATTTTATTAAAAATTGCACTCATATCAGCTATACATAAACATGGAAGGATTATTTTTCAGAGTTTTACACTAATGGAATACATGAGCATGATTTAGGGAACACAAGACCATGTCAATCCCCTGTTCCTTAAAATACATGTGCTTTTTTACCTTCAGTGAAACTTGATGTATGAGAACGTTGAAGGTCAAAACAAGAATCCATATGCCAGAACATGAATTAACTCCTGGAATAGGCACTGAACTGTTGGTCCATGAACATAATTCTATGAACAAGAACAAAAATTCTCCAACAGTAACTGAACACCCTTCATCTGTTGCACCATCTTCTTGACACAATCATGGAACTATTGCAATGTTGTTCAACTTTATGTTTATTAAATTCGGTTCCCATTAAACTCTGCGCAAAATCCTTTACTTTGACTTACCTTCCATGCCAAATCCAGTGACCTTGAATCAAGCTTCATCCACATCTTTGGAAATATTCGAACAAGACTTCGACCCACATCAAATTCGATCTTATTCTTGGAATGGTCAAAATGCATCCTTTTCTTCGAACAATTCCCTTAAAACTGAACCTCAACAAACTAGAAATGAAATCGGAATGCAAGAGGCTTCCTTCAGATGTTAAACGCAAAACTCTTCTCGTAAATCCATTGTGACTTGTCTCATCGAAACAGAGATTTAATTGTCAATTTAACAACTTTCAATTAATTTCAAATTCCTCTAGTTACGACATTATCATCGAATCCTTCTCTGTGTGAAACAGAGTTCCCTTACTTGTTCAGATTCAAATCTTTGACTGTTGAAAACATTTCAGTTAACTCATCCACTATCGAACTTCGATTTTTTTGGAGGGTAGCACAATGCTTCATAAATTAAAAGCATAGAGACTTACCTTTCCATCAATTTCCCACACAGACTATCACACAATTAATGCACATATACTTATTTTACTTTCTAAGCAAATATCCAAACAACGATTTCACAAGAGAAAACCCCAGAACATTTAGTAACAAATGATTTCTTCAATATTTCTTAACGCATAGAAATCCTCTCACAAGAAAATTCACAATTCGATGCATTTTGTACTCTACTTTTTCCATGCAGAACTCTTATGGGTTTGAATTCTGATCTGATTCACATTGCCTTATTTACACAGTCACAAATACATTCACTTCACCACCCCTAGATTCAGAGATTCACCAATTTATAATCATATATCACGCAGAGGCATACACCATAACATTAACAATGTACAAAGACACTTTTCAGAGATATTTAAAAAAAACCAATGCTATCTATAAACAGATTCAAATTTAAATGGCCTAATATACGAAATATGGGCATATCGAGCCCTTGGAATTCTACACATCTCATCACTCTCACACACACTCACACTCACATATTCTTCCCATATGCAAGCTTACATTTATAGGAAAAATTACATAGTTATGGATCATTCTAGATCCATGATCTTCTCCATAGATCTCTTAACTAATTCCTAAAATATCTTAATCCACTTTTAACTCAACTAATTCCCTATTCTAGGATATCATAGTCCCTAACATCTCTATGAGATCTTCACAAGTCTAATATATTTTCTATTCTCAATTATTGGAGAATATTTACATTAAAAACCTCACTCAAATCTTTAAAAATATACAAAATTTCCTATTAATAAATTTAATTCCTTATCAAACATTAGACCCCCTAAGTCAACAAAATATACATTGAATTTTCGAGCAGGAAGCTCCTGCATCAGACTCCCAAAGTAGGAAAAAAAAATCATAGACTCATATCTATGAGGTCTGTCACTTTTTTGTAGTAATGTGACAACTACAAATCTTAATAACTTACTCTCTCTTTAGGATCCAAACTTTGTTTTGTTGTTGGTCATTCAATCTTTCTTTTTCATGTTTTCATGTTTTTGTTCTTGTCAAATCTCTTCCATCATCTTTTCCATTGTCTCCAAATATTCTTCATTTTTCTGGTTCACATATGTGATCATCCTTTACCTGTGTTTCCTTCTCTAATTAGGCTGAAAACTCAAGTTCATGGAATGTAAAACAATCATCCCAATTTCCTTCAGGTTCACAAGGAATTTCTTGACCATAATTTATTTCTGGATATTTTCTATGGTCATTAGCCATCATAGTTTTCTTCTCCTTCTTAGCAACAAAATCATCATTATGTATTGTACCTGCATACATAAACAAGCTATTAGTTTTAAAAATACAAGACCTTTCAGCCTCGTTTCATGCTTTAGGCACCAATCTTTCACAATGGAATTTCTGGGTTTCAGAAAATCCTCTTTGTTGTGAGTCAATTCCTTTTAGTTTCTCCCTCTCCAAAAAAGCAATATGTCTTTGTTCAAGTTCTCTAAACTTTTTTATTAGCTTGGCATTCCATTTATTTTGAAATAGGTTCCATTTGAGCCATTTCCTCATTCTCCATCCATATATTCGGTCTTCATTCTCTTTCACTTTTAGTCATTCCTTTAGCATATCCAACTATGCTCTCATCACTACAAGTATTATCTCATGCTCTTCATTACTCATCTTACCTTTATGGAATTTATCTGAACCTTTTCTATGATCCTCCATGATCATTTTTCTTGGTAGCTCATCCATGCTCATCTCAATGATATGAAATCTCCATTGCTACTAAATACCCTATCAAGCTTCCTCTCTAAGCTTGATATATTCCTAGGTATTCTCCCTCTTGGTTCACTCTCTTGAACCTTCTAGAGCTTCTCCACTCTTTTGCACTCAGTCACCTCTATCCTTTCTTCCAACCTCTAGTTGGATAGGTTCATCATCACCATCATCAAAACTTTATTGTTCTAGCTACATTTAAACATCCTCATGCTGTTACTTGTAATCAATAATTCATAAAAAATTAATAAGAAGACCATACCTCATTTTCCAATCTCTGTTGCATATGTTGTTGCTACAGTTTCCTATTCTACTGATTCTAGTTTTACTATTGCATTCATCAATGCTCTGTATACCTCAGAAAAATCTTCTCAATATGTCTTTAAATAAAATCTGATCTACTTTCTCTGAAAGTATATTTTCCTTCCATCCCTCTTCACCGTTTATTCAAGCTTAAATCATGCAATCATCTTCCAAATTTAAAAAAAAATAGAACAATATTTACCTCAATCAGATTTCAAATCTGATTCCTCTTCTTTTCTACTTTGCTTCTGCTGCACCTCTGATTCTCTCAAAGCTTCTTCCTTATTTGTCCTTTTCAAATGACCCAACCACAAAGTCACCATATGCAAGAATATTCTTCTTCTTGCTCTGATACCAAAAATTGATGACCTACCAGGTCTATGACTCCACAATAGGTAGCTCTGAAACACTATGCTACACTATAAGTCTCAAGAAATAGACTTCAACCCTTCCATATCTATTAATTTTATTAAAAATTGCGCTCATATCTTCTATACATAAACATGGAAGGATTAATTTTAAGATTTTTTGCACTAATGGAATACCGGAGCGTGATTTAGGGAACACAAGAGGATTTCAAACCCTTGTTCCTTAAAACCCATGTGCTCATTTACCTTCAGTGCAGCTTGATGTATGAAAACGTTGGAGGTGAGAGCAGGAACCCATCTGCGGGAACAAGAACTTAACTTCCGAAATAGGAACTGAACTGTTGGTTCGGGAACATAATTATTTGAATAGGAACATTACTTCTCCAACAGTAACTGAACACCCTTCATCTGCTACACCATATTCTTGACACGATCATGCCACTCTTGCAATGTTGTTCAACTCTATGCTTATTAAATTAGGTTCCAGTTAAACTCTGTGCAAAATCATTTACTTTGACTTACCTTCCATGCCACATCCAACAACCTTGAATCAGGCTTCATCCACATCTTTAAAAATCTCAAATATGACATTGATCCACATCAAATTCAATCTCATTCCTGGAATGGTCAAATTATGTCCTTGTCTTCAAACAATGCCCTTAAAACTAAACCTCAACAAACTAGAAATGAAATTGGAATGCAACATGCTTCCTTCATATGTTAAATGCATAACTCTTCTCGTAACTACACTGTGACTCGTCTCGTCCAAACATAGATTTAATTTTCGATTTAACAACTTTCAATAAATGTCTAATTCCTTGTAATATTCCCAATTTTCCATCAGTTAATTGGAATATTAGAGTTCTTAATTTTCTTAATTAAGTAAGTAAATAAGAGGGTGGAGGGACCCATAAACCCCATAGATGAATAAAATCCACTTTTGATGTGTTTGTGTGGATAATTTAGAGTTACATCTGCATTATGAAGTAGTGGATCAGCTTCTTAAATGAAGGAAGAGTGGATATCATGCCACATTAATGATAGATCATGGAGATCATGGAGGAAGTCAAATGAGATCATGGTGCCTTAAAAGTAAGATCATAGAGCACTAATGATGAAATAGTGGAGGAAGTTGTGCATATAATTAACACATGATGGAGAGCCTAGGAATTAAATGCAGAGATGGTGGAGAACATGGAGAGATAGCGCAATATTCACGGAGGCTAGTGGCCACATGTGCAACGCAGTTATGAGGTGGGCCAAGGCTATGGAAGGCTCACAAAGCATATAAGGGAGATCAAGGCAGCAATAGAAGGCAGGCTTTAGATTATTATTTCTGATATTTTTAGATATAGATTTTCCTTTGTAAATTTCTATGCACGCTTAAGCTGTTTAGCTAAGCCTGCAGTGTTGTTTAGCACACGGGTGTTTTCGAGCGGAAATCCCACCCTTACCCACGAGGGACTTCGAGTGCCTACTCTAGGAAGGTTTTTATGAGCTTCCATACATCATAAAGCATTGGTTCCACATTCATCCACTCTAATATGCACATTCATTCTAAGGAATTACGCATTCCTCCTTGAGGGTTTGAGCAGTGGAGGTTGTTTCTAGCATTTCAGCTAGGAAACTAGTCGAGGATCCATCCTTTCACCTTGGCCTTCAATATCAGTCTTCCAGGAGTTGTATATTCATATCCAACATTCAAGCCAACCTTTCATACCTCCTTGCAGCAGCCATTCCCCAAGGGATTGTGCAGTCCAATCTTACAGATCTATTGGAGGAAGGAAGTTTCCAGTATTTCAGCTGGAAATCCTATGAGGGACCATATCCTCACTTTGTATTCATTGTTTCCATCATTTAGGAGCTACATTGAAGTATCTAGCATCAAGATATAGAGCCTCCCTCCTTGACAACGCAGTTTTCTCCAGCTATTGTGTATTCAATAGTTGCAATCAGTGGAGGAGAAAAGAGGAGCTCGATCTTGAGCTTCTAGCTTGAGGATCTAGTGAAGAGATCAACCCTTCAAGCATAGATCTAATTGTATCACATTGCAACCATCTTATGATCAGTTCTTTCTTCATATATGCATACCCAACAGTTATATGTTGCAGGCCCTAAGAGGGTGATTTTCCAAGATTGTCAGATTTGGAAATCCTTTCTGGGTTATCTTGGGTATTCATCATAGAGCCCAGATCTGAAATCCTAACATCATTTGAGCTCCAAAACTTCCAGATCTACACTTTTATATTTTTTCGGCAATTGTAGTCCCGACATTTGCAGCTGGGACAATGTTGTATTCCTTCTAGCAGTCCAACAGTTACGCAGTCCCTCTTGTAGGAGCATTTCAAGGTCATTTAGGCCATTTCTTTGGCTTGAGTGCCTCATATTTTGAGCACTTTTGTACTTGCTATCCACCTCCATATTAATAAAATAGCTTAGCTATTTTGTAGATTTCTATGGTGTCTTTAGATTATTTTTTTACATTTTTGCAGTTCTCATTTTGTGTTTTTGTATTACTTCACTTCCCCTTTGGGATATTACAGTGGTATCAGAGCATGATATTTGGCTCGGCTTGTGGGCACTTCATCATTAACATCAAAAGAAGAAGCAGATAGTAGAGATCTACAATGAAGGAGGATTTCAGTTTTTCCACTCTTCTATTTATATCTATGCAAGATATCTCCAAGGAGGTCAATCAAATGAAGAGAGAAATGCAAAAAGAGGATCCAAGAAGAGTTCAGAAAGAGGAAGGTCCTAACACTTCCTATCAACAACAGAACCAACCAAAGAAGCAAAGAACTCCACATCATTCTACTAGATCCACTTTCTTTGATAAGGAAGGGGAATGGTGTGAATATGAAGGAGACTTGGGGTATGAGACCCTAAGTAAATATCTATCTGAGTAAAAAGCACAACCTAGAGCACTCAAGGAGAATATATCTCTCCAATAATTTCTACAACTCAAAGAATAAAGGAGATCCCACAACAGCAATAGAAGAAAGAGGCATAGATTATTCTTTCCTACATTTGATGGATCTTCCACAAGCACATTGAGGGCTTTGAGGGAAGAGTTAGCTACATTCTTTCAGCTATATCCAGTAGCAGAAAGAAAGGCTGTTGAGATTGCAGCACTGCACCTTGAGGGTGAAGCCAAATATTGGTAGTTCAGTCATTTGTCACATGCCAAAGTGACTACTTATGCAGATTTCATAAAAAAACTAAAGAAGAAGTTTGGTAGAAAGAAACCAGAGACATCTCACATAGAGACATTTCCCATCATTGAGGAGATAGTACATGAAGAGCCAAAGGAATATGTCCTCATTATCACTCCAAAAGAGGAGCCTCCACCACCACCACCAACTGCAGAATTACTTGCATTAGGTGAAGGAGCACTTGCATCTTTGCAAGATGGTCTTGAGAACATGACATGGGGAGGCCCATGCATGATTCATGAGATGCATGAGGAGGAGGAGGTAGATACCAGTGCTAGTCCAGTAGAGGAGTTGTATCCATCATCATTATCAGTAGTTGGAGAAGTCGTTGCACTGGTTGGAGGAACTCTTTTAGATGTGCAAGATGTTCCCAAGATTCAACTTAGCCAAGTTTTTCAAACACTATAATATTATATTATTCTAGTACCTCATATTGAGATTTGTGAGACAATTCCATCAGGGTAATTGCATGACCAAGGATTAGAAAACCTTGGTGATTTGGAGCAGAAAATTATCACTGCACATAGGACCCTTGATTTGATCAAGGAGAAGATGTATAGCTATCCCAGTTTATCATGGTTGAGCTACACTCAACACTTTGTGTTAAAGTGTGGAGTTTCAAAATACGAGAGGAGAACAGTCCTATTCAGTATAGTGACAGACTATGAGTTCAGCATTGTGTATGGTCAGGAGGCAGCAGATGTATCACCATGCATATCTACAACGTTGTCACTAAGAAGCAGTGATGATATGAGGGCCCCATTATTCTTGTAGCATCCTGAAGACAAATTCATTCAAGAAGCATTGGAGGGACAGATGATAGATGGTATACACCTTATGATGGATAGAATTCCCCATTATCAATATGGAGTTTCCTTGATGAGCACCTCATAGCTCAAAGAGGAATGTCTACCTACAACATGCATGGAACCTTATGGGTTCTATTGGGCCATTGATGAGAGGATCTCATGGAGAGACCTCATAGGAGGTGCACTTCAACATATCATGGAGTGCAAAGCTTATCAGATGGAGGAGACTGGTACTCTAACTTGGGTGGATACCAAGATTGAGCTTGTCATGATTCATCATCCACATTGGGATGAATGGATCTGGATGAGGAGCAGGAGGTTTCCAACCTTCTTGTAGATCTATGATACAGGGTAGCAAGAAGAATGGTTTTGCTGGTTGCTTTTGGGTGAGTATGGGTTCTACCCAACATCTCACATTTGTGTGGTCCATGCCATGGATGTCACTGATGTTATGCAGCAGCAGCAGGCATGGTTGCGCTGGTTGCTTTTGGGTGAGTATGGGTTCTACCCAACATCTCACATTTGTGTGGTCCATGCCATGGATGTCACTGATGTTATGTAGCAGCAGGAGGCATGGCTGCATTGGTTATTGTTGCGAGAGTTTGGCCATCACATGATGTATCTTATGTCCTTGTATTTACTTTTTTTTGTGATATGTCTCATGTCTTTAAATGCACTTATGTTTGGGATATATCTTATATTCATGTATGTACTTGGGTTTTGTAAATGGCATAAATATTACATGATGTGGCAAAAAGGAGCTTGTTTGTATTGTTCTGATATGAAATCCCACATGTCAATTAGTATATTGTTGCTCCATGACTTGCATCATGATGATGTAAGATGGCAGAAAGAATCCTTTTTTCTTTGGTTACTATTGGGAGGGTATGGGATGATTTATTCCCATAAATTGCATGATATTGATGGAGGATGAAAACATGAGGCCTTACTACATTGGCTTCTATTGGGAGATTATGGTCATTGTACTTGGTATGATGATGATGTGATGGGGCAACAAGAGGCATTGTTGCGGTGGCTTCTCTTGAGAGAATATGGCCACTACATTTGGTATGATGATGATGTGGTGTGGAAGCAAGAGGCATTGTTGTGGTGGCTTATTTTGAGAGAGTATGACTCTCATACTTATATTTATGTTGATTTGACATTGCAGCAAGAGGCATTACTGCGGTGGCTTATATTGAGAGAGTATGGCTCTCTTACTTGGCTTAATGATGATTTCGCTTGGCAGAAAGAGGCTTTGTTGTGGTGGTTTTTATTGGAAGAGTATGGTTTGGCATTGTAAATGTTCATCCATATGTCTCTACTTCTTATTTTTCACATTGTTTGGACGATGCTTGGATCCGACAAGGCCAACTGGGCTAGGGATGGAAGCATGGAGAGATCTAATCTACTTCATGTAGCATGGGATGAAGAGATAGTTTACGAAGGGCGACTTTCCACTTTGGGAGGAGACCACTTAACTTTATGTATCTCATGCATAGAGAAGGATATTGGACAACATATGGTTGCCACTTGGAGACTTATTGATGAGGAGAGGCATCTAAATTTTCAGTTGGAGGTCATTCTAGACATTCTAGAGAGGCATATTTGGAGTTGGGCATGCATTATACCTTGTAGCAGATGGGGAGGCCTTCCATATGAGGATTCCATTTGGAGGGAGATGAATTTATGTAGCATCCAATTTTTCAGTTGCTTGAGGACAAGCAACATTTTGGCAGGGAGGACTATAATATTCCCAATTTTCCATCAGTTAATTGGAATATTAGAGTTCTTAATTTTCTTAATTAATTAAGTAAATAAGAGGGTGGAGGGACCCATAAACCCCATATATGAATAAAATCCAATTTTTATGTGTGTATGTGGATAATTTAGAGTTAGATCTGCATTATGGAGTAGTGGAGCAGCTTCTTAAATGAAGGAAGAGTGGAGATCATGCAACATTAAAGATAGATCATGGAGATCATGGAGGAATTCAAATGAGATCACGGTGCCTTAAAAGTAAGATCATAGAGCACTCATGATGAAATAGTGGTGGAAGTTATGCATCTAATGCACACATGATAGACAGAGTGGGAATTAAATGCAGAGATGGTGGAGAACATGGAGAGACAACACAATCTTCATGGAGGCTAGTGGCCACATGTGCAGCGTAGTTATGAGGTGGGCCAGGGCTATGGAAGGCTCACAAAGCATATAAGGGAGATGAAGGAAATAATAGAAGGCAAGATTTAGATTATTATTTCTGATATGTTTAGATCTGGATTTGTATTTGGACATTTCTATGCACACTTAAACTTTTTAGCTAAGTCTGCAGTGATGTTTAGCACACGAGTGTTTCAAAGTGGAAATATCACCCTTACCCACGGGGAACTTCGAGTGCCTACTATAGGAAGGTTATTATGAGCTGCCATACATCATTAGGAATTGGTGCCACATTCAACCACTCTCATATGCACATTCAGTCTCAAGAATTACACATTCCTGCATGAGGGTTTGAGTGGTGGAGGTTGTTTCTAGCATTTCAGCTAAGAAACTGGTGGAGGATTCATCCTTTCACATTGGGCTTCAAGATCAATCTTTCAGGAACTGTATATTCATATTTGACATTTAGGCCAACCTTTCATACCTCCTTGCAGCAAAAATTCCCCAAGGGATTGCGCAGTCCAGTCTTGCAGATCTATTAAAGAAAGGAATTTTCCAGTATTTCAGCTGGAAATCCTATGAGGGACCATATCCTCACTTTGTATTCATTTTTTACGTCATTAAGGAGCTACATTGAAGTATCTAGCATCAGGCTATAGAGCCTCCCTCCTTGATAGTGCAGTTTTCTCCAGTTGTTGTGTATTCAGCAGCTGCAATCAATGGAGGAGGAAAGAGGAGCTAGATATTGAGCTTCTAGCTTGAGGATCTAGTGAAGAGATCAACCCTTCAAGCATAGATCTGATTGTATCACATTACAACCATCTTATGATTAGTTCTTACTTTAGATCTGCATACCCAACAATTATATGTTTCAGGCCCTAAGAGGGTGATTTTCCAAGATTGTCATATCTGGAAATCCTTTCTGGGCTATCTTGGGTATTCATCATAGAGCCTGGATCTAAAATTTCGACATCATTTGAGCTCCGAAATTTCCAGATCTACACTTTTATATTTTTCCGGTAGTTGCAGTCCCAACATTTGCAGCAGGGACAACACAATATTCCTTCCAGCAGTCCAACAGTTACGCATTCCCTCTTGTAGGAGCATTTCAGGGTCATTCTAGGCCATCTCTTTGGCTTGAGTGTCTCATATTTTGAACATTGTCGTACTTTCTATCAACCTCCATATTAATAAAATGGCTCAACTATTTTCTATATTTGTATGGTATCTTTATATTATTATTTTTACACTATTGTAGTTCTCATATTTTTTTTTGTATTACTGCATTCATCCTTTGGGATATTACATTCCTCTAGTTATGACATTGTCATCAACTCCTTCTATGTGTGAAATAGAGTTCCCTTGATCGTTCAGATTCAAATATTTTACTGTTGATTTCAGTAAACTCATCCACTATCAACCTTCGATTTTTTTGGAGGGTAGCACAATGCTTTAGAAATTAAAAGCACGGAGACTTACCTTTCAATTAATTTCCCACACAGAGTATGACACAATTTATGCACATATATTTCTCTTACTTTCTAAGAAAATCCCCAAACAATGATTTCACAAGAGAAAACCCTAGAACATTTAGTAACAAATGATTTCTTCATTATTTCTTAATGCATAGTAATCCTCTCACAAGCAAATTCACATTTCGATGAATTATGTACTCTGCCTTTTCCACACATAATTCTTATGGGTTTTAATTCCGATTCGATTCACACTATCTTATCTACACAGTCACAAATACATTCACTTTACCACCCCTAGATTCAGAGATTCACCAATTTCTAATCATATATCACGTAAAGGCATACACATTAGGGGAATTTTGAGGTCTAAAATGGGTCCCTTAAGAAAAATATACAACCAAAATGAACTTTATAAGGACCAATAGGATTCAAGATGATGATGTCAACCATGGGGGATCATTCACCATTTTTGGGGTAAAAATGTAAATAGATTAAAAAATAATAAAATAATAAAACTATTTTTTCAACTCGTATTTTTAAGTTATCTCCCTAAGTTTTTACTTAAATTTCGAATGGGAGTACTCGTTGGATACAAAATTTAATTCCTCATCCAAGGAGTACCCATGTTGCATACTTTCGATGGACCCTACTACATGAAAAATGAGAAATACATGAAAAAAAGTTATTGCAATCATGTTTTTCATGTATTCCTAATTTTTCGTGTAGCAGGGTCCATCAGAAGTATGCAACATCGATACTCATTGGATGAGGAATGAAATTATGCATCCAACGAGTGCTTCTTCTCGAAATTTGAGTAAACCAGTAAGGAGATAAGTTGAAAATACGAGTTGAAAAAATAGTTTTTTTCTTTTTTACCTCTAAAATTTGATGATGTAATCTAATATTATTTTATTATTTCCACTATTATTTTATAATTTCCTTAGGAGGCCCATTTTAGACCTCAAAATTCCCCTAATGCCATAACATTAACAATGTATAAAGACAATTTTCATAAATATTTAAAGCAAACCAATACTATCTATAAACATATTCAAATTTAAATGGCTTGATATACACAATATGGGGATATCGAGCCCTTGGCCTTCTACACATCTCATCACTCTCCCGCACACTCACATTTACATATTCTTCTCATATGCAGGCTTACATTTATAAGAACAATTACATAGTTATGGATCATTCTAGATCCATGATATTCTCCATAGATCTCTTAACTAATAATTCCTAAAATCTCTTAATCCACTTTTAACTCAGCTATTTCCTTATTCTAGGATTAATCCCTAAGATATTTATGAGATCATCACAAGTCTAATATCTCTCGTATTCTTAGTTATTTGAGAATATTTACATTAAAAACCTCACACACCTATTTCTCACTCAAATCATTAAAAATATACAAATTTCCTATTAATAAATTAAATTCCTTATCAAACATTTTTTTTTTAAAATTAGTTTAAATCTATTAAGGAGGAAGAGTAATATACATCACGGCCGAAGCCTTAGCTTTTCCCAATAAATTTGGCATGTTCAGCAAAAGACACTGAAAATTGACTGCCCACTAGGGGAAACCAGTCTAGTCCATACATTGTGCTAATGTGCTACCCACGCAGGGGTATCAGCCTTGGATTCCACTGTTCTTTGCATATATTATAGACTGTTAGACAAAAAAATGCTTGATAACATTGCTAAAAATTCAAGATCAATCCCATAGAGTTGGGACTCGTAAAGCAAAAACCAAACACATTTTGAATGATTAAACATCATGATGAGGAGGTGGTTCTTCAATAATGGGGCACTTGTAGGCCTCCATGTTGTCATCCTCCCTTGGCTTTTCCACACTTGAGGCAGCGCTCTGATTGGAGTGCTCACACCCGCGAAGAACCTTCTCCTCATCATTTGGAGCTTTTTCTTTGTCCACCTGCAGCTTCTTCTTGTCCGCATCCTGAGCCATCGTTGTGGTCGTCCCTCCCGAATGCACGCTGGTGTCAACTAAATGTGGTTCCTCCTTGAACACAACAGAGATGGAAGCAATGATACGAGGGCGATTCAGGGAGCAGTCAAAGAAGAATTAAGTTGTCTGGGGCATATTTGAAGCGAGAGTAATAGGGTGGCAAGTGCGGGAGAATCCATTCTGTGACTGGCAGCATGGTATCTCCCCCTACCACTTCTTATATTTGAATACCTTCCTATAAAGTAGTCAGAGGAGGGAGATGAGGAATCAGAGTTGGAAGAGGTGGGGGTGCGTTGAGGACGGCTTCTGGTGCTGCCCCTACGACATCTCATGCAGTGGCGCAGTCTTGGCATGGTGACTGGCTCAGAGGTTGGCAAATGAGGAGTTGGGGAAGCAGAGCGAGGAGTGAAAAGGAGGTCCAAGGTGACAGTGTTCAAATTGCAGAGGCCAATTCGAGATAGGTGAAGCCCATCTCCCAGCTCAATGCAGCAAGAAAGATGGCATCGTCTTCCCATTGCAGTGCGGGAGCAGGGTCTCACAGCAGAAGGGGAGCAGAAGCTCTGTAGCAGAGGAGGAGTGACTGAATTTCCTCTGCCATTATCCATCTTAAAACCCAGGGCGAAGTTGCCTTGATACTCACCCAGCTTGATTAGCCCATTAATGTGATCAAAGTGTTGGTGCAAAGAAATCCATACGGAGGCGCGAGTGAGAATGATGGCTGGTTCTCAGCCTTCGTTCTGCTTAAATGCAGCCTTGATGATTGCACCGCGGTGGAGACGTTCGCGCATGGCGATGGCGTGGGTGGCCAAGTGTCCCCACCACTTGCCAATCCCAAGTCCCATCAACTTATTCCTCCAACTAGACACCTGCATCCGGGAAATTCCTTATCAAACATTAGACTCCATAATTCAACCAAATATACAATGAATTTTCGAGTAGGATGCTCCTGCATCACTAATGCAGGTAATTGCTCTTCCCTTTGCGTGTATTTTCCCTCTATTTTCAAGCAATTTTATCCATTTTTTTTTGTTAAGGAGCCCTTGAAAAACTAGGGTACGCGGGAGAATAACACGGGTTTCACCCCTTGGGTCCACGCTGATTGCCCTAACCCTTAAAGTACCAGCATGCTTCTAGCACGTGAAAATTACTAGACATATGCGCTGGCACTGAGAGAAAATTTGTTTTGATAAATTCTTAATTTTAACCCAATGTTTTGCCAAATTATTTCATGAAATATGTTTAATCATTATTAATTGTTTTTTTGCAGGAGAATCATGGCAATAGAGTGGAAATAAAGGGGTCATGAGGCTGAGGATCGAGAATTAGCTCAAGGTCCAAACTGCATAAGAGCACTGCGTACCTGCAGTTTGCTAAAATTCTTTCGAACATGTGGGATGCAATCCAAAGTGGATCTACTACAGTACTTGGTGAGATGGTGGGACACAGATTTCCAAGTATTCGTGATCAGTGATCAGGATCTAGAGATCGATGTATCTGACATCTATTTCATCACTGGTTTGTCTACGATGGGGCCGTCGGTTCGACTATCAGGATCTAGACTAGGTGGCGATAGCACATACATACTTATTTCCAAAAATTGCAGTGATGGGTCTCAAAATACCAAGAGCGGAAAAATTGGCATTAAAATCGTCAATGATCCAACTCTTAGGATAATCCTTTACACTATTGCTCGAGTGGCAGGGGTGCAATCCCTTCATGAGGTGAGAGAATCTCATTTCCAGTAGGCAGTGGACTGTATGAGTCCAACGATTTTTAACTAGTGTGAGGGATTAATCGTTAACATGAAGGATCGACTCACCAAGTGCAAAACGCTGAAGTTGAAACAATTTGGATATGGTTCGATTCTGGTAACTCTCTTCTTAGAGAGGGTGCCACTATTTCGTTGTCAGCAGATAGAGGTGGGACCTCCTGCATCGAGGGATCCACCTATTAGATTTTAATGACTAATGAGCAGAATTAGGATTCTATTAGGATTGAAGAAGACATTTTCGGTATTCAAAAAGACGTCATTGTCAATTCCTTTGGTACATTTCAGTGTCGGAGTAACAGGAATGGGAATGAAAACAAAGTAGAGAGATGCTCTTCTAGAGGTGGAACACTCTTCTAGGAAAAAAAATCTAATTTCTCTAATCATTTTCTCGTTAAGTTCATTTCTATGCTAATTTTGAACTTCTAGGTTCTATGTTTTGTAAATATGGGAACCATGATAATATAAAAGTCCTTTTAGAAGAAAAAAATAAATTTAAGCGAAATGGGTAACACATCTCACCTGTGGTGACTGCGATTACATAATTTGTTTTTGGAATAAGAGTGATCTTCTAAAGTAAAAAATCTTGAATTCACCAACCAATTTCTAATTTTTGCATGTGAAATCCTAAGCTCACCCTATGTGATCTCAGGCTTGGCCTTGCGAATAAAACTATCAATCCTTGAATGCTTCAAATCAGCATCCAAGTCCCTATAATTTTCCATTTTGGAGTAAACAACACCAATGGCATTGATTTTGGCCAAAGCTTTGATAGATTATAGGCACATCTAATCCATGAGATTGATTAAAATAAGGCGACACAAATTAATCCATTATTAATTAAAAGAAATGTTAATCCATTATTAATCTACAAGATTTAAATATTTCCTTACACTCTAGTTGAAGCTCCATCACATCTTTGGGTCGTTCTAACTTAAGCTCTATCACATCTTTGTGTCGTTCTTCATTGTTGCTAAGACTTTGTGTTACCTCTTTTACAATATCATAATATAGTATAATCATAATAAAATAATAAAAAATACGAATATATTAATAATATATATTAATTTTGTATAATAAATATTCAATTTTTTATTATAAATTCACTTTAAAATATTTAAATATATTATAAAAAAAATATATTATTCTAATATTTTTATAGATTTAATTTTTAAAACTCAATAAAACATAAATTTATAATAAATTATCTTAGAAACCAATGAAAATTCAAAATATCTCAAGATTTAGAGATTAAAATATTTGGTTTTTCATTTAGGATGAGATTTAGAAAACTTTGAATAAAAAATATTTATATATTAATAATATATATTAAAAATTTGTATAATAAATATTAAGTTTTTTATTATAAATTGATTTTAAAACATTTAAATATAATAAATATAACAAATATCATTTTGGGGATTCAACTGCGTTAAGTAAGCCATTCATCTATGACCATTTCCCTGAGAGGTAGTCAAGACTTACTTAAGGCAGTTGAATCCCATAAATGATATCTAATATAATGCACTACGGACCTGCATACTTAAATAAAAAAATATAAATTATTATTCTAATAATTTTATATATTTATTTTCAAAAGAAAAGAAAACTTAATTTTATGAGAAATTAATTTAAAAACTAATGAAAAATCAAAATATCTCAAAATTTAGAGGTTAGAATCTTTATTTTCAATTAAGATGTGATTTAGAAAACTTTAAAGGAAACACACTTCCGAACTAATTCCATGATGGTTGTAGTGCCACTTGTCAATTTTTATTTGAAAAAAAACTAAAATACACGTCTTATTAGTCAAATATACCCAACTAAACCCATCATAAAAATACTATATATATATAAACATCCACAAATCAATTACTTTCGCATATACTATATTTCTTCTCAAACGAATGAAGCTTATTCTTCTCTCATAGTTCTAGTCACCCTACCCGACCCTTATATATATATATATAGATATATAACTTTCTCAACCACCATAAAACTTTATCAACAATATACACTCGATGAAAAAGAGAAATGCGATAAAGAAAAGTCTAAACTACTTTCACATATACTATATTCTTCTCTGATAATTCCACTCACCCTACCCGACCCTTTTATATATATATATATATATATATATATATATATATATATATATATAACTTTCACAACCACTATAAAACTTTATCAACAATATACAATCGATGAAAAGGAGAAATGTTATAAAGAAAAGTCTAAACCTGCCAAATTTCTCCGTGGAAGGGTTGGATGGTCCTTAATTCACACTCCATGAATTCTGTAAAGGCGGTTGAAACGTGAAACTATGACCAATCAATTACTTTCACTTGCCCTAAATTTCTGTGCAGAACAAACGAATGGATGGATGTTGACAATACATGAATGCTTGATCTTAATACATGGTTTTTGTAATCTCATATTGCCGTCCGCGTCTATCTCTGAGGTCTCCGCTGAATTCATAAGGGGACTAAAGCCACTCTTTCATCTCATTATATGAGTTTTTTTTTTTTTCGTTTCTGGCATGTGTGTTTCCACAATAATGTTGACAAAATTTATTTTCACCAAATAATTTCGACGTATTCTTTACGGAATAATTAGAGAATCACATACATGATAACAAATAGACCAAATAGATGTTAACCATTTAGTTGTGCAATTTTCGAAATATTTTAAAATTTTGATGGACGAAATTATTTGATTTTATTCCTATTTGAAATATTCCAAAGTCTGTAATCAAGTTCAGTATGTCTCCTATAACAGCCTCAGCCTTAATATATGCTCTAATTTCATATATTAGAACATATTATTTATTTCAATTAAATGGATATTTATTATTATTTTTTCTCAATTGTTTCATTATAATTCTAAAAGTATGGTATTATTGTGTTGAAAGGTGTTCTACAACTTAGTATCGGGTAGCTCTCATGTAAACTTGTAAACTCGTAAACATGTTAAACATAATGTTTAACATTTAGCATTTAACATTTTTAATTATGATGATGATGATGGTTAAGGTTCACTCAGACCAAAATTTGGTTTATCTGACCTAAAGTTCAACCAATTATTTAGTTTATTTTAAAATTGTATTTCTATGCTCAAAGAGCTTGGAGAGAAGCTTCTGGAGCTCACTATAATTTTGACATGTTAAAAGGCTAGGAAAGGCGGTATTGCAACAAAGATTAAGAAACTGAGATCTAATGTGGTTGTACACACAACACTCTAAGAGGAGGAAGTGATTTTCATCCTCAATGTTCATATTCTCATAGAGATGGCAGATCCTTTCTACCCATGGTGTTTTAGGCACTTCCCAACAACCTGTTTCGAGCTCATGAGAGTTCGTTCTAATCTTGCCTATATTAATTTTTTTCTTTGAGCTAATTAAAAGAGAGAGATACTTTTGATCTTCTAGAGTAGGGTTGATGACCTCCTTATAATATCTTAATTTTCTTTTAGCCTCCAAATCTTTTTCACGCCGCATTTTCTCTTTAAACTTAGAAGTAACAATATTTTTAATGTTATTAATATTTTGCAATGCAACATTTTGGTCGATCTCCCAATGGTTTAACTAGGCCCTCGTATCTTTAAACCAACCTCGTTTGAGCCTTAGGTGGTTTTGGCTGGAATTTAAAGCTAGCTTAGGAAGTCTATGGTCTCCCATGTTATTAAGCTAGCTTAGGAAGTCTATTGTCTCCCATGTTATTGATTTTGTGCTTGTACAATAGAAACCTAGTCATAGCTAGGCTCTTGATAGGGGAAAGACCCACTTCTATAAGGAGAATAGGATAGGGTGTATTGCTTTTAATTTTGAGGTTATACTTTATAAAACGCTTCTGGATTTGCTCAATCTTTCTCCAGATTCTCTAGAGATGTTGCAACCCCAAACCTCACATCCATTCAAGATAACAGGAGTGACTAAAGTTTCAAAGAGGAACTTCCTTCTATCCCACATCACAAGGTTTGTTGTTTTACAAATATTTTCAAGACCAAAATAATTTGTATTTATATAAACACAATATAAATTTAAAATATAAAGAGGTTTAGGAACACTATAAATATAAATAGACTAAATGTATGGTAAATAAATAAATCATCTTTTTATATTTACTCCATAAACCTCTTTATATTTACCAAAACTCAAAAAACAAGTACTATGTAGGTCAAGCTTATGGGCCATATACTATTGTAATGACATGGGCTAAATACCATGGGCCAATTACCATATTTGTAAAAGAGGTATGGTAAATAAATAAAAATATATCAAAAAATATTATTAACCCTAATATTAATATTATTAGTATTATTAAATCTAATATTCATATTAATCTATTATAATATTACTATTATTAAATTTGTTATATTATAATATATACTAAAAATTGCACCATATGTTGCAAAGGAAACCCTCTAAAGCAGTAACATAAAAAAGAGTAGTATAAAGGAAATGCTCTCACATGAATCATGAAGGTAGGAAAGAGTAGTATAGAGGAAATTCTCTCACATGAATCATGCAGGATAGCTACAACTACAGAGAGCGAACAATAGGATTAGGCTATTCAGTTATATAATTTGGTTATAAATACATATGTTAATATCATTTTTAGATAAGCATCAGTTCTTTGGTCTTAAGATGAAATACCATCATTCAAGAAGTTTATAAAATGAGGTGTTTTATTATTATAACCCTTTCTTCTCTAAAAACCATTAGTATCAAAGTACCAAATGTTGGGGTCCCGTGATTTGGTAAATTGGTATACCAAATGATAGGGCAACATGGAACCAGTCTTTGGAGTCCTAGGACCTAGCCTTCCTGGACTCAGAGAGGGATCTCTCTATTGGATGCAAAGGATGTGTTCTTGTTTGCTTCAGATGGTTGATTTTAGGCTAGTTGTTAAGTGTAGGGTTTGTTGATTGTTTTGTTTGGGTAAGATGGTCAAGTGGAATAGGTGGAGTGAGAAGTATTTAAATCATTGGGCTATAGATTCAATGAAATTCATGAGTGTTTTAATGATGAATCAGAGTGTGTTGCAGGGCCAACCTAGCAAGGTTAATGGATCCTTAAGGTAATGTGTGAGGTGGGGTGGACATCAAGTTTGGGAAAAACAAGGTAGGGCAAAGGGCAGTGAAGTATCCTTTGTCATTTACCTATGAACAAGGAGGTCTTAATATGATTAGCACAAGATACTAAGCATGAGCTAGGGCAAACCATTTACTCTATGATAATTGATGCAGGATGACCCTGCAAACCCAGAATCTCTCCCACTCTCATGCATATACAAAATGCATCTCAAAAATTTGCCCAAATACGACTCTAAGTCTGGCAATTACATAAAATTTTGCGGAAGATTAAGAATTAATCTTCAAGGAATACTTCTTCAATTTTTAATACAACCCCAACTTCTTTATTCTTCTCATATGTAAGGTTTCTTCCTTTCATTAAAGTCTTGAATTATGAAAAACCTCTCAATTTAAAAACTTGGCTTTATAATGCATGTTAACCAAACCTTTACGTGGAAGCTTCTCTTCAAACATATGATTTTATGGTTATGAACCATACACACCCAGATTTCACTCACTCTTGGCCATTATCTATATGTTTTTCATTTAACATTAAATTGCGCAAAGTTTTATCTCAACCAAGCTTCAATACAATAACCCTTTTGCAAACCATATGTGTTCATTTCTTGTTGATGTACATATATAACTTCCAACGCCCATAATCACAATCATTGTATCAACCACATAATGCAATTAACCATGCAACTACGTACCTTCCCAATCGATCAACTGCAATGTGATTTGCCCAAGCTATGCGCTGCGCCTTCGTGACATTCAACCATACAACACGTTTTTCCATGGATCGCACAAGCGATAGATTTTCCCAATCTCAATGCTACGGTTCTGGTTGCACAATTCCGCCCTCAATTTCTTGTGTGGAGATTTTAACTCAAAATCAACATCGATTTATGCAAATCGATTTCTCCTTTTTCTGTAACTTAGATCCCCTTCAATTTGAAACTGCGCATTAAATAAAAGCTCTTTCTTGAAAACTTTGGTCTCTGCAATTTTAATTCATTACTTGTTGACCACACATTTTCTGCTCATGGTTCTCCAATCAAAGGTTACCAGATCGACATCGATTTGATGTTATTTCCTTCCTGCGTGAAAAATAGCATGATTATTCAACAAATCGATTTCAAAATAAACAGAGTCTTAAACAAAAATCTGCGCCTTCTTTAAACTTCTGCACTTCTAATTTTCACTGCCCCATCATTCAACTTCAACCCTCAGAGCCAACCCATGTCATGACTGACATCGCTCCAAGAAAATAGAGTTCTCCACGCTTCACACAAATTAACATGCCTTCAGTTCATAACCACGGCATATAAAACATTGGTTGTTACAACTTGACCTGATTACTATACTCAATCTCTGATGGCCACATTCTTTCACAAGTTTAGACTATCGCTTGATTGTCGTTGCCAGTAGTTTATTTTTATCTCAATCCTATTCCATCGAACTTCACGATTCTCTTCGTGATTTCAACCAAAACTTCCACGCATTCTATGATTTTCTATCTCATCGAATTCTCATTCGATTGTGTACCCTTCTATGCCTTCGATTCAGCAATTCATTCAGATTTCTAAACGCAAGTCGACATTAAAATCAATTCTTCTTTTGTATGCAGAATACCATTTAAATTCATGCACTCAACACAACGATTCATTCATCTCTTTACTTAAGTAATTGCGCCATCAATAACAATGCAGATTTAATTCAATTTAATGCACAAATCGATTTGAACTGCATCTTCCATAACAATGCAGATTTTAATTCAATTCAATGCATAGATCGAGTTTAACTGAAATCGACCTTCTCCTCATACGCTTATTTCACAGAAATCCAAACGTTCTTTAACCCGAATTTAACCAAGAAAATATACATAATACACACACAAATTCCAAAACAAATTCCTCACCATATAATCAAATGCAATCAATTTCAAAACCCTTTGTACATGGCCAGATTTTCAAATCATTGGCCCCTTTTTACAAAATACCAGAGGCTTACAACCTCTTTCTCTATTCTGCCCTCTAATCTCACCTGATCTACTTTTCCTTTGAGGCATATCAATTTATACAAATTTAATTGAACCAATTTTGGTTCAAATCCCCTTAATCACTCAACAAACCCTCAAATATCTCAACACCCCTAAAATATAGATTTTTATCCCTAAAACCTTGAAACTAAATCTAATTTAGGCTCATAATTATCTCTTAGATATCTCTCATCTAATTTCTCTCATGTTTTCCAGTTGTTTGGAAACATTTACAAATTCTCACATATAATTAATTAAAATATAATTTAGTCACTCAAAAACAATATTAATATTTACATGAAATTAATAATTTCTCAAAAACATGAGACCCATAGTTTAAATAAAAATACAAGGTATTTTCCCGAGCTAATGCTCCTGCATCAATAATAATTTAAACCAATAAATATCCATGATAAACGTTCGAGTGAAACATAGAAAGCATAAGAGCTTCTAGCTTTAGTAAATTCACCTTCAGAAATTGGGAAAACATATAAGATAGCACAATAACTTTAATCAAGCAAAGAGGGAACTCCTAAACATTGTTGATCAAGCTATAAAGAACTCTAAGGCAAGTTGATAGGCATGGACAAAGGGAAAGATTAGAACAAGACCTCTTTGACTTAACCTAGCAAGCAATACTTCAAAGAAAGGTTCCAAGACAGAGTTTAGACAGTCTCAAATAAGCAAAGATTACTGTGAATCATTTTTGTTAACCAACATATTAATCCATAATTGAAACAAACAAGCATGAAGAGGCTTGAGGAGCAGTTAATAATTCCTCAAACACACCCAGCAAATGAAAACATCAAGGCCATAGCAAACAGGAGGACTAAGGTGCTTCAAAGAGCATCTATTAACCTATACTTTTATGTTCTATAGCAACTACGAAGAGTGAAACATAATGATAACAAGAAAACATAACAAAATTAAGGAGACATCACCATTAACCAAGCTTAGGAATCCTGCAAACATGCTTCTCCATCATCAATCCAAGAAAGCCATTCATCAACTTCACAAAACCAATTTCTTCTCCAAGCTCATAAAAACCATGTATTGCTCTCCAAGTTCATAAAAATCCAACATTTACAATGAAACCCTCATGCTCTATTTATCTTAACAAGAGAGGGAAAAAACCTAAATAAGGTAGGAAAATGTCAAATTCATCCATAAATGTCATTTATGGCCAAGAGACCATGCAAGGCCCAAGGCACATAATATCCTAAGAAATAAATACCATAGTAACTATTTGCACCTAATTCTAGAGTGTTTTGCCTCAAGAAACTCAAAAATATCATTTTACAATAAATGAGTGTGTTTTGTTGACTTTTGGTCCAAAACACACTACACAGCGCGTTTGCACAGCACCACTTTCAGCAGAAAATAAGGTCTTTTGTGATCAAGTTTTGGACCCCTTCCTGATGTCGGATTTGCCACTGTGATGGCTCGTTAGAAAGCCTACTTTACAGAAATGCTTGTTTTTTCCTGATCTAGCTCCTGTAGCCTAGTCAAAAATTCAAAAATCTCCAAACTGTCATTTGCACAGCGCCAGGCCTAAAACAGTGGTAGAAAGGTGAAAAAAATGAGGTTTTTTGACCTTTTGAGGGGTCAAAACTGCTCCAAATATTCTGCAATTTGGTGAACATGATGTGAAAGTTGAGAGAAATCCAAAAATTTCAAGTTCTCCTCTTGGGGATTCTCCATGTGTTTGTGTAGCGCCAGTGGCATTGTGCAAATGAGGCTCAAAAATCTCAAAAAACAGAATTTGCTCCAAATTCTCTCAAAATTGGTGGAGAGCTTCCTTAAGTGGTCTCAGACAACTTTTGAGAAGCTTCAGCCAAAACTCCAAGGCTGTAATGCTCTTTTTCTTCCTTTAGGGTTTGGACTTCAAGTAGGGTTTCCTTTAGTTTGGCACAAACAAGCTTGTGATTTTTGGCATAATACTTTGTCATCTTCTTCTGGAGGGCCAGAACTTTTTTTATCTTCTTGAAGTGTTTGTGCTCATTCTTATAATACTGAATGATGTATTTGGTCCTCTCCCATTCCTTGATTTGAGCATCCTTGCTTTGGAGTAACAGTCTAGTGGCCATCTCCTTATCTTCAGTGTCACTATCTAGGTCAATAAATTGAGGCTCTTGAGTAGTTTTATTACCTCTCTTACTTCTCCTAACCTTGTCCATTTTTTCTTTACCCTTATCAAGACTTGGAGTTGGTGTAGATGACAAGGTCCCTTGCCTTTTGGAGGCAACAAACACTTGTCTTGGCCCCCTTTGATATGTGCATGGAAGAGGTGTAATGGTAGTTTTGAAAGTGTTTTCATCATGGCTGTGACCCTTGGTGTTGTCACCAGCTCCTTCATTTTCACTATGGTCTCTATCAGTCACCTCATGCTCCATTTGATTACTGCTTTCTTGACCTTAGACACCATCATCATCATTATCTTCCTCACTGTCTTCTATACTGTCACTTTGGTCTTTAAATTTATCATCAGCCTTTGCACTTGCCTCACTTTGGCCTTGTTCCTCATTAGTGTCATGGGGGCTTCACTTAATGAACCTCTAACATATCACGTGTGATCATAGCATATTAAACAATACCCTTAATTTGAGTGCATATTGGAAAATACCTCTAAAAATCACATTATTTAACCCCCTACCAATATAAATGCAATACACCTTCCCAATTTAAAAATCCCCTACTTTCACTGTATATTGTAGGTATCTATTTTTTCATTAAAAAAAATTATACACCTTTCTATTTTTTCATTAACTTTGAACTCCATTTTTTATACCTGGAAATATAAAAACCCATTACCCCCTATATATCCCCCAATATAAAATGTCATATTTTCCTCATTATATATCCCCCAATATGAACCCACATGCTATGGTATTACTCCCACAGTGAAGCCCCTGTGATTAGTGTCCTCTTCTTCATCATTATTTGCACTGTTGCTTTCATTCTCATTGTCACCAAGAGACTAATTAGTGTCATGACAGTCATGACAGTTGTCATGACTATCATGACTATCTCTTTTACTGTCCTTTTCCTCACTGACTGTCCTATCAATGACATTTCCTTTATCACTGTCTCCTTCATCAAATTCTGTTTGTGCCTCACTGATTTCCTCTTCTTGACTATCAGCATTATGTTCATCATGGCCATGCTCAGTACTTTTTTTTCATCATTATTCCCTCCATCAATTTCCATGACCTCTACCTCTTGCTCACTAGCTGTTGGCTCATCCTCATATTCATCATTTGTGTCCATGTACTCTACCTCATCATAACCCTCATCAGTTTCACCTTGATCGTTACTTTTTTTTAACATTACCAGCTTTCTCTGCGTCTTGGGATGACTCATTTGTACTTTTACCATCACTGCCTCCCTCTAATTTGTCACTTTCTTTGTCTTCACTTTTTAGGTCCCTATATTAATATTATAGTCCCTTATTGTCGTTAGTGTAACCCCCTTATTGTTATTATTGTACCTTTGTAACCCCCATATTGTTATTATTGTGCCCTTAAATTATTATTGTTAGGTCAACTAGGATTACATTGTGGCCCCACTAGGATTACATTGTGGACCTATGGACTCCTATAAATAGAAAGGAGGTTTTGTAATTTGTATCATCCAAGAATTGTTCATTCATGTAATGTATTGGAGGTTTCCCCCTCGAAGTGGCTTATTTCTAAGGCATTGATATCTCTTTTATTCTATTTTTGGAGCTGGTTTCACAACATTTGGTATCAGAGCTTTGGATTCTAGGGTTTTGCTGCCCCAAACAGGTCATCGTGGAATTTTCACTATTATTTTCTTTCTACGAAGGTTCAGAAGCTAAAATTTTGAGAGTGCAAAGCCGAAATCTTGAGGAACATCATCAAAAAATTTCAGAGCTTGGTTCCGAATATTTTCGGAGATATGATCTGTGGAAGTTAGAGCTTTTTGTAGGATCCTGAATTTAACCTAAACAGGTCATCGAAGCATTTGCACTATACATTTTTTTATACGAAATTTAAGAAGCTAAAATTTTTAGAGAGCGAAGGAAAAATCCTGAGGAACATCATCACAAAATTTCAGAGCTTGGTTCGCAATATTTTCGGAGATATGATCTGTGGAACTTAGGTCTTTTTCAGGCTCCCAAATTTCATCTCAAAGAGGTTATCGTGGGAAAACCTTCATAACTCTCTCTCTGAGCATCGGATTTGAATGCTATAAAAAGTGGTTGCAAGTACACAAACTTTAGTTTCTTTTCTATCAATTTCAGAGCCAAAGGAGGAAACAGTGACATGTGGCAAGTCATACAAGTTCGCTATACTGAACCAATCTATAATTGGGTTATTGTGGGAGATTTGACAGAACTTTGCCTTGAAGAATCCAAATCAGGTCAAACCTATGGCATTCGAAAGAAGATTTAGAGGGTGACTTCAGGGCCAAATTTCAGATATTGAAGATCCGAAATCACAGAGATACTTCAATTTCAATATCAAGCTCCTCAAAATCAAGAAAAAGGTGTGTATTTTTTTCAAATTGCATAAGTCTTGTTTGAAAAATAAGTTCTAGTTAATTCCAAAGGCCTATTGAGCATAGCTATCAGTATTGGGTTCTAAAATGCCTCCTAAAAATAATTCAACACCTATTAAACCTTTAGAAGGCTCTACTATGACTCATGAAGACCAAGAAATGCAACATGAGATATCAAAAGTCCATGAGCAAGTGTACCAAATTTCACTATCGCAAAGAGCAACAAAAAATGAAATGGAAGCTATGAAGAAAGGCATGGAAACTAAGATGGATAGTTTGAAGAAAGGCGTGGAAGCTAATATGAATGGTTTGGAAGCTAAAATGGATGGCATGGAAGTTGGCATGGAAGCTAAGATGGATTACATGGAAGCTAAGATCAATGAAAAAATGGAAAACATGAAGAATGATCTAAAAGCAGACATGGAAGGTTTGACAAAGTTGATACAACAAATGTTTCCTAATGGTGAAAATATAGTAGAGGAAACTCATGATGAGAAAAAAATAAATGATAATCGTGATTTCATAAACTCTAATGTTGGCAGGAAGAACCACCATATTCCAAAGATGCATATGAGGAATTTTGATGGCAAGGCTTCCGTAACATGGATACTACAGATGAAGCAATATTTTGATCTCAATAATGTGCAAAACACACAAAAGGTACGCATTGCAACTTTACATCTAGAAAAAAATACATTTGTATGGTATCGATGGCTTTGCTCCCGCAAAAAAATTGTCACTTGGTCAATTTTTATGGAGGAAATGATAGCACATTATGAGGATACAAAGAGCAACACCTTCTTTAGCCAATTGATAAATCTCAAACAAAAGGGTTTAGTGGGGGAGAACATTGAGGACTTCCAAAAATTGAATATAAGGGTAACTGATATTCCAAAGGAACACAGGATTGATCTCTTCATAGGTACTTTAAAGGATAACATCCAACATGAAGTTCGCGTTTTGGAACCTGATTCATTGGAGAAGGCATTCAGGTTGGCAAGAAAATTGAATGTAAAATTATGGCGACAAGGAAGCCTACCACTCACTTCTATAAAGAGGGAAGTGTTGCTACTCCTAGATTTCCACAACCTACAAGGTTGACACTACAACAATTGGAAGAAAAAAGAGCAAAAGGGCTTTGCTACAGTTGTGATAGAAAATACACTAAAGGTCATAAGTGTGCTGAGAAGAAATTATTTTACATAGATTGTGAAGAGGAAGAAGAAAATGAACAAGAAGAGGATATACACCAGGAACCAGCTCTAGAAGAGGAAGAAATGAATATGACCATATCGTGTAATGCACTGGCAGGAATTACCACTCCTCAAACTCTCAAGATAGCAGGACAAATCAAGAAGAAAAAGGTAATAGTGTTGATTGATTCAGGTAGCACCCATAATTTTATTCATTGTAAGGTAGCCAAGGAATTAAATTGTTTCCTATACCCAGCACCGGAATTTCAAGTGATGGTTGCAAATGGAGGAACTATAAATTGCTCTGGAAAATGCCATAATATCAAGCTAACCATGGGGGAATATGTATTGACTAGTCCAATGCTTTCCATTCCTATGGGAGGTGCTGATGTTGTACTAGGAGTACAATGGTTACAATCTTTGGGGACGGTAGCTTTTAATTTTTCAAGAACTTTTCTTGAAATTTTTTTCAGAAGGAAAGGAAGTCGAATTACGGGGTATTGAAGGGAAGCCAGGAAGGATAATAAGCTCTAATTTCATGACAAAGCTTCTAAAGAAATAACAACGAGGCGTAATTGCACAATTATGCTCACTAGAAGTTCCGACATCAAAATCATCTATTTCTGCAGATCTCCAACAAGTCTTGGACAATCATTCCCAGGTGTTTGAAACTCCCAAAGGACTCCCACCTAGTCGTGATCATGATCATGCTATTCATTTGATTCCAGGAAGTGTTCCTCCAAACATCAGGCCTTATAGATATCCTTACTTCCAAAAGAGTGAAATTGAACGTATGATTGAAGAAATGTTAGAGGCGGGTATAATTCAACCTAGTCAAAGTTCTTTCTCTGCTCCTGTAGTATTGGTACACAAGAAGGATGGATCATGGCGAATGTGTCCGGATTATAGGGAGCTCAATAAGCTCACCATTAAAGATAAATTTCCCATTCCTGTGATTGATGAATTATTGGATGAAATACATGGAGCAATTTATTTTACCAAGTTGGATCTTCGTTCAGGATATCATCAAATTAGAATGAAGACTGAAGATATTCCAAAAACAGCATTTCGAACTCATGAGGGTCATTATGAATTTTTGGTCATGCCTTTTGGCCTTACCAATGCACCTTATAGATTTCAAGGGTTGATGAATTCCATTTTCAAACCCTTCCTTAGAAAATTTGTGCTAGTATTTTTTGATGATATACTAATCTACAGCAGGTCTTGGAAGGATCATGTTTAACATGTTGACAGGGTGCTCAAACTATTGCAGGAGAAACAATTATATGCAAAAACATCCAAATGTTTCTTTGGAGTACAAGAGGTGGAATATCTGGGTCATATTGTATCTCACGAGGGTGTTAAGGTAGACCCTAACAAAATTAAAGCCATTAAGGAATGGAAAGTCTCCACAACCATAAAGTAGTTGCGAGGATTTCTCGGGTTAACAGGGTATTATCGCAAGTTTGTTAAGAATTATGGGAGAATAGCAGCACCTCTAACAACATTATTGAAGAAAGATGCATTTTCATGGACTCCTGAAGCAACTAAGACCTTTGAACATCTTAAAGAGGCAATGTGCCTAGCACCGGTCTTAGCTACGCCAGACTTCACAAAAACCTTTATTGTGGAATGTGATGCCTCAGGAAATGGAATTGGTGCAGTTTTAATGCAGGAAGGAAGACCCATTGCTTTTGAAAGTCGTCTAATCAAAGGAAAGTATTTACAGAAACCTATTTATGAGAAGGAAATGTTAGCAATACTGTATGCACTAAAGAAATGGCGAACTTACCTAATGGGAAGACACTTCAAGGTAAAAACTGATCATGATAGTCTTAAACACTTTTTGGAACAAAGACTATCTTCAGAAGAGAAGCAAAAATGGGTCACAAAGATGTTGGGTTATGACTTTGAAATAATCTACGAAAAAGGAAAGCTTAATGTTGTTGTAGATGCACTCTCAAGAAAGAATGAAGAGGTCGAAGCATTGCTTTGTGCCATTTCTATTATCCAACCAGATTGGATAACCGAAGCAAGAGATGAATGGAAGAAGGACAAAGATGTATGGACACTCATTCAAAAGTTGCAGCAAGATCCTAGTACATCTGATACATTTAGTTGGCAAAATGATTCCTTATGGTACAAAGATCGCTTATATCTTTGTAAGAATTCCCAACTAAAACAAAAGATTCTTCTGGAATTGCACACTTCTCCTTTAGGAGGACACTCAGGATTTTTAAAAACTTACCACAGGGTGAAGAAAGAATTTTTTTGGGATGGCCTTAAATCTGATATTCAAAAGTTTGTGGCAAAATGTTTGGTTTGCCAGCAGAATAAAGTGGAAACAATTAAGACCCCAGGACTTCTACAACCTTTATCCATTCCAAGTCAACGTTGGGAGGAGATTTCAATGAATTTTATCACAGGTTTACCTAAGTCCGAAGGAAAGAGTGTCATCATGGTGGTAGTTGATAGACTTACCAAGTATGCACACTTTTGTGCATTATCTCATCAATTTAAAGCAAGTACAGTTGCTACTACATTTATGGACAGAATTCAAAAGCTACATGGAAGCCCAAGGGTTATTGTGAGCGACAGAGATCCCATTTTTACTGGAAATTTTTGGACGGAGTTATTTTCTTGTTTGGGTACTTAGTTAGCTCATAGCTCATCTTATCATCCTCAATCTGATGGTCAAACTGAGATAGTAAATAAATGTTTGGAAGGATATCTTCGTTGTTTTGTATCTGATAAACAAACACAATGGGTCAAGTGGTTACCTCTTGCTGAATGGTGGTATAACACTTCCTTCCATACTGCAGCAAAAATGACCCCATTTATGGCACTTTATGGATATCTTCCACCATCCATCACATCATCTTTAAGGGAAAATTCGAAGGTTCAAGCAGTGGAACATCACATCGAGCATCAGCAAGAAGTTCTCCAACTCTTAAAGGATAACCTGAATTTGGCACAAAATCGAATGAAACAACAGGCAGATCAACATCGCAGTGAGAGAAGTTTTGATGTAGGAGATTGGGTATTTTTACGGCTACAAACATACAAACAAATGTCCCTCAAGCAAGCTAAGAAGGATAATAAATTATCACCAAAGTACTATGGTCCTTACAAGGTGTTGCAAAAGATTGGTACTATGGCATACAAATTGGAACTTCCTTTTTCTTCGTGAGTGCATCCAATTGTCCATGTTTCATGCTTAAAGAAGGTTATAGGTGAAAATCTTCTAGTTCAAACAATATTTAGAACTTGATGAGGAAGGAAAATCATATTAAACCTGGCGGTCACGGAAACCGTAACTCGACAAATACGAAATTGATCAATTTTAGAGTATCTCATCAAGTGGAAGAACTTTACTGTAGAATATTTCACATGGGAGGATGAGAATTTTATACAGAAGCATCAAGAAATAATCAAGCGTTGAGGACAACACTTGTTGAAGGAGAGGGGCATGTTAAGTCCCTATATTAATAGTGTAGCCCCTTATTATGTTAGTGTAGCCCCCCTTATCGTTATTATTGTACCCCTGTAACCCCCATATTGTTATTATTGTGCCCTTAAATTATTATTGTTAGGTCGGCTAGGATTACATTGTGGCCCACTAGGATTACATTGTGGCCCTATGGACTCCTATATATAGAAAGGAGGTTTTGTAATTTGTATCATCCAAGAATTGTTCATTCATGTAATGTATTAGAGGTTTCCCCCTCAAAGTGGCCTATTTCTAAGGCGTTGATATCTCTTTTCTTCTATTTTTGGAGTTGGTTTCACAACATCACTACTGCTATGTTCTTTTCCCTCATCTTCATCCTCATTTCCCTCTTGATATTCCTCATGAATTTCTGTGTTTTCCTCACTGATTTCTTCATCTCCACTGTCATTTTATTTTTCTTTATTTCCACTGTCACCCCCTTCATTGGATGCATCAATAGAAGGGGAAAGAGGGGAATTTCCTGGGGGTGAGGGTATTTGTGTAGATGAGGAGGGAAAATTAGTTTGTGAAGGAGGTTGGGGGTTTGTAAAGGCTTCATGGTTTATGAAAACATCCCAGGGTATACCATGCTGCTCCAACTGATGTAAAACCACCATCTTCATCAGGGAATGGTGGAATAAGCTATGCATTTGTTGTGTGGGATTCCTCCTCCGGACAACAGAAGACATTTTCTCCATGCTCCTATAGAGATAGTATGGCAAATTTAGCACCTTAACCCCTGTGAAATGCATGAGGAGTCTGACATGATAGGTATAGAGCTTGGAGTATCTCCCCTCACAGGTGAAGTACTTCATGATAACCAACATCAAGGAGGCATATCTGTGCTTGAGGTGTGAGAATGGGAAAACTATTTTGCTGCCTCCTCTATACCTTGTTTTGATGAAGGGCTCAAAGAAATATTTGTCTAACTTTCCCTTTTTAAACCACTTTTCACCCAAAGATGGGATACCTGTAACCTCAGAGATGGCACCTACTGAAATCTCAAAATCCACTCCTGCAAGGCTTGAGTTCTTGTTGTGAAAGTTGAGAATGAGGAGCCTTGTAAGCTCATGATGGCTCTTCACTTTTTTGACCTTCTCACAAAACTGAAAACATCTTTTATTCCGGAAGCATGATAGGATTCTAGGAGAGGATGTGATGGCCACAATTCTTTGAGGTTCCAACCTATTCACTTTCCCTCCCTTATGCTTTGGTCTTAAAGGCCTTTGAACACCTTAACTACCACTATTGTTTTCAACTCCTGACATAGTGATGGGAGAGGTGGTTTGACAACTTAGGGTTTGGTGAAAACAAGGTGAAAATGATGATGAAGTCAAATTGGTGAATGAGGGGTATGAAGGTTAGGGTTTTTAGGGTTTTAGTGGCTTTGGAGATTTTAAGGAGGCCCTTCTCAACTGTGTTTGTAGACACCTTAACTCACCCACCCTTATATGACATTAAACTGGTTGCAAGAAGGCTTTGAATAGGGGCTCCTTTGTGCATATGACCTAGGGTTTATCCTCCTAGGGTTTTTAGCTTAAAAACCACTAAATACCAAAATTTATTTGAAAAATTGCTTGGAGATTAGGAGAATATACCACTTACCAATTTCTTGGGCCTTCTTCAACCTTGGAGGCACCTTAGAGGATGAAATTTTGAATTAGGACAAGGGTTTTTTTATTTTTGCAATGTTCTAGCATTTGCACAACACCTCTACCTGTGCTGTCAGGTCGGGCTATTTGTGCAGCGCCGGCAGGGTCTGCACGGCAGTGAGCGCAGCGCTGGTGAAATAGGCAGCTACTACACGTCTTCTGGGTGAGTCAAGCGGCCAGTTTGCGTAGTGCCCAGGCGGTTTGTGCAGAGGTGTTGGGTGAAGTGTCGGGCCTATGTGTCCTGGGTTAGTCGGGCCTATGTTTGTGCAGCACCTGGGGTTAACATAGCGCCAGGGGTTATTTGCGCAGCACCCTGTAAATTTAAATGGGAGAAAATCTTGTTTGCGTAGTGCCACCCTCTATTTGCATAGCGTCTTCGATTTACATATCGCCCAAAAAACTTGACCAAAAATGACTAGAAAACCTTTGTTCTTCTTCCTTAAGTGTTTTTTGTCTCTTCCAAGGGCTAAATGAATTTGAAGTGGAACAAAAGCACCTTTATACTCTTTGAGAGAAATAAATTAAAGTTAGAAACCCACTTTACTATGTTTTCAAACCCTTTTTGTCATTTAACTGATAACTTTATCTTTTGTAGTGCTTTGGAGACTTTCTCAAGGGACCTTTTCTTCTTTGTGTTGATGGCTGGCTGATGTAGATGTCCCGTTTTATCCTTTTTACCTTTGAAAACCTAGGTATTGTTTCAAAACTATCTTTGGCATGCATTTGACAAACTGAAAACACAGTTTTATCCTTTTTTGGCCCTTTTAAGTGCATTTGACCTGAATATGTCCCTTTACCTTTCTTCTGATTTTTAGGCAGTAACATATCTATTATGCCAAAATTTTCAAACAAACCATATTATGCCATGGGTTTTACTTGGCCAATTCTGATTTTCTGCAGGTGCCTATAGTACATTTTCCTTTGATCCTTAGTACCTTTTTGGATTTTGATACCTCATTTTATGAATAGTAACCTCATGTTTCAACTTGATTTCTATCTTTGATACTTAACCCTATGCTTTCCTTCTTTTGTTTACTTCAAAGACCTTTGATTGCATTTGGGAAGTTAGCCCCTTAAATTAATATTCTTTTCCATTTCTCTCTCTAGTGCAGGTGAAACAGTGGTGCCTTGGAAAAACCCTAAGGGACACCTTGGATAACCTTTGGATGCCATCGGTTGTTAAGAAGGAGGCCTTATCATCTGTCTTGGAACTGTTTTGTCCATCTTTCCAAAATCCTAGGTTTTGGGGCTGTTAGAGACAAGTAAACAATGTTGTCTTCTAAGTTCTCTATAACCTTTCAAAACTCATTTATTATTTCTAAAAATCTTCTATGTGCACTTGATGGAGTTGATGTGACTTCTGTCCTTGTGGTCCTTCTATTGGCTTCTTGTTATGGCACTATTGTTTTGTCAACTAATCACAAAGACCCTGATTTTCTTTAAACATAGGGCTGCTGCCTTTCTCTTTGTTGTAGATGGTCTTCTTGTGATGATTTCACCCTATTACCTTACCTCTTCTTATGCTAATGGCAACCCTGATCATTTTTGTTGAAATGTGAACAAGTGCAGTTGTCCCTTGCAGAATTTGTGCTTTAGGCCAACGAAAACTTTCTTGAATGGCCTTTTGATTAGTTTTGGAAAAAGTTACTTGTCCCTCTTCTTCTTTAAAATAAGTCTCCTTATACAGATAAAACATAGATTTTTAGGATACTAAGTCCACTTTATGACCTGTGAAACCCTAAGTGACCTAGTGGAAGGTTCCTTGGACTTGGCTTTTGACTGAAAACTTAGACCTTTGGATCTTTAGGTGTAAAACAGAGTTTTTGATAGATTGATCTATTGAAGATCCAAAATCCAATGTACTTGATTTATCTAAAGGGCCTACAGAGATAGTTTTGTAATTCTTGAGGCATTTTTGGAGAGGTAGGAGAGATGGTTATTTAGTGGCCCTAGGTAGCAGTAGAGGGGTTTTAGGCTAAAACAAAAACAGAGCATTAAGGTCAAAGGAGACACAATAGAGACAAAATGAGTGACATGAGCCCATGATGGGTCTTCTGGGATGGGTGAGCTAAGCTTGACATGATGGGATGATGAAATAGTGAAAAAATTATCTTAAGGATAATGAAGGCAGTGAGATTTCTAGAACTCACAATGTTCATGAACTTTGTTTCTAGAAATCTAGGGCAATCATTTAGTCATCTACCAAGGCAAAAATTATTGATGACTAACACCAAAAAACATATTTTCAATGGGAAAAAAGAGATTACATCAAAACCACAACGAATAACAACTCATCTATGGTATAACTTAGGTATTTAATGATTAACTTAAAGAATCTCTTGATAAACACATAAATAATTTCATTATTTTTCCTCTTCAGTAATCATACATTTTTCATTTTTATAAAATTTCAACCAAAAAAACTAATTACATAATTTAAATAATCCAACATAAACTTCAATGTGTAATTATAATCTTTACCTCATATCATTGAAAATAAATGAACATTAATTTACATCATAGCATTAAAAATACATGAACATCCTCAATGGCTACTCAAAAGAAATGAACATTAGTTTATGTGACAACAATCAAAATACATGAACATTAATGGGTTACTATGAGAATATATAAACACCTTAAAGCACTCCATAACCTTTTCAATTTAAAAAATATATTATCACATTTATCAAAGGAGTATGTGTTACAGGATTGGGCTATTCAATTACATAATTTGCTTACAACTACATATGTTAATATCATTTTTAGATAAGTAGCAGCTTTTTTGTACAATGTTTTTTGGTTTATGTATTCCTAGTTACTATGATAAAGGTGACCCATAAGGTGAGGTACTTGGTTGAAGTACTCTCTACTCAAACAATGCTCCTAAGATGAAATATCATCATTCAAGAAGCTTAGAAAATGAGGTGTTTGATCAGTATAACCATTTCTTCTCTAAGAACCATAAGAAGTTTAGAAACTGAGGTGTTTGATTAGTATAGCCATTTCTTCTCTAAGAACCATATGTATAGAAGTACCAAAAAACAAATTTTCAATAGGAAAAAAGAGATTAGATCAAAACCACAAAGAATAACAACTTATCACCCAATATATACTTGAAAAGTATAAATACTTTAAAAAAATATATCACAAAAAATAATAATATCGTACTTAACTATAATTATGAATTATTTGTAAGCCTAATCATTTATTGTACATTGGTTGAGAGGCTTTGCCCATAGAGGCCCTTGTGCTCATGCAAGTTGGGAGAGCATTGGTCCTAAATTCTTCATATATCATCAAAAATACAATTAGTTTTCATATTTTCATTTAATTAATATATATTTCAACAATACAAAAAATAATAATATTATACTTAACTATAATTTGTCCATGTTTGAGCCATTGGATCAAATGTTAGACGATTGAAATGTTTTACGCCATTATATCAAGTAATATTTTTATATATGTTTTTTATAATGTTAGTTTTTTTCTTTTTAATAAGTCAAATTGAATTTAGGTTTTGGTGAATTTTAAATTAAAATGTTGTTATTAAAAATTTGTTAGATTTTAACCTCAATTTTTTTAATAAAATTTAAATTAATAACTTAATAAAACTAGATTTAACATAGATTAATTTAATGAATTAAAAAAATTGTAAAATACATGAACATTAAATTTTTGGGTACATAAGCATAAAAAATTTATTTATAATAAAATTTATATCATAAAATTAAACTCCACAAAATCCTATTAATTTATATTACATGGATAAAAAACAATATAAAAAAAAGGAAAATAACTATTTATATATTTAAATATTACATTTTTGTGCTACTATGCTCTCCAACAAAGTATGATAGAAAGGTTGTAATGTCATGTTTAACATTTTGACTATGTCAAATTACACAAAATTAAAAATAAAAGTAAATTAAATAAAAAGATTGACATAATGTAATGAACATTTTAACGAGGTCAAAATACAATAAAAAATAAAAAAAATAAAAAAAAAATAATATGGTAGTCATGTGGAATGTAGTTTCTTTATGGGGGGGGAATTAAGATGACCTAAATCAATCTTAACTCTGGATCTAAACTAATTATTAATAAAAATATTTTTAAATGTTTATAATCATTATTCTTTTAAAATTTTACTTAATAAAATGTATCTAAATTTTCATACATCCAAATATACATAGTTTTACTTGTTCTGTATTATTTTTGTTACAACTATTTTATTATTCGAAAAATACATGGTCTTTTTTGTTATATATTATTTATGTTACAACTGTTTTATAATTCATGAGTATTATTTCTTAATATATAAAAAATTAAATTAATAATGAAATTTTTTAAAATATGTGAACTTTTTTAAATTTCCAAATTATTTCAGAGGACATGATTTATCTTGAGCAATAATGATGAATGTTCATTATTCTCATTTCTTAAACAACACTAAATTTACCTTTAAAGGGATCGGTAACAATTGTTTGTATCAAAGTTAAGGATATAGAAGAAATGAGACATTGTGAAGAGAAGCTTCCAACCTTACAACAAACCCTAAAAAGGCATAACTTTGAATGTATGGAATCCATTTTCCCTGATACACATGAGAAGTGCCATGAAAATCCTTGGAATTTGGAAAATGTCACGAAGCTTATCTCATGTTCCATTTATTTAGATCTGAATTATATGGAAGAAGAAAAGCATGACAATGGATGTAACATACATCGAAAACCTCACATAGAAATGCAAGGAGTTAAAAAAATTTATACAATTTACCAATGAGTAACTTATCCAAATCACTATTAAATATTCCTTACTACTCATTAGATAGAATGTTCACCAGTTCATAGTGTAATCTTAGTATAAGAATAGTAAGTTTCTTAACCATTAACAACCTCTATTGTAGTTCACATTAACATAAAACTGTATGTTGTAACCTTGCATTCATTCCATTATTCATGTAGTCATCAAATACTTGACATCATGAACATCACAATAAGAAAGGAATCAACATCATCAATTTGACACAATAATCAATCACATCGTTGAACACCAATATACCCTGGCTTAAACATTATTAAACGCTCGTGAGGGTGTTCAGCCCTCACTCAATGGCTTATAAGGGAGACCATCCCTTAACCATAGTTATAAATCTTACCAGGAAATATACAAATATCTAGCTTAAAGCTATTACAATAAATATGATAGCATTTACCCACAAATCTTCATATCTTCGTATCTTGGTGGCATGGATTTACCTACAATGGACCATCGTATATTGGATCATCCTGCAGCTCGCACTCATCTACATGAACCATAATCATTTACCTACCAGTAGGTTAACCATATTATTTCCTTTGTATATGTCACCATCATTCCCTGCTAATGATGCCTTCAACATACATTGATATCAAGATTCATAAAGTATTAATCAACCATTTCATAAATCTATACTAGAGAAGCTTCTCCATCTACTCATGAATATTCATGACATGAAAGTAAAATACCTTGACATTCTCCCTTTAACAACACATACTGCATATGTGCTAGTTATAAGTAATCACATTAACTAATGTTTCCCTTGCATAAGCACACATTCTTACAAGACACTAGCTACATCTCCTAAGCTTTTCTTTAAAAGGAACTGATACATTAGTTATGATATTCGTGCATGCTATTTACATAAATTTAATCAAAATAACTAACCCTTAAGCTATTACTTTTGGTACATGGAAGGTTAGCTAACATAACAAATGTTGCTCCGATGCATGCAAATGCATATAGATTCCAAAAGAGTCTTCCCGAAGGAATGCTTACATAACAGAGCACATAGCTTCCAAAATAGTCTTCCCAAAGGAATGCTTAACACAAGAGAGCATGTAAACACATGTTTTCTTTTATGTAAAACTAATGCAATTAAGCATACAAATACATGTCTTCTTTTTCAATATTATACTAACGTTACCCATTTATATATTCCAAGGAAACCAACACATTAATATGGGTTTTATGCATGTAATCCATATTCTTTTCCAACGAATAATTTCCCAATGTAGGCTAACTAAACATGCTATCATTTCCCACATACAAATGTGTATTTTTTTCCAATTAAAGATAATACAAATCTTACATGCATATACATGATCTTATTCCGAAAGAAACTAACATCATAATCATGATAACATAAAAGTAATCACACATTTTTTTCTTCTAAAGAAATATAACTAAATAGTTGTTTTATCCATGGACTTATTAAATATCTAATCTTTACAAACACCATGGTAATCTATCCATGGATTTATTAAATAATTAATCTTTACCAACACCATTGTAAACAATCCATGGATTTATTAAATAATTAATCTTTACCAACATCATGGTAAACTATCCATGGATTTATTAAATAATTAATATTTACCAACACCGTGGTAAACTATCCATGGATTTATTAAATAACTAATATTTACACACCATGGTAATCTATATATACATATTCATAAACACTCTATATATACATATTCACAACATGGTTAATGTATGCATACATATTCATAAAAAAAACCCTTCCAAGAATATTAATCTGAGAAAACTTTTCTCTTTTATTCTTCACCACACATGAAAATATTTCAAGAGTTACCCTCTTTAATCTATATTCATTTTCAAGAAAAGAACTTGGATTTCTTATCATTTAACACATCGGTACGAAATCCCTTTTAAAAGAAAACAAACATCCTAATTTTTCTTAAATAAGATGCATATGCAAAATATATATATATATATATATATTTAACATAATCAACTATTCTTTATGCATGGACAAGGTATATTGTTTGTACATGGACAAAGTATTTTCTTTTCCAAGAAATATAGCATAGTAGATATTAAGTAAAATCCAATTTTTTTGGCACGAGGTATATAAAACCTCTCAAAGAATGGAGCTCCTCTCTACATTCATATATAACATAGTAGATATTAAGTAAAATCTAGTTTTCCACATAAACACATAAACACGGAAAATATTTTGAAGAAAATAATCACCAGAAATAAAAAAAAACATTACTTACATTTTTCACTCATAAAGTTCCATCTCCTTATTCGAACCTCGTCGAGTCAACTTGTGTCCCTTTCTTTTTGTATCATTCATTTTCAAAGGAGGTAGTATAAGGGCCTAAACTGCAAAGACTCGGTTTAGTCATTCGGTCTTCCTTAGCCAGCCATCATGGCATGGGCTGTGAAAACTACCTCTCTGTTCTGAGTATGGCACCGGTCTCCATACTATCGATTCTGAACATAGAAAAACTAATTCTCTCCCTTTTTCATCATCATATATCTTGAGCAAAATACATCGTGGCTTGCCTAGAACGATTAGCAGCACCGCCAACTTCTCGGTGCCTAATACTGCCATGAGTGCCAGTCCTTGCCAGATTAGAGCTCAGATCCTCGCCAACTCCCTTTTTCATTGTCATATGTCTTGAGAAAAATACACCAGATTAGCAGTGTCGCCAACTTGTCGTTGCCTGAGATTGCCATGAGTGTGAGTATTTAAGAGAATACAGAACTCAAACCCTCGCCCTAGACTTTTCCCAATGAAAATAAACCCCCTCTCCATATTTTTCTCATGTCAAATTAAAAAAACTCCTCTCCTAAAAACTAAACTCCCAATTGCGTCTCTCCAAAACCTCTCCAGAAATCTCTAATAAATAACAAATACCCAGGTCGTTATCAAGAATTTGTTTTACATCAAACCGATTCTTGATTTTCTTGATTAAACAGTTAAAGTAAGATAGATTTACCATGTGTAATTACGTAAGGGTGAGTAGGTCTGTTACAATGGATACTTATCAAGAATGTATGATTCTTTAGAAGGAAACTACCTTGACAAGGCTATGGAGCACCAAATAGAAGAATTAAAAAAAGAAGAGGACTCTTCAGAAAATGGGTTACTCAAGGATTTTGGAATTCGGATGAGCTACATTATCTCACTCATTCAAGCAAGCACTCAAAAAGAGACAAACAATAGTGATATAGAGACAATTTATTCATAAACAAGAGAAAGCTAGAATTCTAACCCGAGATAGAGTTATGGGAAGTGAAACATTCCAATTGTAAGGAGGAGTCAAAGTTACATGAGTAGTAGTTCACTCAACATAATTCTCCACCGCTTATTCTAGAGGGGAAATTTCCTATTACCTCATCAATTGAAGAAGGCCCACATGAGAAAATAGGCGTAGAAGGTCTCAAATGGATTCCTGATTCACGAAAGTTCAGGAAATGAAGGTTGCATGTCCTTTATTCTCTCTTGGTTCACCAATATATGGAGACTCTCTTCTACATGGTTTTAACAAAAAACCAAGATAATCACAATTTTTTTGTTGGCCAAGAGGCCATTAAACTTATTTTAAGGAATATACATTCTTGCCTTGATGATATTGATTCTCGTTTGAGTAGGGTAGAAAAATATATGGTCTCGGACTCAACTTCTGGGTAGTTGTTTAATCCTCCTAGAGTCATTAATGTTCCACCTATTGCTAATTCTCCTAACTATCAAGTTACCTTATCTGATTAATGTTTGTCTTTGTTGGTCAAGTTTTGGTTCCCTTGGGCTCATTTGTTCTTATGGTTACTAAATCTATTTGAGGATATACCTATGGCATTATATGGAATTTACATATCTACACTTGTTTCTCTCTTGGTGTTTTTGTGGTGACACTTGGTTGGTCTGGGTGGTTCTCATGATGGCTTCATTTTTTTCTATGGCATATTGTGGTGTGTGAGGTATATTGAAAAGGCCTCAATATGGCTGGTAATACATATTGTACATCCAACGCGCTCTTTCGTTCCTTTTTTTTTTATCTATGGTGGGAAACTCCTCTTCACTTGGTTCTGTAGGCTCTGAGTCAAGTTTTGCAGGAGAGAACTTGCATTCCTGTTGGGTCTTTAGTATCACATAACTATCGTGAAATGCATTTTGTTTCTTGTGTTCATCTTTTTTTTGGAAACACTAGATGTGGAGTATGTTTCTCTATCTAATAACTACCTCTCAGCCTCAAGGGTTATTTTGGTATTTTAGAACTCATGCCTCAGTTTATAATTGGAAGGAATTGTGTTTCTATTGTTGTAACTAGGTTGAGACTTACCCTCCCATGTTGTGCTTTTTTGCAAGTACTGGCTTTATGATCTCTATGTATAAGAAATTTCATTAACAAAAATCTTTTGCATGGGCTTACATAAAAAAATTTTAATGGGGGATTATACATAAGTAAATGTTTTGAAGTGGAAAGAAGCAAATAGGATAAATGATATTTTTGTGTGCATTCCATTAATTCTAAGTGAATTCATCGCTTACAAGAATGCATAGAACCATTATACCAAAACCCCCATGCATTAGTAAACTTTTGAACGCTTACCATTATCTTGACTGGGAAATTAATCCCATGTTTGTAGTGTGGATCCTAGGGTGGTGGTTTATCCACCTGATCGATTCCCGATAAAATAAGTGTGACAAAAACTTCAACAATTTAATAAACAATTAAAAACAAAATTTGTGTATATTATTGAAAAATTCATCTTCCTATCATTGATTTCACTTTTTTTTAACTAATTCATTTTACTAATTCTAAACTTGGTAAATTTAATTAGCTTTTTAATTTATTTTCCTAAATATTTCATAAATAATGAGAAAAAACTTAATAAAATGATTTTAAATACATCAATACACATTTAGATTATTTTTTCATTTTATTACCATTATTCAACAATTTGAAATTTGATATTTATTAAAAAGGATCCATATACATTTAAAAAACATCAATATACATTTAAGTTATTTTTCATTTTATTACCATTATTAAACAATTTGAAATTTGATCTTTATTAAAAAAAACAGGGAACATACATATTTCTATCCATAATTTGATTATTATTATTAGAGTGATTTAAGTAAATCAATATATTTAATTTTTTTTTATTTGATTACTATCATTAAACAATTTGAATTTGATTTTTATTTAAAAAAATTCCTCGATTTTAAATTTACTCATTATATTTTTTTATATATGTTGCAAGCAAGATATATTATGTTCAGTTTTACATAGATCATATATTATTATTATTTTTTAATTTTGAAACTTATTGAAGTTAAATGTTATTAATTAAAATTTATTATTTTTAAACAATATTTAAATTAATTTATCTGAAACGCTATTACTTCCCCTTCTTATTTTATAATTATAACAGACGTACTCCCACTATTAATGTGTACTTTACAATTTTTTATTTCCAAAAAATTATATTATACAACTTAATGTATAACCTCCACACTAAAATTATCTTCACACTAAAATTTGGTTCAAAATCCAAGAGTAGTCCCAGTAGCGTAAAGAAAAATATGCAAAAGATAACAGATGATGACGTGGCTTTCGGACAACAACGTGGCAGTTGAACAAATTACGGGCGTGTTTCAAACGTCGAGTCCCGAAAGCTTTATCCACGTGACAAGTCAACCTTATCACCTGTTGCCCTATCCTGGGAATTTTGGTGGAAGAAGATTTTCACTCTGACACTCAATCTTATGCAAAAGATAACAGATGATGACGTGGCTTTCGGACAACAACGTGGCAGTTGAACAAATTACAGGCGTGTTTCAAACGTCGAGTCCCGAAAGCTTTATTCACGTGACAAGTCAACCTTATCACCTGTTGCCCTATCCTGGGAATTTTGGTGGAAGAAGATTTTCACTTTGACACTCAATCTCGGCGACCCTCATTTCCACCGCCATAGGTCCATAAATGTGTCTAGAGAGGAAATCTACAGCTTTAATCTGACGGTGGGCATTTGCTGCCTGGGCGCATTTATGGGCTCGCCCTCAATCTCACCACACCTCCTTATCACCTATTACCCTATCCCGTGAATTTTGGTGAAAGAAGATTTTCACTGCGATACTCGATCTCACCACGCCTATCACCCAACCTCTGCGTTAAAGTTCTGCGTTTTTACCAAGCAGTAAAAATAATATATTTACCCTCCGATTGGGACACGTTGGCTTTTTGCATAAATTTCAGGAATATATTTATATTTATCATAAAATGAGTTTTGATATTTTTGTTTGAAGTTGTTTATTTAGGTAGTGGAATAGTCTTGACGACAATTTTTTGTCGGAATCTGATCAACTAAAATTCAAAAAATCAGTTAGTTGGAGTGTTTGGAATCCATTTTTTATAGTAAAAATGAATTCAGCACTATCAAAAATCTTTTGGGCACTCAAAACACTAAAATTAACAACTGTAAACAAGATTATAAAATCTTTACCAGATTCTGAATCAAAATACTGTTTTTTTAGACTAAGCATTTTTGTTTTGACAAAATATAATAGTCAATTAAGTGAGGATAGTCAGCGCTCGTTAATCATCCTTAATGTGAATAATCAAGACTCGTTATTATCTCTGAATTTGTGTTACATTATTATTTAAACAAAATTTAAATTATTTATAGGAAAATATATGTTTTTATTTTATTGTCATGAGTGAGAATGGTCATCGACCTGGGCAACGTGTATAAAAATAGCTCCCAGCTACTATTTTTAAGTTGTCGTTAACTCTTTATTATTATTGTGGAGACATACGCCTGTTGTGTCTTGGCTAGAAGAGTAGGCGACCCCATAGCGGACGTCTCGGCTCTTGTTGAGACATAAGTTAATTGCTATTGTGTGCGGCTTGCAGGATGTTGCACCTAGCCTAGGTTTATAGTGGCAACGAGTCGGATTTGAACCCGGGCCTTGCTCAGACAACTCTCACCAGTTACCGATTGTCCTAGATCTAAAAAAAAAAAAAAACTCTTTATTATTATTATTAAAATAAATAACTTTCACATCTAATGTTTTTGAATTTGGGTTATTAATGGTTTTGAATTCGGGTTATTAATTTATTTAGAAAATAAATATTTGGTTATTTTAATAACACTAAAATCTCTCTAGTGTTCTAATAAAACAAAATTGACTTTATTAAAAATTATAAATGACTTTACTAGTTACAATTGAACAGTGACACTCACTTTATTATTTAAGATTGAATATATACACTGCAACAAATAAAATTAAGTCATGATGACATAAATTAGGGGAAAATAATTTCTCCAATTTTGACAAGGATAAAAACTATAAATAACTTTACTAGTTACAATTGAATAGTCACACTCACTTTATTATTTAAGATTGAATATTTACACTGCAACAAATAAAATAAGTCAGGATGACATAAACTAGCAATTACACCTATGGCGCAAAGGAACGCCAAAAGAATTGAGAAAATAATTTCTCCAATTTTGATGATACAGATTTTCTATATTTATGGTATTTTGTTTTATATTGTATTAAACATATGTTTGTAAGTTTTTTTATAATTTTTATATTTTATATATATATTTTTAGTTTTATTTTAGGTTTCTACATGTATTTATATATAGGTTTCTATTTTTGTCAAATTAGGTAAATTTAATTGATATTGCTTTTAGTTTGTTGTTAATTTATTGTTTTATAATTGTACAAAAATCAAAAATATATAATATTTAAATTTTATGTTTTTTAATTAAGCATATAATTATTAAAAATAAAAGAAATATAATATTAAAATTTTATGTTTTTTAATTACGCAAGTAAAACAGTTGATCATGAGAAGGATAAGCTGAAAATTTTGGATCTAATAAAATAAGTTGATCGTGAAGGATAAGCTCAAAATTTTGGGATCTAACAAAATGAGTAAAATATAGTCCATATTATTTAATATTGTTTTAGGAATAAGCTCAAAATTTTGGATCTAATAAAATATAGGTAAATATAGTCGATATTGTTAATATTGTTTTGGGAATAATCACATATAAAAAACACTGATTGTGAAGAATAAGTTAAAAATTTTGGATGTAATAAAATAAAGGTAAATATAGTTAATATTATTAATGGTTAATAATTAATAAAAAGATATTATTTTCGAAAGAATTATAAATGAAAAAAAATATATGTTTAGCTATTTGAACCAACGAGTATAGTTTATCTTAAACACAAATGAAAGATCAAATCATGACATCTAACTTAAATAAATAAATAAAAATTATATAATTATTAAAAAAATTAAATATATAATATTTAAAGCATAGGTTTTTTTAAAATTTAAAATGATGGTCAAGATACTTAAGTTGTTAAAATTGGAATGTTTATATTCGATTCCAATTCTCGAGGTAACTCTCGTAAAAGCATTGTACTAGTATTATGATTTATTGATTTTATAAGGCAACAAAAACTTCATCGAAATTGGTTTTATGATTTATTTGTTTCTTAAGATGGTTTTTATTTGTTCTTTTATCTTTAGACGATGAAGCTATGACACCAACAATGCATCTTTCGGTTTTCTTCTTTAGCTTTTATTGAATTTTTTATTTTTCAATGAAGTCTTTAAAATTTGGTGTTATTTTTTTTTTAATGGTATGATAAAAATATAGTAGAACTTTCCACGAATTTGATTTTGATTGTTAATAATATAATAATTTTTTTTTAAAGTGAGATATATTTTTATAAATTTTTTAATAATACAATAAAATTATTTTAAAGTGATATATTTTTATAAATGAATTTTTAATAGAATTAAAAATTTTAATAATAAAAAGAATGTAATAACTAATTTTATTTTGATATTCAAATTTTAATTCCTCATAGAGTGTGCTTAGGAGAGGTTTTAACCGCATCTTGATATGATGGCGAGGCAATTAAAATGAGGAAAATGCACCCCCACCTATTATAGTGCATGCATGTGCATCACTTCAAATGTGATAGTAAGTGATATGCATTGAGGGAAAACATCATTTCAGTAGAAGCGAGGGTAGGGGAGAGTACAAGTGACCTCAGTTGAAGGTTAAGGCAATCAAATACCATGCCCAAATCATAATTGCGATGCCATTGCACATACAAGAGGTCTACCATGGGGATTACCACTAGCAATTTAAATGGCTCTCAAAGATTTCGTAAAAGATTGATTTGTTTACTCTTCTTGCTCACATCTTTGTTTAATTATCATTTCATAGAGTTAATTCCTTCTTTTGGATACTGAATTATTGATCTTTTCGCATTTGGGATCTTGGTATTGGTAATGGTTTGTAGTTTAAAGCATGCGTAGTAGCTAGAGCCAACCATGTCAAGGTTCTTTGGTGTCATCATTATACATAGTTTCTCATCATCAAGGTCCTTTAGCACTCAAGGGTTCGACCTCTTAGTGGTGGCCACTCTATGTGTGGTGGTAACATTCTTCTTTGCAAGGTTTTGTTTCATTGTTGTTTCTCATCCCAAAGTTCCATTTACCTTTGGTTTTGTTGGTGTTTGGGTATATATTTCCTTTCTTGGTATCATTGTATTGTTCTATTTATGGTTGTGTTGTCTTATACAAAAACTCTTTTTATAAGCGTACACATTGAGTTCATTCCCTTATTTTGATTCACTACATAGGGTGTATGACCTTTTCCACATCAGAGTCTACCTTTTTTTGAATTTCTTGGAACTCTGACTAGGAAAACCCTTGCCTCTATGTATGCCCTCCTAATCACTCTTTATCACCCACCATTCCAGCTAAAATTTTCATAGCTATTAGGGGAATTTTGAGGTCTAATATGGACATCCTAAGGAAATTATAAAATAATAGTGGAAATAATAAAATAATATTAGATTACATCATCACATTTTAGAGGGAAAAAAAGAAAAAACTAATTTTTCAACTCGTATTTTCAACTTATCTCCCTATGGGTTTACTCAAATTTCAAGCAGGAACACTCTTTGGAAGTAGAATTTGATTACTCATCCAAGGAGTACCCATGTTTCATACTTTCAATGTACCCTACTACAAAAAAAATTATAAATACATGAAAAAACGTGATTGCAATAACGTTTTTTCATGTATTTATGTTTTTTCATGTAGCAGGGTCCATCGAAAGTATGCAATATGTGTACTCTTTGGATGAGGAATTAAATTTTGCATCCAATGTGTAGTCCCACTCGAAATTTGAGTAAAAAATTAGGGAGATAAGTTAAAAATACAAATTGAAAAAGGAAGTTTTATTATTTTATTATTTTTTAATATGTTTACTTTTTTACCCCAAAAATAGTGAATCACACCCCATGGTTGACATCATCATCTTGAATCTTATTGCTTATAAATTTTATTTTGGTTGTACATTTTTATTAGGAGACACATTTTAGACCTCAAAAGTTCTCTAATACGTCATAACCACAAATGCTATATAGTAATACTTCTTACTAGCCCCTTGGCCAATGATAATCAAGTCATTGTTGTATGCCATTCTGGCACATGATCGCCTACTTTTTCCAAATTGGAAGCTATCTTTTCCAAATTAGTATTAAAATATTTTTCACTCAATTGTGACTCCTTTCTTGTTGTCATTTTTGTCAATATGCCTTCATTAGGGGAATTTTGAGGTCTAAAATGGGTCTCCTAAGAAAAATATACAGGCAAAATAAACTTTATAAGTACCAATAGGATTCAAGATGATGATGTCAACTATGGGGGTTGATTCACCATTTTTTAAGTAAAAGGGTAAAAGGATTAAAAAATAATAAAATAGTAAAACTATTTTTTCAACTCGTATTTTCAAGTTATCTCCCAAATGTTTTACTCAAATTTCGAGCGGTAATATTACTCGTTGGATGAAAAAATTAATTCCTCATCCAAGAGTACCCATGTTGCATACTCTTGATGGACCCTACTACACAAAAAAAGAGAAATACATGAAAAAACGTGATTGCAAGCAATCACATTTTTCATGTATTTCACATTTTTCGTATAGAAGGATCCATCGAAAGTATACAACATGGGTACTCCTTGTATGAGGAATTAAATTTTGCATCCAACGAGTACTCCTGCTCAAAATTTCAGTAAAAACTTTGGGAGATAAGTTTCAAAAACAAATTGAAAAAGTAATTTTTTCTTTTTCCCTCTAAAATTTGATGATGTAATCAAATTTTATTCTATTTTTTCCACTATTATTCTATAATTTTTTTAGGAGGCCCATTTTAGACCTCAAAATTCCCTCAATGGTAGCAAGTCGATTCCCGGGAATAAGGGTGGCGGGCATGGTCAAACCACTACCTCTAATTTGATGGAAAACCATGTTGCCTCCTATTCACAGCCTCAAGCCCAAGATCAAGCTCATAACTCCTCTTCCCGTTATTATTAGATTATTCATGAATTGATTTGTCATGAAATTTAACTTGTGGAAGCCAATGTGTGCTACAGTCGGTGCTTTATCCTAGAAGCCCACGTTGACAATGCCACCCAAGAATGGATCTCTGATATACGATCCTCATCTCAGTTTCATTTTTCTTGGTATGGGTGGATGCATGAAGATGGGTTACACTTTTGGGCCAAACGTAGCGATGAAATTTCAAGTTTTTCCTCTTTTTATCAAATCGAAGCCCTTAAAATTCATATAAGTATTGTAAATTTTGATTTGGAGTAAAATGACAAATTGTGGAGAATTATGTTGTTGCCCTGATGATATATTTTGCAAAAAATGTAGTGTCGTATAATATGTCAATTTTCCAAAAAATGAAATGATTATCCTTGCATACTTTCACACATCTTAAGGGTTATGTGTGTGTTCATGTAGGACAACTTAGTCTAAAATGTGTGTGTGTGTGTGTGTGTGTCTATATATATATATATATATATATATATAAGCATGATCTACAGAGAAAGAGATATGTTTTTCATATTAAAATATTATTTTTTATGCAAAATTATACTTTTTATTATTTTTCAAAGTTGGCAAAGTAATATTTCAATTGCATTTTGTAGACGCATGATCACGTAAGGTTTTTTTCATTTAAATAAATTGAAAAACCAAGAGTACCCTTTTGAAGAGGACTCATAAACGAAGATAGTGGTATTTTTTGATATTTTTACGTTCTCCATATTTTATGATATTGAATTTTTATTCAACCTATTTCAAAAATTTCAAAACATTTCAAGCATTATGTTTAAAATAAATTAGATGAAAAATATCACATGAATTCGAAATTGTGAAACTCATATGTCATTGGATAGAGGATTTCTTCATGAATCCAACATGATCAACTCCGCCACCTATGGACAAATTTTACCCTAGGTATGTTAGGGTACAAAATGGTGTTGTAGGAAATTTTGCAGAAGGGATATGAAATTGTGGATTTTAGGACTTTAGAGGCTTGATCAATCGATTAAAGCGCTCGATCAAGCACTTAAATTTCAAATTAAAATAGCTCTATCAAGGGTTTCGTAAACCCTCGATCGAGCCGTTTATGTGGTTAAGAGGGCCTCGATCGAGCCCCTATTAAAAAATTTGTGAATCCCATAATTAGATTTTAGTATCAATAAATATCTAAAATTTAAGTTTTTACCACATTTTAAAATTCCAAACTTTATTATAATTTTTGTTATCATGTAAGGTAGAAACCTTATTAAATTTAATATTAATATTAAAATTATTATTATTATTATTATTAAATTAAATTAAATTATGAAATTTGATATTAATATTAAAATTTTAATATTAATATATTTAAATGTTAATATTAAATTTATTAATTTTGGATTAATACATTATTATTAACTTTAATATAATATAAAATTTATTATATTATAATATATACTCACACAACCACATTAATAAATGTGGTTGATATACGTCTTAGCCTCTCTCATAAACAACTATAAATCCAAAATAAATTAAATATTAAAAGTTAGGAATTTATGCCTAACTCTCTAGATTGGGTTGTTCCTCTAAGTTAGGAATTACTTTAGGTCTGGAGATTCTCTCTGTCTAACTAGGGTCCTAGATTGGTATATGGTTGGGAAATTGTCTCAACCAAAGTGTCCAAGATAGATGCACTATCTTGAGACACATTCTCCTCATCTATTTAATTGTATTATTACATTATTTTAATAATATATTGAGGAATGTTGTGAGGTTGAAGCTTTTTCGGCTAATGTTTTGTCTTTGGTTTGTTATGTGTGTTTTATGTATTTTTAGAGTGATTTGATTTTTAAAATGTGGTATCAGAGCCACAACGATGTAGATGATGTAAAGAGAAGATTCCATCTCTCCAAGCTTTGGAAAACTCCAACAATTGGTATCATATTAATGGGTATGAATATTGTTGATTGGTATGTAATTTTTATAAAGAAAATTTATTTTCTAAATTTGTAGTAATTGAGTTTAAAAATAAATAAATAAAATAGCCTCCTTCTCACCTGTACAAAGTGCCCGGAAATTATATATAGTTCTGTGTATAATCTTTCCCAAATAGTCCAATAACAACTCGACCAACCAATGCAAATATTTTTTTGTTTTAACTCGATTCTCACGAGTAAGTTCTTTGTTGTATGCTTCATAATCATTTTTTGTTGTATACTTCGATATATTATACCAAGCACCCTTTCATTATTAGGCAGCACAGTGTCAGTGATTCTTGGGACAACCACAAAAATCTTTTAATGAATGGGCCCAAAATTTCGAGGCATGTTTGCATTTGATTTATTGCTGGAGGTTCTGAGAACGTAGTGGAAGCAGTGCTGGACAACGTATTTCCATTCTCGCATTGTATTTTCAGAAACCGTGGTTGTGTATTTCTAGAAATGTGAAGGTGTATTTCGAGAAGCGTGTTTTTGGGATGAGAGCAATTTTACAACATCATGGATGACCAATTCTTTCTAGGATAAATAGTTTGTGGAACACCATCCATCTTTGTAGCATTTTTGGGAGTGTAGACATGCTTAACACACATATTTGCATACTTTTAATCAATAAGCTCGGCCAATTACCTGATATCTGTAGTATAAAGAAAATCGCAATCTATGAAAAATTTCCAACCTTTGTAACCGGCCAAGAATGGACTTAAAAATCTGGTAAAAGAAAAACAATCGAATAAGCCCGATTAAGGAAAGGTTGCAGAACAGAGGTAAAATCAACTCGAGAATGTGCAACAAGGGCATTCAATGCAAGGCAATGATAGCCGAGAACAGAATTGGAAACATGCCTAGCTATAAATGGAAAGAGATAAGGATGGAATTACGTTGAAATTCAGTGACATTTTTTCTGTTATTTAGAATGGCCTCCCCAGTTGATGCAGGTGGTGAAAGCCCAGGGTCAATCCAAGCAACGATGTCACACGAGATGAAGCCACCCAAATGGACATTTATCCTACATTGAGTGGTTTCGCCTGAACCGACCGTTATATTTGTCATCTAACAAGCTGGAACCTATGAGAACTTTTGGTTGCTCCCAGTGGTTATCTCCGGGTCTACCAAGCTGGTACCCATTGAGGTTTGTTAATGGTGGCTTGTGCAAAAGAGCCGGATTTTGTTAACTGGTACCTGGGCTGGACGAGGAGTTATGTTTCATGGTGGCTTTTGTTACGTGAGAGGTATTTACTGGTTGGTGTATGGGGTGATGCTGGAACCTTGAAGGGATACCTGTCGCTATTGGTGGCTTCGCTCTTCGGTATGTCTTTGCTCGCAGGGGGATTGTCTTAGGTGCAGTATTTCCATAGAGGGTTATGGATTCCAACGAGGGTGGCCAACAGGATACATCCACTTTCAACTTCTCTGAAACACATGATACAGGTGACATCTTTTTTGGTGCGGCTATCTGGCGTTGGTTCAAGGATTGCATAGTAGTATCTCGTCCATGCAAGAGCGCTGATTTCAGATTATTCAGAAGGTGGTGGTCGATTCCAGGATGTTTCTGCTGCTGCTGCCAGGTCTAGATAGAAGGTGGTTTTCCGGCGAATTTTCCGTCGTCAGAAGTTTTGAATTTGAATTCCCCGGGGTCTCTGTGATGTCTGATTTTTCGATCAGGTCGTCTCAGGATTTTTTGCAGGATCATTTATTGGAATAGGCAGTGATTTATAAGGAATAGTCCTTTTCTGGCAAGGGATGAAGGATATTTTAGCTATGGTATTATAGCTATTTATGGATCGAGTGACGTTCACATTGTCCTAGGATTTTTCTATTCTATTTCGAATCGGGGTGGTGGGTAATATTGTCAGATTGGGTGAACAGGACCTCCAGATCAGTGTGCGAACAGCTGTGGGGATTCCCACTTTGGATCATAAGATCTAATCTATTTATGATCCTCTTGTAGTCCAGGCTGCACATCAAGTATATAAAACTGCTGGCGTGACGTGGGAAGGAATGTTTGTCAGGATGATCAATAGGATGGAATATTATTCTCGATTTTATTGAAGGAACGTTCTTCGAAGGATATAATCAATAGAACTTGATTCAGTCGATTTCCATCACTTTCAATCAGGCCAAAGCAATTTGATCGACCTGACATCCTTTGCTGGCGGCGGCAATATGTGACGATTGTGTGTACAAAGGATCTATGAATAAGATGGCGGAAAGGATGCTCGATTCTCAAAATAGGTCATATGACGACTTTCTGGTAGATGATGTCATCATTAAGCAGGGGCTTGTGGGTTCACTAGATGTTAAATCGAAAGAAGGTTCAAAAGCTCATATTCAAAGAACAGTTCGCAGAAGCAAGCGGAAGATTTTTAAGCAAAGGATGGAGATTAAGGAGGTTCCTCTGGACTATGAGGACCTGTGTATCAGAGTGACGAGTCTTCAGCGGAGAGCTATAGTGTGTCGATGGGTTTTCCCGGATTCTGAGGATTATGACTCTGCTGCTTGGGTAAACAGGAAATGGAAGTCGATCATAGGATATACTCCCATTGTTAGTAAACTGATTAATGGATGGTTCAGCGTCCATTTCATGAATGAAAAGGACGTTCATAAGGTTACTGATTGCACTTGGGTAAGAGGTAGATGTTTCCTGCAGATTATTCCTTGGTACATTGGATTTAATCCGGTGCTGGAAGCTCCACGTAGTAAGCTGATATGGGTTAAGCTACCCGGACTGCCATTAGAGTTCTGGACCATCAAGGCACTGCGCTCTATAGGAGATTCTATTGGCTCAACCAAATACATTGATCCCAGCATTGTGGGTTCTGCAGACAAGAGGATTGCTTGGATCCTGGTGGAGATTAACTACAAGGGGGATCTCCCGGGTGATGTAGATTTGATATGGTGCAACAGAAGGCATCGCCAAAGGGTTGATTTTTGGGGCATCCCTTTCAGGTGCCTGATTTGCCATAAGACTGGCCACCTTCGGGATAACTGTCCCTTCAGAATGCGCATTCAAAAGGCAAGACAGGGTTATCAGAGGAAGGGCGATGCTGGCTGGTATAGTGAAGGGGCGGGCCTCTCGCGTGGAGAAAACAAAGGTATGTCTCTATCCGATCCCCATGATGGTGAGCAATACAAATCCGATGGTTTCCAACAGGAACCGGCCATTTCTGACTCTATGCTCCCCTCTAATATTACAAGTCACCCTTCTGTCGAACGTAATTTGTTTAGGGTCCTTCGACCCGAAGTAGTCAATAGGTCAGATCAGAGCCCCTTAAATAACCTGGTGGAAAAGGATGGGCCGGTCCCATGCCCCGTAGTTTCCCCGAAGGAGGCCATTTTAGATAGTCCTTTAGGTCTGGACTCTACTGCCTTTAATGAAGAGCTACAAACCATGGTTCCCATACACTCGGAAGATAGGTCTTCTCCTGAGAATGATTTTCCATTGAATAGGCCGGCGCTTAACAGGGGGGAATCATCAGCTTCAGGCCTATTGGTTGATGAGGGTTTTACCTACGGGGCTAAAAAGGGTGCCTTACAGTCCTTCCCAGACAAATCTGGTCCCATTTTCCCATATGATTCCCCTAGGAACTCCATAGGTAGCGACATTGATTCGTTGATCGGGAATCCCAATCTTGACCTTGCAGCCTTAACAGTTTTTGATAAGCCTATCCCTAGTCCAACGAAAAACTCCTCAGGCTTATCCACTGCTATTGTATCGCTTAAAAAAAAGGCTAAGGCGGTTTGCAGATTAAAAAAAGGGAAGTATAAGGCTGTTTCTCTCTTTTCGGATGATGATAAGGGTCTGTCTGATGTTCCAATTGGTGGATATGATGCAATCGATGCCACAAACAGGGCCCTTAGAGCAAGCCACCCTAGGAATTCATTATCATGAACCACATCATTTCGCTGAATATGCGGGGTTTGGGCGAGGCCCCTAAAAAACTTTGCCTAAAGGAATTTTTAAATGACAGGAATCCGATTGTCTTTTTGGGACAAGAAACTATGTCCACACGATCCAAAGCAATTAATGTGTTTCTGAAGATAAGAAATGGATGGCAGTTTGCTGCGATTAGTTCAGATGGGCGCTCAGGTGGTCTAATTGCCATGTGGAATCCTCATTTTGCCACATTCAAACCATACAGCTTCTTTGGTGGCATGCTATTAAATGGTCGGTTTAGAGGCAGCTCTGCCATTTTCAACATAATTAATATATACGCCCCATATGTAAACAGGCTGCCTTTCTGGCGTAGATTACAGGTATCGGGCATATTATCCCTCCCCAACCTCATTCTGATGGGCGACCTAAACTCAACACTCAATGCCGATGAGATTTGGGGCTGTAAGGCTCGCTTGGATCCACTTGCAGGTTTTCTAAACGACATGTTCTACAATCATGGTCTGAAGGATATCAGGCCTCATCCTGTGGCGGCTACCTGGACAAATAAGCGGGATGGTGAATTCTACATTGGGAAGAGGCTCGATCGGGTGTTGGTGAATGAGCAGGTGCTGGACAGTCTCCAGAATATCAAATCGTTGATTATGGTATCGGATATTTCCGATCATTTGCCAATTTCATTGTCATGGTCACACAACCTGCCGGCAGGGGGTCGTCCGTATAAGTTTAATAGGATTTGGCTAGAGGATGCCGAATACACAGGGCTGGTGGAGGAGATATGGCGCGAGACAAATGATTTGTCGTCGTTGGAAGGATGGGATTCTTTTCATGCCAAATTACAGAAACTAAAGGTGGCTTCAAAGGATTGGGAACGACATAAAAAGATGAATCTAAAGGTGGAATTTAAGGATATACAGTGTCAGATGGAAAGGATAATATCCTCGTTCTCCAATCAAGCTCCGGACCAGACAACATTACAGGTGCTCATTAAACTTGGGGAAAGGAAAAGGGAGATCCTCAGGATTGAGGAGTTGTCGTGGCGGTTGAAGAGTAGAATGACTTGGTTGGCTGAAGGTGACTTGAATACAAAATTTTTTCACAAGTGTGCTAACGGAAGAAAGAACAGGAACGCTATTTGGAGTATAAAGCGGGAGGATGGGTCTATGGCTTATACTACTAAAGATATTCAAAATGAAGCACTGGAATATTTTTCAGCATTCTATCTGAAGCAGGATAGTATAAACATTGCGGAGCAGGAGTGGCTCTTACAGCATGTTCAAAGAGGTTCGGACGAGGCTGCCATAATGGCAATGGATAAAGAGATTTCCAGGAATGAGGTTTTAAAGGTCCTAAAATCATTTTCTCCAGATAAATGTCCGGGGCCAGATGGTTGGCCCTCGGAATTTTTCATCCATTTCTTTGAGTTAATGGGAGGCGAACTGACTCAGATCATTGAGCACATTAGATTGAGGGGGAGAATGCCGACAAACCTCAATTCTACGTTCATTGCTCTTATTCCGAAATTGGACACGCCTCAAAATTTTGCGGACTTCAGGCCTATCGCTCTATGCAACACTTTGTACAAGATTACATCTAAGATAATTGCTGAACGTCTTAAAGGTATCTTGTCAGATTATATTTCAAGGGAGCAATATGGGTTTTTAAAAGGTCGGTCCATCCATGATGCTGTCGCAGTCGCACAAGAGGTTCTTCAGTCTATTCATTCACAGAAAAAGAACGCCATTTTGATGAAAATAGATATCCATAAAGCCTATGATTCAGTAGACTGGTCATATATTAGGATGGTTCTCATGAAGATTGGTCTGTCCATTTGCTCTATTAGATGGATAATGTCCTGCATTTCCACAGTTAGATATGCAGTAATCATTAATGGCATTCCCACTTCCTTTTTTGCTGCTGAGAGAGGCTTGAGACAGGGCTGCGCCCTTTCGCCGTTGATTTTCATTTTGATTATGGATAGTTTCAGTGGTATAATGCATGATGCGGAGCGACGGGGATGTATTGAGGGGTTTTCTTTTCCAGGTGAAGTTTCATGTACTCATTCGTTGTTTGTTGATGATATGCTTCTGTTTGGATATGTGAAGCGAAATCACTGGTTCTTCATACACATTATGTTTTCTCGTTTCCATGCGGCCACGGGCCTCTCAATAAATAGAGGCAAATCTTTTATTATTTTCGAATATGGTGATAGAATGGAGTTAGAGTTTATAGCGGAGTTTATGGGGATGGATTTAATGGAGGCTGCCGAGGGTTTTACTTATCTTGGCTTTAGAATCAAACCCTGTGGGTATAAGAAACAGGATTGGACATGGATGGTGGATAAATTCCGACGTAAGATTAATGGTTGGGCACACAGGTGGCTCTCGTTAGGGGGAAGGCTTATTCTCATCCAAGCAGTTCTGTCACAAACGATGGTGTATTGGGGTCATCTTTTCTACATCCCGGATGGCGTAATTAAAAGTCTGAACAGTATTATGGCAAAATTTTTATGGGGGGGCGCCAACATGTCACAGAAAATTCATCTATGCAGGCTGGTGACTCTTTGCAGGTCTAAACAACACGACGGATGGGGCATTCTTAACTTGAGAATTTTCAACAAGGCATTGCTTATTAAGTCTTTTTGGAAGGCAACGTCGGGTAATGGAATATGGCAGGAGGTGATTAAAAGAAAATACGTTCGGGGCTGCATACTGAATCAAATTCTAGGCTCTTCCCTACCTTCTCCCAGGCATATCTCGGCGATTTGGAGAAGTTTCTTGTTGATCACTTGCCATGTCAAGGAACGGCTAGCATGGCTTTTTAGGGACGGGGGTGACATCCCGATCACTTTCCACAAGATTATCGGGCTTCCTTTAAATGCTGGGCCATCTCCAAGACTGGTTCACTATCTCTCACATAGAGGCATTAACTTCATACGGCAGACTATCAGGTTCTGGTCCTATGACTCTCCGGAATTTAAAACAGCGCTTCAGATTGGGTTGCCACCGGACGTTTCACTGGAATGGGATACTCTCAGAGACGATTTCAGAGCTGCGGGTTTCAGTTGGGACACTGGCGGGGACTCCATTGTATGGGATGGTCCATTACATGAGGGCGCGCCGGTGGTAAAGGACATATACAGTTTTTTGAACGTGGCATCATACAGGGAACCTTTGACTGCCTCTTTCTGCTTATTCTGGAAGAGGAAAATACCCACTAAAATCATTCTTTTTGGGTGGCTGGTTTGGAAGGGCAGGATCCTTACGGGAGAAAACCTGAGTAGAAGGGGATTTATGGGGCCTTTTAGATGCCACATATGTTGTGGTGATTTTGAATCAATTGATCATCTTTTCTTCAGATGCCCGGTTATAATGCAGTTGTGGAGGCTTTTTGCTGATCATCTCATGGGCCCAACATGGATCCCGGATGATTTTTTGTCGGTTGCCAAGCAGTGGGACAGTCTGACGAGTAAATTTAAATCTCTTCCTTTCTTTTTCATTTGGGAAGTGTGGCTGGGCAGGAACAGGTTGATTTTTGAGGAGGTGCCTTTCAGGATTACACAGGTTTATTCGAATATCCTCGGTTGGTTGGAGGACCGACCTGTGCCTAGTCTCCCTATTGTTGATTGTTCCATCCGCATAAGGCCTCATGCGATGGCAATTCCTGCGATCTATTTTGATGGCGCCCGCATGGAGGGGCAGATGGGGTGTGGTGCATGGATAAAATTATCACAGCGTGAAAGGATTCATATTTACTGGAATGCTGGTATGGGAACCAACAATAAGGCGGAATTAATAGCTCTGTGGGGTGGTCTTCGTTTGGCTGTCCTTTTGCAGATACAGGATGTTCATGTTTATGGAGATTCGCAGATTATTATAGGTTGGGTTAACAGGATCACGTCTATGTTGAGGCCTGATCTACAGGGGTGGCTGAAAAGGACTCTATGCTTATGGTCCATACTTGACCATCCTCCCATTATGCACATTTATAGAGAAAGCAATACTAGGGCAGATGGTCTTTCCAGGAAAGGACTGGTATCTGACTACGGGATTATGAACATTCAACTCTTCAGAGATGGTCTATCCCATTGGCAATCTACAATTCCGATTCCATAACAGGTTTGAGTACTTTTTTGGTATAGGACAGGTTTATATCGATGCAGGAGCGAGCGGTACAACGCTTTTTTGAACAGGTTTTGGATTGGGCCGAGGACAGAGGCTGCGAGGCTTTGTGTCATTACTATGGCTATCAGTACACATATCTAACAGGCCGATGGTTCCCTCATTTTACAGGATGCATCTATCTTATCGGGATTTTTCTTACATTGATACACAGGCCACCGCATATCAGGCGAGCGTGCCAATATATTTCAAGCGAGCCAGTTTTCACGATATATCAAGCGAGCGTTGATCCAATTTACACAGGCGAGCGCGTTTTTAGGCACATATCAGAAGGAGCTTTCAATCAGCGTGCAGGATCAATCATTTCTCTCCACGACACCACCTTGCCTTTATCATATAATCCTTTTTTGATGTAGTAACAAAGGATCGCCGTACTCCTTATCAATCTTATTTAACAGATCCTCATCTATCGTTCATCATATGGAGATACCCTATAGTAACTTCATCTATTATATTCTCCTATCCTGTTATCATTGTAATGTTATTAGTTCTGGGGCTGATTTAACCCTATTATGTGGATGCCCACTAATCCTTTATCACTTTATCTTTGAGCCGATTGTGAACGGCAATTATCTTGCTTTCTTACTGAATCCTCCAAATGAGATCTGAGCATCATGTACCTTATTAATATTACACCAAATGTTTTTTCTCTTTCCGAAAAAAAAATCGTTTTATTGGGAACTATCTCAACCAACATGGTCGCATGATTGAGAATTGAGTACCGGTAGACTTCGTAAGCCTGATCTTCTGGCGGATCGTAGCTTCTAAAGATATTGAACTTGTTTAAAACCTATCTGCTCTTTATCACCATGGGATCATCTAGTAGATCTGCCATGGATTTATACTAAATTCAGAAATAAGGATATCTATATGGAAAATAAATCCACAGGGAAGTATTTTATGTTCACTGTAGCATCTCACTGAGAGGAAATAAAATCACACAGTAGTGTGAACCAGCAAAAGCCAGAGAGCGCCAGACGTGAGTCAGCGGAAGCTAGAAAGTGCCAGTGTGAGCCAAAGGACCATTTTCACCTGCCTTTGAAGTTTCTTCAGCAACGTGAGAACCTGAGCTGCATTAAAAAGCAACTTGACATCAGGGCTGAGCCGACGTCCAACACATCAATCATGGAGGGATACGGTCTCATCAAATTCAATGATTTCTTATTATGTGCAGAATGAGCACTATAATGAAATTTGCAGGAATATAGCCAAACATCATCTCATGAAATGTGGTGGTCACTTCCTTCAATCAAAATATGTATGGAAATGAAATAGTTCTCAGAAGTTTTTCGGCAAATGCAATTGTTGCACATGAAACCGAATAATGTAACCATTTCTAGCATGCTTCCAACATGCACCAATCTAGCATCTCTTCAGCAAGGGTTATAACTCATAAGTGTAGAAAAAAGGAGGTGAAGTCTGGCAAATTCATTCAAAAGTGCGAAAAGATGAAAAAGAAAACTTAATTTGTAGTTTCCTATGAAATTTTCCATTCCTACAAAGATTTGTAGTGTTTTCACAATAAAATCAGCATCTGCTAGTGTTTGTACCGATTTCACTCTGAGGAAAATCTAAAATCTGAGCTTCTCCATAGCGACCTCAAACAAAAGCTGCAATATTCAGAAAATGTGCCTCTGTTGGTCAAAGTGAAGTATAAAAAGGTCGTAACTCTCTTTTTCAATAGCTATAATTTAAATTGGAAAAGAAATTTCTCTAGGCTTTAAGAGTAATTTTAAGAGGAGTTTTGTATATATACATTAACCTCATGTTTGGAAGTGTGAAAAGTTGGAAAAGTAGTGTGAAAAGTTGAGAAAGTAAAGTTCTTTTACCTTTTCCATAAATCATTCTTATAAGGTGAAAGTGTGAAAAGTTGGGAAATATTTGGGAAAGTAAAGTGCTTTTTGAAGTGTGAAAAGTTGGAAAAGTAGTGTGAAAACTTGGGAAAGTAAAGTTTTTTTTTTAAATCACTCTCATAAAGTGATTTTAAATTTTGTAATTTAAATGGAGAGATAAGGTATATATATATATATATTACTTTTTTTTTGAGTGATAAGGGATTTGTAATATTTGTGGAGAAATAAGGTGTATTTTTGAAGTAAAGTTTTTACTTCTAGGAGGTTGAGTAAGTCTATATTCAATTCAGTTTTCAAATACGAGTTGCGTTAAAGGGTTGCCAGCTTGGAATTTTCATTACTTGAAGGTGGAGATTTCTTATGTACTCAATCCTTAATAAAGATATCATTTTTTGGTGATTGTTTCCTAGATCCTCCCGAAATTGAATAAGGGGATTTTAGGTACACCATGTGTGTGTTTATGATGGCACATGTTTTTATGGCTTCATGATGTTGCTTATGATTTGTTTCTAGTTTTGACACATAAATGATCTCATTTAACACACACATAATGTTCAATGCAAGCAAGCACAACACCTCTAACGAAGTAGCTGCAAGGAAGGATAATTAAACCCAACACATGCATTTGCGCATCTACAAAAAATAATCAAAGTTGTCAACATTAGCATTCTACCTCAACAAGTGAATTCACTCAATACAATCAAGTTAATTTATTTCAAAGCATAGTCTACATCAACATTCTTGCAAATAAATTTAAGAACTTGTAATCAAATTCATATTGCATTGAATTGTAAGGGTGCATTCTCGGTTGAAATCGACACCCAAGTTTTGAATTGAGTGAAATTAAGTCAAAGTGATTCATTGTAGTGAGTCATTAACATCATTAAGCATTTTTGGGTGCATTTTTTACAGTGTTAGACACCCTTCCTTTAAAGCACAATCAAGTGAGTACATCAAGTGTGCGAGTTTTCACTCTAAAGCAAACAAAAAAAACAAGTTCACCTCTCCTGCAAGAAAGCGTGAGTATTCATTCAAGCAAGTTCCATCAAGTCAGTTCAAATTTCACAACATAAAGCAAGCCAACGTGAAGTTCATTGCAGCAAAAATCAAAGCAAGTGAGCGAGTTCAACTCTAACACAAGTAAATTTAATATCGAAACAAAAATCAATCAAGTTGAAATCTACATCAAGTGAGCGTGAGTTCCAATGAGCGTGAAACAAGAAAACACAAGTTTCACCAAGAGATCAAGAAAATTTCGCAGAAAGCGAGTGTGATAAACTCAATCAAGCGACCCAACACAAGAAAACGTTCTCTTCAAGCAAAAAATCAAGCGAGTGTGTCATTAGCATCAAGTGAGTGCATTCAATCCAAAAAATTTCAAATCAAGTGAGACGGTTCAAGACAAGTGAGCCTGAATTAAAGTGAGCGAGTTCATATGGCACAACACATCTAATTGTTACAAATTCTTCACAATTTGATCCTCTCAAATGCTGAAGACATGGTGCAAATCAGCAAAGCAACTCTTGCTGATATTTCATGACATCTACAACAAACAAATGAAATTATTGAGTTTCTTCAACTGGAGTTGCAACTACAATGTAATGAGTTGCAAGAGAAGAGTGATGATTCCGTGTCTTTGAACCATCCATATGATAAGCCATTCATCCAAGCAACTTCAAGTGTCGAAGTTGTTCAAGTTCAACTTTCTTCCAAACCCATCATCAAGCCATGGGAAGAAATCCAAAGTAATAGAAATCGACGAGGCTTAGGATATGTCAAAGACGATGCCAACTTTCATATCCCAGATTATTCAAAGCCCATTAAGTTCGTCAATGCAGGATTTATTGAAAAAATCACCTCAGCACGTTCTGAGAAATTTTCAGACAAACAGAAATGCATGCAACTCGAAGTTTCACTAAAATCGAAATGTCCTCATTGTTAAAGAACCAGTCTATGGAAGATCAGTGTTTTGATCTCCATCCTTGTCGCCATTGTGGAAAGCCAAATCATTCATCAGATACATGCTGCAACCAACAACAATAAGCCAGACTAAAGATCAACTATGAATAGATTGATCCTTGGGAGTGGTTGTCCATAGTCAAAAAATTGTATCAGTTCTACAACTGAATACAATCACACCTATTGCAGCCGACAGTGAAAAGAAGATGGTACTCTCATACAATTTAAGGGGGGAGTACACCAGTGCACCACTCCTACACCTGAGGGGGGAGTTCAGGAATACTTTCTAGAGGATTGTCTCTCCTTTCAACTGACAAAGGGGGGAAAATGTCAATGAAATTAACGGTGGTTGTCAGACTGAAAGTCTCGACAAAACCAACAGAAGAAGCTAGTGGGCATCTTCAACAGCCAATGGGAATCAACAAATTAATTAGTGGGTAGTCTACCACAAAGCAACAGTGAGCACTTTTCAACACAACAAAAGCATCAGTGAGTTGTTTTTTACATCATCAGCGAGTGGGCGTTCAAAAAAATTTTTTAGTGGACAAAGAATGTTGATTTCACACAAAGGACAGTTGGATCCTTTTGCAACTTGGCACATGATGGAGTTGTCAAGAAAAATTCAGAGATGAATCAAACATGCAGTTGACTCATGATCTCTTAACATTGCATTTTTTTTAGCATCTAGCTTTGGCAGTTTTTCAGGCAATGTTTTTGAGGATTAACATGAGAACTTAGAAGATGGTTCCTCGTTCCTATTTTGGATTTATCATTGAAGGGGGGAAAGTTAGCCTCTCTCATAAATAATTATAAATTCAAAATAAATTAAATATTAAAAGTTAGGAATTTATGCCTAACTCTCTAGATTGGGTTGTTCCTCTAAGTTAGGAGTTAGCTTAGGTCTGGAGATTCTCTCCATCTAACTAGGGTCCTAGATTAGTGTATGGTTGGGAAATTGTCTCAACCAAAGTGTCCAAGGTAGACACACTACCTTGACACACATTCTCCTCATCTATTTAATTGTATTATTACATTATTTTAATAATATAGTGAGGAATGTTGTGAGGCTGAAGCATTTTCCGCCAACGTTTTGTCTCTGGTTTGTTATGTGTATTTTATGTATTTTCAGAGTGATTTGAATTTTAACAATATGTCGTAGGCGTAAGAAAAATAGTCATTAACAAAAAGATAGTCTAACAAGCTAACTCAATATGTTAATTTTATTTAACCTTTTTTTATATATGAATAAAAAATAATAAAATATATAATATTTTTAAAATCCTGAAGTAATCATAACCTAAATCTACTTAAAGAAATAAAACCTAAACAATTTCAATTGGAATACATGAAGCGCTCTATGTATCTCTGATGGAGGTAGCTCGAACATTAATATTTTGGAAAATTTTAGATTATATTTCCATGAAAAAATATCATTTTCCCTCTAGGTGAATGTACAACACACATTTTAAATCTTTCATTTTAAATATGTATTATATAAAAAAATAAATTTTTGTATGAAATAAAATCTCTCTCTCTCTCTCTCTCTCTCTCTATATATATATATATATATATAAACATAATATTTGAAGTGTCAAATTATTTTAAAATTTGGGAAATATGATGAGAGAGAGTGGGAGAGAATCTGGTAAGAGAGAGAGAGGGGGCACAAATATGGAGGGAGGGAGAAGATGAGAGAGTCTTCGAGAAAGAGAGGGAGCTTGAGAGAGGGAGTTGGAGGAAAGGATAGGGAAGGAAGAAGTTCAAGACATATAGAGAGAGAGAAAGGTGGAGAGAGAGAGAGGGAGTTACAAGGGAGAGATAGACAGAGTGTGTATGTTTTGGGGTGAGATAAAAAGACAAGCAAGGAGAGATGGAGAGAAGGGGGAGAGAGAATGATACATGGAGGGAGACAGTCAATTGAGTTGCAGGATTATTCTCGAGATATAGAGTGAGTGACGAGGGGGAGAGACAAGGGAGGTAGGAGAGAAAGGAAGAGAGAGAAGACTTGAAAGGGAGGGAGGGAGAGAGAGGAGAGTAGGATGGGAGATAGATAGAAGGGGGTAGAGAGAGAGAGAGAGAGGTGGGGGGAAGAGAGAGAGATATGTAGAAATAATGAGTATGTTAGTGGGGTGATATAGAGAGATGAAGAAGGACATAAAAAGGGAGATAGAGATATAGATGGAAGGGGGAGAGAGGGAAAAAGAGAGAGATAGAGGAAGGGGTGGAGAGACAGATAGATATGAAGAGAGAGAGAGTGTGTGTATCTAGGGCATGATATAGAGAAAGAAAGAAGGATAGATGGAGGGAGATATCGATATAGATGGAGGGGGAGAGATGCATTAATTTCATTAAATATGCTAATTTCTAATTTTGTTTGATTGAGCTTGCATTAGATGCATTGATTTTAGTGTAGATGTTGATTCATAATCCTATTTGATTCCTAGCACTATATGCATTTATTTAAGTGTAGATGTTGATTTCTAGTCCTATTGATTGCTTCCAACAATATATGCATTGATTTCAGTGTAGATTTTGATTTCTAATCATATTTGATTGTTTGCATTAGATGCATTGGTTTTAGTGTAGATGTTGATTTCTCATCCTATTTTACTGCTTGCATTAGATGCTTTAATTTTAGTGAAGATGTTGATTTATGATTTGATGTATCTGGATGTATGGTGTATATTAATTTCAATGTAATTAGTTTAACATTGTATATTGATTTCAGTGTAAGCACAAAGAAACCATTAACGATGTGCATTATGAATAAGTTTTTTGTAGATAACCTCAAACAAAATAAAATTGAATAAAACTTGTATTTGTAACTTTTATATATTCACATCTTTTAAAATTGAATATAAGTTATTTTAATCATATTTCAATTTTTTAAAATGGAATAAAACTTATTTCAATCATAAGGAATTGATTGAAATACTTGGATAATTACTTGTAAACTTACGAAATTTGATAGCATTATATAAAATTATAGAAATCTTGCCATATATTGGTTTTTGACTTATATATTAAATTTCAATATGATCGACTTATATCATGATATGACTAAGCTCTTGTAGATAATCTCAAAATAAATAATGTTTAATCAAACCTATTTGTTGTTTACATGAGATCTTCTAAAATCAAATAAAACTTATTTCAAACCTATTTGTGTTTTTTAATTGAACCTTGAGATAAGAAATTGATTAAAATACTTTAAAAAATTGTGCAATGGTATATGGGTGGGTCACAAAAATTTTCATATATATATTTTTTATTATAATATGGATGACTTTATAATTCGAATAATTTATTTTTAAAATTGATTTGTAATAGCATACATGTTGATTGCACTAAAAAATATTTTCTACAAGCCAATATGAAGCATGATTGTAAATATTTCCATGTTAAATATTAAATTGATACATGATATATTTTAGTTCATTTTAATTATCAAAGTGACTTGCATCATAACTTAAGATTGTACTTATTTTCTTAGTCTATGAAATCGGAAATCAAAATTGCTATATTTTACTAATAAAAGTTATAGTATATAGATAGATTTATTTATTTATTTTTTCTGAATTAGCGAAATAATTTTAACATATATATAAAATTAAAAAATTAATGAACATCCATAAACAAGATTAATACAAATAAATCAACTAAAATAGTGAATACATGTATCAATAAACTATCGATATGAAAATATATACAAATTAGAAATATCACATGAACATCCATAAACTGAAATAATAAGCATCCATAAACTAAAATAATGTTAGTGTACATCCATAAATTTTCCATGTATGAAAATATATAAAGTAGGTATCACATATGAATGTGTCCTATGAAAAGATCTTGAAAATATACAAACTATCCACTCTAAGTACCACCAGAACTCTTATATGAGTTATGTTGCACAAAGTATGTCCATAAGTTGGTATTGCAATATGACACATTCAAATTCAATCTAATTAGATCATTATTTGTACAAAATAAAAAATATGTAAATAAATGATTTTGAACCACATTTTTAATTACATATACATGAATCTATTAACCTTAGTTGATTCCAAATGCAAGTCAGATAGGATGGGGGTTTGATGAATATGGGTTTAGTGCTTCCCTTCATGTAACTCAATGATTGGGGTATAAATCGATGGACCCACATCATGATTTCCTCTAAACCCAACATCCCACTCATGTGTCCACATAAAAAAAACATCAACAACACTCTGCATTTGGGTCTGTGTACACAATGGAAAGGACAAAGTATAACTAGTCTACAAATTAATTAGCATATATATATATATATATATATATATATATATATATATATATATATATATCTGTGTGTGTGTGTGTGTGTGTGTGTCTTACTTAAAAAAGTAAATTTTTGAAATCATATAAGGAATAAAATAGTTTACCGCAAGTGTTGGTCCATGTGATTGTACATAGTGACTCTCCTCTACATGTGTTATGAGGTGGAGGTGGAGGTGGAGGAGAATCCATGGAAACATGCTCTGGTGGAGGATTGCATGGCTGATCAAATTCCACCTCGGATGACCTTATAAGCTCATCCATGTATTTGGGTTGTGTTTACATGTTATTATGAACTGATTAATATACATGTAATCTAATATGAAATAGAAATTAATATAAATAATTATGCATAATTTGACAATAAGAGTCAAAATTTTCATATATATATATATATATATATATACATATATATATATATATATATATGTATGTACCTGGTATGTGTCACACAGTTTGTGCACCCTCCAAGTCTCACAAATAACATCATGACAAATACATGCATATATAAAAATCTAGGCAACGGGTAAACTTGCGAGAAATGCATCATCATATAAGGGCACTGGTGGGTCACAAGGCAATGGTGGTGGTCTCCTAATATCTCCATTCAATGCAACACATGCATTGGCCAATGACATTCGCATGTTGTTTGCAAAAGTCACCTTGGTCTCACCACCGAGTTGCGACAACTATTTTAGCTTTGTCAGTAATAACAAGCTTCGAGACGATTGTGGCAAGAATATTGGAGGTGGTGGTACATGCTCACTGTCCCTACGATCCCCCTCACACTCATAGGTACACCCCAAGCTGGGTCCATAATAATGAGATCTAGTATTAGTGTAATTCAACCTCATATGTAATATGAAATATGCATATAAATGCTTGGAAAAATAAATAGTGATGTTGTCATGTGGGGGAACTAGCCCCAAGATCCAATGAATCTATCATACACAAAAGGGGCTACATCAATATTCCTAAAATATTCCAGTGGAATCAGACCTCTATGTCTAGCAGGGAAATTTGGAGGGATGTCGAACAACTCCCCTCAAACATCAATATTCTTGGTGGCCTCTTTCACCACCTCCCAAGTACTGGGCCTCTAAACTCATGCCTCATAATCCTCCGTATGGAATGTAGGAGGTGGCTCTGTGGGCCCCACGTTCGGTATGTCTCGATCAACCTATTTATGTTATCCAACATCAAATACAAACTATGACAAGTTGGTCAATTGGTATGAATGTTATGTATCTCTCATGCAATCCATATATTATAGGTCATAATAGCCTCAAATGTGATATGATTTGTAGCATCGTCTTGCAGAGGGATCAATGTTGCACTCCAATCCTCAACTTTGGCCTGCTAAGGGCCTGTAAATCATAAACATAATTTAACATATATAATTAACAATCTATAAACATAATAACATATACATAAAATTCAAACACATTAGTTGAAGACAATTTAAAAATTAAATACAATTTCAAAAAATAAACACATAAAGTTTAAAGAGGATTTAAAAATGCATGAGGTGTACCTGGAATAGGTGAAGAAGGTCCACTAGAGGTAGCATTATCATGAAAAAAGACAAAAACACTTTCTATAAAATTTTGACTAGCGTCAGAGGCTGGATCTATGAGTGGAACATGTACTATGGGTGGGCTACGTGATCTATCACAAGCCCTACCACATATAAAAGATCCCCTTGCACTGTGATGACCTGCAATTTGGGCATGTATATGGGATGCCTCTACATATTGCATATAATACATATAAACTAATTCAAGAAAAAAATGTTGACTGGAGTATTACATTTAATAAAAAACTATTAAATATAAACTAATCCAAGAAAAAATATGTTGACTTAGAAAGAATGTTAACAAAAAAACCATTTCTAAATTCAAGAAGAATAATCTAGCTTTAAGTCCTAAACTTTAGAGTCCATTTTTTGATAATTTATCAAGCAAAGTATTGAGTTCCATATAAACACAATCGAAAGAAGTGATCAAATCTACTTTCACACTTTTTCCCATTTCTAAATAATGCATTTTATTGATAGCACATAAATATGTAAATATATATGTAAAAATTGAAATAAACATATTTACAAAACTAATAAAATGTCATGCCAACCAAATACTCCAATAGACTTTTAAGTTCTTAATGTTTGACTTTGACACATGACATGTACTAGGTGCAAACACATGAAGACAATGTTTCTTGTACAACGCACTATATAATTAAACAATATGGTAAAAATTAGAAAAGAGTCTAAATGTTTTTATTCACTAGACCAAATGCACTTTTCAGATGGATTTAATGCATCTATTAATGATGCATTGTTGAAACATGAACTTATATATATATATATATATATGTGAATTTTTAATCATGTAACATAATTATAACTTGAAATGCATCTATTAATGATGCATTGTTGAAACATGAACTTATATATATATATATATATATATATATATATATATATATATATATATATGAATTTTCAATCATGTAACATAATTATAACTTGAAAATTCATATATATATATATATATATAACAAGTTATGTTATGTTAAATAGTTATAGAACTATGTTATGCTATAAGAAATATATATAAAACTATAATATATAGTTGTGTGAAGTTATACTGTTATAATAGTTAAATATATATAATTATATTTTTAAATATATAGTTATATAGTTATGTTACATGCTATGTTATATATGTGTGTATTATTTATTAAATAACTTTATGTTATACATGTTAAATAATTATAGAATAATATGTTATGTTATGAACTAAATAGTTATAGAACTATATTATATTATAAACAATATATATATATATATATATATATATATATATATATATATATATATATATATGATGTTATCACTAAAATATAATAGTTAAATATATAGTTATGTTATGAACTATAGTTATGGTTATGTTGTAACATGCTATGTTATAATATATGTATAGTTACATATGTTACTTATTTTTTTATTATGTTAATATGTTAAGTTATATTTTATATATAGAACTATAATATATATCTATGTGATGTTATAGTTAAATATAGTTATGTTATGTTATGATTATATATTGTTAAATATTATATATAACTAAGTTAAATGTTTTGTTATATATATATATATATACATATATAAAAGTTTCCACTTTTAGATTTTCTAAATTAAATATTATTATTTTAATTTTAAAACTAATTGTATTGTTTTTATTAAAAAATATTTAAAATATAAATTAATTTAAATTTAAAATAATGAAATAAAATAAAATTTATTATTCCATAAATAGAGGTTCACTATGAGCAATATTATTCATCATGTCAATTTTAAGTCCCTGAATTACTTATTTATTGGTTATAGTTTCATTGTTTTCTGTTTTGAATTTTTTTGGGGTATATTTTCGATCAAATTTGTTAGAAATTTAAAATGAATTTTTAAATTAAAATAAATAAATAAAAAATGAAAATTTATTTCACAAATTTCCTAAAAAAACACTTTAAACCCTAAAATGATTAGAAAATAATGTGTTTACCATTCAAAATAAGAAAATATTCATTTAATAAACAAAATATTACAAGTAAGAAAAAAAATTAAAACCTAAATTACAGTTTTTTTGGTGGTTTCGAAGCGTTTTCTAGGTTGTTTTTTGTGGTTTTCTAAGTTGTTTTGAAGGATTTTTTTCATGGTTTTTTGTGGTTTTCTAATTTGTTTTGAAGGGTTTTTTTCATGGTTTTTGTGGTTTTCTAGGTTGGTTTTGTGGTTTTCTAAATTTTTTTGAAGGGATTTTTTGTGGTTTTCATGGATTTTGTATGGAAACTCTTTTTTTTTTAATTATTATGTTTAATTTTTCAAAAATAATATAATAAAAAAGTCAAAAAAAGATATAATACCTACCTTCATTTGAGCCTCTGGGATGTTACAAGATTGGTTTGAATGCTCAATGCTTCAATTGCTCAATTGAGCTCCAATACTCTCAGTTGAGCTACCTAAAATATCTTGGTTGAGCTATAAAATGTCCCATAGTCTGTGCAAACGGGGTATGCAGACCGCGGGCGAGATATTTAATATAAAGAATGGCTCGATTGAGCTCTAAAGCTTGATAAATCCATAATGCTTGATCAAGCATTCGAGCCCAAGAGTTCGATCGAGGGTTTAAAAAAACCTCGATCGATCTATTTTTTAGCACTCGAGGAGCTCAATCGAGTGCTTAAATTTCTCAGTTGAACCATATATTTTTCCACCTAAACATTCCCTCTCTTGCAAAAAAGTGTGACCCATCTCCATGCTATCACCCATATACAAAAGTTGTAAATGTATATTGGTACACACATATCATTGTGTGGCACCTAATCACATATGACATTGACACCCAAAATAAATCACAATCTGAATTGTAGAGATGGAGGATACAATTGATTGTATTGACCGCAAGATAATGATTTAAGCCAAGAGATCATCCAAGATCACCTTCTCTTTGGATGAGGAAGGTGATATGTTGTTGGGCAGGGCCCAAATTGGTTCCATTTTGAGAAAAATACTCCATATTTTGAGGAAATGGAGTGCAAAAGCTAGCAGAAAGAAGTCAATTGCGTAGATTTTAAAGGCTTCGCATGAATTTTTATGAGTCTTATAGGCTTTGGGGTGGGTCAAAGCCCCTCTTTTTTTAAAGGGATTGGGTTGTTTTTTAGTATTTTGAGTTGCACCCATGGCTTGCAACCATTGTATTGTAAGAAAGAATGTTATATAAGAAGATGTCTTAGGGAGTCAAGTCATGTCATGTAAGTCCTATGAAGGAATAGAGTTTTTAATTGCATTATCTTTCTATGTTTTGGGTGAAGGGGAAGGCTCCTAAGGCTATGTGTGCAGTGACCTTCGTAAGTCTGCAGGTAAGTGTGCAGGCCCCTGTAGCTATGTGCATAGGGAAAGAAGAAGTGTAATTGAAGGCGTTAACTTAATAAAGAAGGACATGAAGGCATATATGTGTATTTTATGTGTATTTCCATATTATATGTTTATGAGCTGTTCATGCATGATTAGGGTTCGTTTCAGTATATTTACTCAATGAATGCATCATGAATGTTATATTGTTGTTTTATATGATGACTAATGCATGTTAGAGTAGAAAGATGCAGAGCACAGGAAGAATAGTGAAGTAATTAAACAATGTCTATTATAGTAATTTTACTGGTTCAATGAAGCTTTGATCAAACCCTAAGTATAGATAATCCCTAAGCCACACTCCATAGTCCCTATGGATGCAGAAACCTAGTTCTAGCATCTCAGAATATTTCCTCGGGTGAGACTGCGGTCTGCGCAAATTTTTTTTGCCAAAAGGGTTGGTAATAGAGGGTTTTTTTGGTAGCGCAACTACTACAAACCTAGGTCTAGACCCCCTCAATCCAAAAAATGGTTCCATTTCTAGGATCAGGATCTGAATATTAAAGGATATGTGGATGTGGCATCCAACCAGGAAAGGGATTCAAGACTGGGTAGGTCTGAAGGACAGAGAATTTGAAATTCAAAAAAATAGAAATCCACAACTGTGAATTGAAGAGTGGTTTCAGAAATATATGTTTATAGATCAACACTAGATTTTCTTCCGCTCATTCGAGAATGAGTTGCATGAATGGTTGTTAATATTAGCTGAAAATAAGACATGTTTTAAGCACGACGAGACTACTGCGTGAAGCCCCGAATTTTTTCAGCGACTCAAGGAGACTGATAACAAGATCTCAAGAGCTTTTGATTTCTGGATTGATAGTATTTTGGGAGGATTTATAACTAATTTCTCCATAGACACATATGTATCCTATAGAGAAGCTCAGTGAATATTTTTCAAGGGTCCGCGATGTAAGTAATTGAATTCTTTAAAAATGTGAATTAAGGTGCTTTTATGTGAAAATGATATACTATGCATGCAATCAAATTGATTTTTGGAAGGGGTAAGCTCGGATCTATGTAAAGTGGTAAAATACTCTAGGTAGATCGTGACAATTATGTTGATACTAGTTACAGGCCATTGTTTGGGTCTAAACGCAAAGAAGGAGAAAGTAACCAACCCATAACCCCTAGAGGTGTGTCACAGTTAGAATTTGGAGATCATCAGGACGCCTATGGGATTCCCCATCCTGCTACTCCCATCACCCCTCATCCCCATCCCCATACTATCCCTCCACCTCCACCTCCACTAGGAGATATGGCTAATGAAGCTAGAATTCTTGTTTTCAAAGGCATGGGATTAAAGGATCCTGAAAAATTTTGGTTTGTTGCTGAAGTAGTATGGAGAGAGAAACATGTCACAAATGATAATATGAAGAAGGCACAACGTGTCACAGTGCTACAGGAAAGAGTAGTTTATTGGTATATGAAGTACTCTACGACACATTCGGATGCCACGTTGGATGAGACAAAGACAACGTTGAATGTCGAATTTAAGAAGACATAATATAAGTCACAATGTGTTACAGAGAAAAAATAGATCAAGAAAATGGTAACTGAATAAGTTTGGGAAGTAGATCAAAGGTTCAAGATGCTACTAAGCCAAGCGAAATTCCATATTCCTGATGTGCAGCACAAGGAGTTGTTTATAGTTGCACTATTTCCACATATCATACTACCTTTAACACAACAACAGATAGAAATGCAGACCAAGGGTCTAGAAATTTCTATGAATTTGGAGACTTTTCCAGTCACAAACACCCAAGTAGGGATTCAGAAAATTCAAAACCAATTATCAGCAGTGCATTTGGAATTGCAAGAGTGAAAGAAGGGAAAGGAAAATCAATAAAAAAATTCGCCCAAAATTATGGTGTATTAAATGTAAGGCAGAAGGCCATTATAAATATCAGTGCCATGTATTTATAGATTACGTCAGCAACGGTGCACCTAACCTGTTAAACCCAACAACAAGTGTATGGTGTGACTTATGTAAAATATCAAGTCGACATCGTACAAAAGAATTATATTTAGTGCAAAAGAATGTGCAGATATTGAAGCAACTGTTTTGTAACTTTTGTAGCTTCATAGGGAATGAGGAATGGAATTTTAGTAGTTATGATCTAATGATAAAGCAGATTGCAGGTGCATACAGGATGAAAGCTGAAGGACGCACGCATGAATATCATTGTTCCCCTTGTGTTTAAAAGTGTAACTAGGATCAGTCTTCATATTGACTATGTAATTATGTATTTATGTAATGAAGAAGACAAATATAATAATATATATTTTTAGGTATGCTTGTTTCATGGGTTTCATGAGAAAGGTTTTATTATAGGTCAATAGAATTCTTCTTGATGTCTATTATGGATTTGTATTCTGGTAATAAATGTACAAATTAAAGAGTCATGTTTATGAAGAGTCAAGTCACACTTGTATGCCTCAAGACCTTGCCAATCAAGCTTGAATTAATGGCTTAGAAAGTAACTCAAGTTCATCATTGAAGAGACCTTTAAATTCAGCCTCTGTACAGTGAACTAGTCGACCTCCTTACTTCTGCTCAAGTCGGCTCAAATGTAGGCTCTCATGTTGGCTCAAAAGGAAGATTTGTCCTATATAAATAAGGATGATATGTGGTTCATTTGAGAAAACAACTTCACACAAGAATCTCAGTGTGGATTTTATATGGTGTGGATTACACAGTACAAGGTTACACAACAAGGTATATAATTTCGAAGAGACAGAGATATATATATACAACAAAGATCCTATTAAAGGAATGAAAGGGGAATTTTGAGATCATTACGTACATACATATCTGAAATCAAGGTGAAGTAAGAGTTGCGTTCAAGCTTGAAGTGTTGTGAAGGGACTATGTACTAATAGGAAGAAGGATTGTGATTGAAGTGCGAGAAAGGCTTGTAATAAATTATGGGAAATATTTGTAATAAATTGCGAGTAAGGGCTGTGATAAATTTAGAAGTTACAACACTGTTATAGGTGCGAAGTTGCAACACCATAATCAGTGCGAAGTTGCAGGACCATGATATTAAGATTGTGTAAGGACATCACAATAGTATAGTGTGAACTAAAAATCACTACAGTATAAATACGGTGTTGATATCAAGCAAGGATATCATACAACTAGAGAAGGAAGAATACAAGTAGAGACCGAGATCTCTAGCCTTGGTGCAAAAAGGTGCAAAATGGTGCAAGACAGTGCAAGAAATAAGGATCAATTCAAGGATTCAATTAAGAATTAGTGACAAGGTCTTGGAGGCATACAAGGGTCAAGGATCTGTGTCATGGTCATGGTACTTGTCATCTGAAAGTCTATAATAATAATTTCTTATGGGTTTTCCTCTCCAAGAGGGAGAGGTTTTGGCCTTGGCTTGAAGAGCCTAAATTTGTGTCTCTTGTGTTTTGATAATTGACTTGATGAAAGAGATAATAAGCTAAGAAGAGAATACATAAGTAAGAGAAGTAAGCTCACAAGTAATCATCAAGAAGAGAATTTGAATTAGTAACTACCCTGCAAATTCTCAACATGGTTTCAGAGCTAAGGTGTTGAAGGCGAGGGATACTTTACAAAGAGACACTCAAAGAAGAAAGAATTAAAGTCTACTTTGAAAGATCAATTCAATTTCCAATTAATATTATCAATAAGATAATCTTTGCCATCAAAGATTTATATTGAAGAAATTTACCATCATCACCATTGGAGACATTGGAGAATTCAATACGAGGAGTTCCTAACTTCATCTTCATCAAAGAAGCTATTGGAAGAAGAAAGTCACCTTAATCAAGTAAGTATCTATGACCTTATCTAAATCTATCAAAATGACTTATTGTATAGAGAGCAACAAATTGGCTGGGTCATCAAACTTTAGTGCATGGAAGAAGAGGACAAATTTGAATCTAACTGAAAATGAAGTTATGGGGTACATCGAAGGATCTACAATTCAACCTTAAAAACAATACATTATATCATATATCAAATACATGAAGGGATACACAAGATCCTGAAGGATTCTTAAATAATCCATAAAGGACTCTCTCATTCCCTATGTATCAAATCTATAATCCTAAAAAGAAAGATATGATAAGTTGGTGGAGGTTTTCTTGAAAGGTCTTGTAGGTGAAATAATATCTGTGAGAAAAAAAATATACAATTTGAGAATGTCAAGAAATAAAGGAATAACTCCAAATCTGATGGAGATTTTCACAATACGAGATCAACTCTAGAAATTGGGAGAAGGAATGTCCGATGGAGGAATTCTCACTATGGTACAAAATAATCTACCTAAAGAATGGAGAAGTTTCACTTCTAGCATCGATCGGAAAGAAGAAGTAATACCATTACAGGATCTATGTAAGATAGATGAAAAAATATTGAAAGCCAAAACTAATTCATGATCAAGTAAAGGGAATCAAGCCTTTGCAAACATGTATAGGAATAAAGGAAGATTCGGTAAATTGGTCCTTAAATTAAAAGAAGAAATATGGAAAAATCACGATGCTTTGGATGTAATAATTTTGGGAATTATAAACGAGATTGTCCTACATCTAGAAAGGACAAGAGGAAAAAGGAATAAGCCCATGTCACAAATGAAGGGGAAGAAATTGACGCAAAGAAATATAAGAAAGAAGAAAGTGAAAGATCTCTGTTATGATTGAGATCATCTTTCTCCTTAAGATATTTCTGTTGGTTGTAAAATAATATGATAGGACGCAGTGTATATTAATAACATTAGGATAGAAGCATGGAAGGAGCACTTGAAGAAGTAACTCCTGGAAACCTCACCGATAACAACATTGATGGAAGGCAGTCATCAAGATAAAGGGTCATCATTCAATAATCAATATGGAAACAGGTGGTGGCATTTTCTAATGGATTTCTCTATGGATTCCATGGTTAGAAAGAAAGAAAAATGTTTCAACGAGAATTCTATGTTACAAAATTATGAGATTAGGATAAGATGACACATTGATGAAGTGGGCCAAGGGAATGAAGTTATTCATTCTAGTAAAATTGTTGTAGGATGACTCAAAAGGAAAAGGATGAGGTATATATATTTATATGCTGACACTAGATGTTGTAAAGTCATTTCATATGGTTGTAGGTGATGGAATTCTATCTTTAGAAGTATGATGGAAGAAGGATCTCTTATGGTGAATAGGTTTAACAGATGAAATTAAATATTTCATCATATGTAATATGAGGTGGTTTTATAAAAACTAGGAACTGGATACTAGAAGTTCCTGGGGATGAAGTTGTGTGGAGAAAGAATGGAAGAGATCATGAAGTGCAACCATGTAAAGAGGAAGTTATCATCCAGAAGCCAAGAAGATGTGACTAGGAGATCTCCTGGGAATATATGTGGACTCTAATAGAATTATGGTAAAGAAGAAGACCCTTGACAATACATATCTTTAGGAGATGTGTCAATCTGAATAGAGGATTTTGATGCCTACAGGAAGATGTCATGGTGAAATATCATCACTGAGGTAACTTTTGACTTAAAATTTCTTATGTATATGTTTATATGGATGAGTTTATGCAGGGTTGCCAATCATGTGGAAGGATGTAAGTCCTTGGGAGATGGTTCAAGGAAACCAACATGGCATAAAGGTGGACCATATGAGAAAGATTAATGAATGACTTTATGATGAATGACATGACTCATGGATGAAAGTGATGGATGATTTGTGCCCTATGAAGCCAAAAGTTTGAAGATTCCTCAATATCGAAATCCATGACATCGAGGGGAAGAATTCTTCATGAGAATTTGGGTGTCTCACCATTACTGTTGTAGGTCCTTGGTTGAGAGGGAGCCTAGTGGTAAGCTTCTTACTTGGAAGAAACTTGAAGTATGTCCTTCTTGAGTTAAGAGGGAGTGACGTATATGATTCTCTAATTCATGAGTCATGCACTAGACCGGGATTAACAACCGTAAGTCTTAGTGAAGTCCATGAGTAGAGAATGGATAGACACATCATTTTTATCTTCACCCGGGAAGAAAAAATGGAGGATTGGGTAATCATATGGCATTTGATAATATTTAAGAATGAGATAGGGAAGTCAAGATAAGAGTAGTCAAGGACCAATATCTTTGAGGGTTGGCTACCCAAGAGAATAATAGTCTAAGAATGTCATACTCTGGGAACACCTTGGTGGAGTATGCACCTTGAAGAGATAATTACTGTGGTGTCTATAAGTCACTGGACTTGCCAACATTGTAGCCCATTGTCTCATTGAGAGATGGGGTTGTTGGTCAAGGCCTTGCACTAGGACAATGTTGGTTAATATGATGCTATATAGATGTGATTACCAATATGATTATTCTTATAAGATTCTTCATATGGAAAGTGACCATGTAACATTATGAATACCTCTCTAGTTAAGAGAGAGTGTTGGAAAGTTTAACTAGGATTGGTATTCATATTGACTATGTAATTATGTATTTATGTAATGAAGAAGACAAAGATAATAATATATATTTTTAGATATGCTTGCTTCATGGGTTTCATGAGCAAGGTTTTATTATAGGTCAATAGAATTATTCTTTATGTCTATTAGGGATTTGTCTTCTAGTCATATGATAAGGTGCTTATAATTATGCTAAAAAATCAAAGTTATCAGAATGACGTGAAACCTGAATGATCACGTAGTGCTCATTGTTCTAAATCCGACGCAATTTGTTTCACGTGAAATGGACTCTGTATGATCCCATAAATTAGTTATGTTCACTTTGCTAAATAGGGAAAAAAATGATGACAGGGGGCCCAGTCAGCAATTTGTACTATTGACGTAGCATGTTGACTGGGCAGGGTCAATTTTGGTCAATTTTTCTCTGACGAATGTGGTACTGCTAAGTGGCTACATCTGGTTGGTTCAAATTTTATGGTGATTTGGAAATTTTTTATTGGTTTTCAGAAGGGCCAGTAGGAAGACAACACGTGGCTCAGCCTGGGACTGCCCCATCCCCATCATGGTGGTATAAAAAGTTTGTTATAGTCCGGGCAGAGGCACCGAAGTTCGACCCCACGACCTCCCAAGCAGTACGCTCACCATCTACGATTCCACCAATGCACAAGATCTTAACCATATAACCATTCCACATATATTTGAAGTTTAATAATGTTGTCGACGGGGGGAGAGGGGGCTAGCACCCAATACACGTGACCAACACATATGACCGTAGCCAGAGAGATAATCCATAAGCCCATCATTAAATGTTAAAATTGGTTTAATTAACACTAATCCTTGTTTATTAAGCGCTAATTCAAATTTAGCACTAAGCACGGAATAAGTGCTAACCAAGATTAATTAATGTTAATTTAGTTCAATTTATTTAATGCGGATTAGTTTAGAGGTCTGCCAAATCCAGCAGAGTAGCCATTTTTAGCGCTAGCTAACCAAATTTAGCTCCAGTTAGCTAAATTGAGGCTAGACATTGTGGAAAAATTGGAGAAGGTCATAACTTTTGAAGTTTTTGACAAAATGAGGAGCAGAAAGAGGCTAGATGACCATTTTTGGGCATTCTGAACCCATTGGTGCAAGTTTCAGGATTAAAAAACATTGTAAACACATCAATTTGCAAATTTGAGCATAATATAGTGGCCCAAGCCATGGAAGCTAGACCAAGGAGATGTAGCCCAGGAGGGGTGAACTCCTTCATCAAATCCCTGTGTTGATGTGTTGTATGGTGATGTACGGTACTTTTATTTTTTTTTGTTCAATCTTTATTTTATGTTAATTTTTTCATAAAAATAACATAAAACTCACTCATGAGACTCAATCACTTTCAAGAGAACTTGAACCCTTAAGCACCTATAAAGAATTTCTTATAAAATATAAAAGAGGAATTAGTTGAGCATTACTAACATACCTCATTTAGATCATTTTTGGTATCATAGCTTTAGGTTTTGTTGTGTAAGAATGGATCTAATTGTTTGCAAGTTTGTGTCATGCTTACAAGGTTAAAACTCAAAAGAGGAGAAGGAAAGCTAGTTGAAAGCCCTGCAGTTGGGTCAAGAGGAAGAAGGGAAAAGTTTCCAAAGTATTCAACACCAGCACATCCTCCAGATGAAGCTGAATATTTAGTGAGCATGTCTCATGAAGGAGAACCTACCATGACAAAAGATGAGAGAGCATTCAAAAAGGCATTTTTTGATATGACTAAGATGGTTAAGGTTCTCTATGAGGAGATGAATTTAAGGATGCAAGGAGAAAGTTCTAGGCCTCCAAGAGGAGAGGGTTCTTCAAGAGGAGGATGCCATGGAGATGGTAGGAAACCACTATGCACTCCACTGTCATCCTCACCACCATATACAGCTTCCTCTTCATCATCTTCCACTAACACAACATTTCAATCTATTCATCCACATGTTGGATAATTGGATTCTTTAATTGGAGGTTTATTGCAGAATTCAAAACCTTCAATAGGATTACATAAAGATTCACTTGGCTTCCTTGAGAATGGAGGGTGAAGCACTTGTATGGTGGGAAGCAATGACAAAATATGAGATTAAAAAACATGGTAATATCTAAATGTCTTGGTATAATTTTATTGCTGCCATTAAAAGGAAATTCTATCCTATAGCTTACATGCAAAAATCCATTATGGATTGGCATAATTTTAGACAACTAAAGGGACAAAGTGTGCAAGATTACACTCATGAATTTAGGAGAAGATATCTTATTTTGGGTGTCAATTTGTCTTCTCCAGAAACTTTGTTAAAGTATATTTGGGGTTTGCATAGATATCTTAGACATAATATTATCATGTTCAATCCCACAAACTTAGATGAGGTTTGCGTTCAAGCCACACATCTAGAAGCAAGAGGGAAACATAGTGCATATGAGAAAAGTGATAGTTTCCTTGAGTATGAAGGTAAAGGAAAGGGTAAGTTTAATGGAAGAGGAGAGAAAAATGGTTCTATTAAAATAGATAAATATAAAATCACATGTAAACATTGTTCGAAGAATGGCCATGATGAAGACCATTTTTGGCAACTCCCTCTAGAGTTGAAGCCAAACAAACTTAAAACCAAAGAGAAGGAGAAAACAACTGCAATCATTGAACATGACTTAGGTTCAGATTCAGGAGATAAAACCAAGATTACAGCAATGGGTTTTAAAGGTAAGAACATATCAAGCACTAGTTCTTCAAGTTTTTCTAATGTAACTCAAGATGATGATACAAGAATTTAACTCTTTCATATTAGAGTTGTTTCAAAGCATACCAAAATAGACACATTATTTGATAATGGTTCTCAAGCTAATTTTATTTTTTAAGACTTAGTTAAGAGGTTAAATATAGAAAATGTTACACATCCAAGACCTTATCCTTTAGGTTGGATATGCAAGAATGCAAACTTGCAGGTAACAAGGAATTGCATCCTAAGGTTTGCAATCAAATCAAACTTTCTTGACAGAGTTGAACTTGATGTAGTTCCGCTTGAGATTTTAGGTATTGTTTTGGGAAGTCATTATCTTTATGATAGGAAGGCAGTATTTCATCACCATAATAATAAGTACCACTTGTTCAAGAATGGAATTTAGTACATAGTTAGAGCGTAAAAGAAGAAGAGGAGTTTGTCTCTTATACATGCAAGAGAAATGAAGAGAATAGTGAATGAAAGTCAAAATTTGTCTTTGTTAATGTTCAAGCATAGTGATTTTTTGAATGAGGCCTTTCAAAAAGATGCATCAAATGAACAAGTTGATTTCATTGAAGTTGCTAATGTTTGTAATAATAGGTTTTAAGGCTCTAACATGTTTCCTTTGAAATAGGTAAACAAGATGTGAAAGACATTAGGGGAATTTTCAGGGCTAAAATGGGCCTCCTAGGAAAAATGTACCCAAAATAAACTTTATAAGAACCAATAGGATTCAAAATGATGATGTCAACCATGAGGGGTGATTCATCATTTTTGGAGTAAAAAGGTAAAATGATTAAAAAGTAATAAAATAATAAAGCTAATTTTTTAACTTGTATTTTCAGCTTATCTCCCTAAGTTTTTACTCAAATTTCGAGTGAGAATACTCGTTGGATCCAAAATTTAATTCCTCATCCAAGGAGTACCCATGTTGCATACTTTCGATGGACCCTACTACATGAAAAATGAGAAATATGTGAAAAACCGTGATTGCAATTACATTTTTCATGTAGCGGGGTCCATCCAAAGTATTCAACATGGGTACTCCTTGGATGAGGAATCAAATTTTGCATCCAACAAGTGTTTTCACTTGAAATTTGAGTAAACCCATTGGGAGATAAGTTGAAAATATGAGCTGAAAAAATAGTTTTTTTAATTTTTCCCTCTAAAATTTGATGATGTAATCTAATATTATTTTATTATTTCCAATATTATTTTATAATTACCTTAGGAGGACCATTTTAGACCTCAAAACTCCCCTAACATTTGCAGTAGTCTACATCAGTGTTGAGCAGTGATGTGAACAAGATGTCGATGCAAGAGAGTGCAAATGTCAAAGAGAAAGCACCAAAACAATTGAAAAAGAAGGCATAGGTTCCACAAGTACTTGTTTTTGGTTTCAAAATGGTGCATGGAAATGGAAAAAACACTAGGTCAAAAGTTGACGCAAGTGCAAGGCAAGACAAGCTAAAATCACCATGTTGACATTGTTTGAGGTGAGACAACTTTCAAGTTTCCTTTTATTGACGACCGAGGTGTGAAAAAGGTTGTTTCTTCAAGAAAAAGCTTGTTTTTCTACAAATTCTGGGAAATTTTAGCATGATGGTGTCTACAACAACAAGACAGGGTCTCCGAAATCAAGGAAAAATATTAGCTTTTATGAAAATCTCAAATTGATGAAATTAGGAAAATTCCATTAGATTGAGACTGGAAGGGTGAGGGAACTATACCCTCATCCACATGTTTAGTAATGAAAGAGATTTTGCGGTAAAAAAGGATTCAATTGGGGAGGAATGATCAAGTGCTCAAAATTATGCTCACAAATCAAAGTTCTCATAATGATGCAAAACCTAAGTGACCACGTAGTGCTTGTCGTTTTGAATCCAACGCAATTCGTTTCACGCGAAATGGACCATGTATGCTCCCTCGGAAATGAGTTTTGTTCACTTTTATAAACAAGAAAAAAAATGATGACATGGAGACCGACCAACAGTCCGTACTACTGACGTGGCATGCTGACTCGGAAGGGTCAATTTTGGTCAATTTTTCTTTGACGAATGTGTGACTACTAAGTGGAAGCATCTGGTTGGTTTGCATTTTGTGGTGATTTAGAAATTTGTGATTGGTTTTAGGAAGGGCCATTGGGAAGAGAACACATGGCTCAACTTGGGGCCACCACGTGGCCACCCATGATGGTTTAAAATGTTTTTTTATAGTCCGGACAAAGGCATCGGGGTTTGACCCCGGGACCTCCCTAGCAGCACACACACCATTTACCATTTTGCCAATGCACAAGATCTTAACCATATACCTTTTCCACATATATTTGAAGTTAAATAATGTTGTCGACAGGGGGAGAGGGGACCAACCCCAAATACACATGACCAACACCTATGACCACAAGTGGAGCACTAATCCATAAGTACATCATTAAACGTTAAACCCAATTTAATTAACACTAATCCTTATTTATTAAGCGCTAATCCATATTTTCCACTAAGCATGGATTAAGCACTATCCAAGCTTAATTAAGGTTAATGCAGCTTAATTTATTTAATTTGGATTAGTTTGGAGGTCCACCAAATGTGGGATAACTTCTAGTTTTAGCACCAGCTAACTGAATTTAGCTTCAGTTAGCTAAATTTAGGTCATAAATTGTGGAAAAATTGGAGAAGGTCATAAATTATGGAGTTTTTGACAAAATGAGGAGAAGAAAAGAGGCTAGATGGCCATTTTTGGGCATTTTGAACTCATTGGTGCAGGTTTTAGGAGCAGAAAAGCATTGTAAACACATAATTTTTCAAATTTAAGCATAATATAGAGGCCTAAGCCATGGAATATGGACCAAGGAGATGTAGCCTAGGAGGGTTGAAATCCTTCATCAAATCCCTGTGTTGATGTGTTGTATGGTGATGTACTGTACTTTTATTTTTTGTTTCTCGACCTTTCTTTTATGATAATTTGTTCATAAAAATAACATAAAAATCACTCATGAGACTCAATCACTTGCAAGAGAACTTGAACCCTTAAGCACATATAAGACATTGTTTACAAAATCTGAAGGAGGAATTAGTTAAGCATTAATAACATACCTCATTAAGATCATCATAAATGTAGAAATTAAATATTCATGTTTACGAAGAGTCAAGTCACACTTGTATGCCTCAATACCTTGCCAATCAAGCTTGAATTCATGGCTCAGAAAGTAACTCATGATAAACATTGAAGATACCTTTCAAGTCATGCTCTATATAGTGAACTAGTTGGCCTCCTTACTTCTGCTCAAGTTGGCTCAAATGTAGGCTCTCATGTCGACTCAAAAGGAAGATATGTCCTGTATAAATAAGTATGATCTGCGGTTCATTTAAAAAAAAAATTTAGACAAGTATCTCAGTGCGGATGTTATATGGTACAGATTACACATTGTAGGGTTACACAATAAGGTATATAGCTTCGAAGAGAGAGGAATATATATATACAACAAATATTCTATTAAAGAAATGAGAGGGTAATTCTGAGATATTTGCGTACATACGTATATGAAATCAATGTGAAGCAAGAGCTCTGTTCAAGCTCGAAGTGTTGTGTAGGGACTTTGTACTAATGTGGAGAAGGATTGTGATTTAAGTGTGAGAAAATATTGTAATAAAGTACGAGAAAGACTTGTAATAAAGTGCAAGAAAGGATTGTGATAAATTGGGAAGTTACAACATTGTTATAGGTGTGAATTTGTAGCACCATAGCAAGTGCGAAGTTGCATGACCATGATATTAAGATTGTGTAAGGGAATAACTACAGTATAGTGTGGAATTCTCATCACTACAGTATAAACACGGTGTTGATATCAAGAAAGGATCTCATACAGTGGTAGAAGGAAGAATACAAGTAGAGACTGAGATCTCTAGCGTTGGTCCAGAAAAGTGCATAATGGTGCAGGATGGTGTAGGAAAGAAGAATCAGTTCAAGGAGTCAAGTAAGAAGAAATGAAAAGGTCTTGGAGGATTACAAGGGTCAAGGGTTTGTTTCATGCTCATGGTACTTGTCATCTAAAATTCTATAAGAATAATTTCTTGTGGGTTTTCCTCTCCAAGAGGGAGAGGTTTTGGTCCTAGCTTGAAGAGCCTAAATTTGTGTCTCTTGTGTTTTGGTAATTGACTTAATGAACGACATAATAATCTAAGAAGAGAATACATAAGTAAGAGAAGTAAGCTCATAATTAATTATCAAGAAGAGAATTTGAATTAATCAGTGCCCTCCAATTTCTCAACACCCTGCAAGTCGTAGAGGATTTTAAGGACAAAGACGAAGACGAGGAGTAGGTGCTAGTCGAGGATGAGGTCAAATTATATGTTACAACTGCGGTGAAGCAAGACACTTCGCAAGGGATTCTCAGAATCCCACAACCCCCTCCTACACGTATTATATAGCTTTTGATCATGTAATAGAAGATTGTCCTATTCTGATAGAGAAAATTCAGGAAAAAATAACTTTGCATCCCACGCAGGACTTACTGATGATGACTGTCGAGCCATACGAAGAAGATCCTAGTGTTAATATAGTAACCCGAAGTGGCACAACCACTGGAGAAGGTAATGCAGTAGGTAAGAAGCTTATGGAGGACACATGGATCTAAAAATCTAGAGATAAGAACACTAGGTTTAATATGGAAAGAGAAAAGGATACATTTTTAGAGGCGAAGAAGAATTTCATGGACCTCGGAGCTTCGAAATATTAGATGCAGTCATAATGTCAACAATATTTTATATGTCAAAATAACAACGACAAAGTCACAGCTATGACAAATGAGTTTAATCTGGCCATATTGAAATCATTTTTGCAGACCTACATGAAGTTTTTGCGAGATCATAAGGTTGTAGCAAGTCTCCAAGAGATGATAGACTCCTATGCTAGAAGGGAAGAGTCATGTGGTGAGTTGTGCTCAGTAAAATAATTTCATCGACATAAGAAGAGGACGGGCAAAGAAATGAGGTTAACTGTGCAGATTGGGGACTATGACATGGATCAGGTAATTCTTGATATGGGATCAGATGGTAATGTATTGCTAAACAAAACGTGGGAATGAATGGAAAGACCAAAGCTGCAAGGGTCGTCGATCCAATTCAGAATGGATAATCAGCAAAATATTATTCCTATGGGGAAGATTGGTTGGGCTAGTAGTAGAAATTGGAGCGTGTGCAATGGAAAATTTTGAAGTTATTGAGATTGTAGTTGATATCAATCCATATCCATCGTTGCTTGGATTGGACAGGGATTTTGATATTGATGAAATAATCGATCTGAAGAGGAGAAAGATGGTGTTTGAGCAAGGTGATCTAAGGGTCATTGTTCCTCTATACCCATTAGAAGAAGTGCGGTACACAGAGCTTGTTCAGAATGAATATTATGATGGGGACATTGATAATATCTAGAAGATGACCACACAAAACAAAGATTGGATCAACCCTACTGGAGATGAAGAATGAGCTAGAAGAAGGACAACTCATGCATTTCAGATTCTGATGAAGACATGGAGAATTGGCAGAGTAGGTTGCATGAAGTTTCTACAAGGAGATGTAACAACATGACAAGGGCATTTCACTACATCACTACAAAGGTATGTAATTTGCCTTAATATGATGGGTTAGGAGATGTTCATTTGTTTCTAGATGAATTTGAAAGAGTATTACATAAAGAACAAAGGTTCCAAAACGTAGAGTTGGCGTTAAGGTCTACGCCTGCTAGATGGCGGGGTACGCATAAGGGAAATATTGGAAGTTGGAGAGAATACTGCATATTTATGAAGGTCATATTTGGTCAAGTAAATACTAGAATTTAAGTGAAATATGATGGCAAGGATGACCCTAGAGGACATATTTTCAATGGACTATGATGTGGGGCGAAGAGCCAGCACCATAATGGGTACATACATTCATTCACAAATTTGAAGGGATACCTATGTATTTTTATCTTGACGCCGATATGCGACATGGAACAACGAATTGGGACGACTTGGTTGAAGGATTCTTAATTAATTTTAGTTTCGAGGATGAATGATAGTATATAGATGAAGCTCTTCAAACAATTCAAGCAAATATTTTCAAGACTACAATTGTGCCAATCTGGACACAGTTTGCTTGGCCCGCACAGTTGGAACTTGCAATAAAATGTTATAATATGATAGTGGAAGAAGATGAGGAAGATCCGAGCAATATTACTATTCCAGAGTCTAAAGGACAACGCGAGGTTGTTGGACCAGAACCTAATATACTTGACATAGCACAGTTGGTGAAGATGCAAAAGTTGAAGATAGGAACAAAAGAGGAGCCAAAGTTCGCGTTGACTGGAGATTAATGGGATGCAAATATAGTCAACAAGGTTGAACATCTGTTGCATGAATATCAAGAGCTCTTTCCCACTAAGTTCTCTTAACTGAAGGGGATAGTAAGAGACCTCAAAGCTTTGAGGATCAATCTGAATCCAAATGTGAATCCTGTAAAACAGCAACCATATAGATTGAATCTAAAATATAAGGAAAACATGAAGGAAGAATTTGACAAGATTCTTAAGGATGGAATAATTGAACCTGTGGAGGAATCTGAATGGGTAAGTCCTATGGTTGTCGAGGAGAAGAAGAAAAAAGGTGAAATTATAATTTGTGTTGATTTAAGGAAGTTGAATGATGTAGGTGTGCATCACCCCTACCCTACATCTTTTACTGATGACATGTTGGATAATTTTGGAGGGCGGGAGCCCTAATATTTTACAAATGGGTTTTCAGGGTACCATCAAATTAGAATTTCATAAGGCATGAGTAAGACAACTTTTTCCACTGAATGGGGGTCTTTTCATTATACAATCATGCCTTTTGGATTGAATAATGCTCCTGCAATATTATCTAGAGTAGTAGTTGTAGCTTTTAAGGAATATATACACAAGTTCTTGGAGGTTTATTTTTATGATTGGACAGTCTTTGGATTGTTGAAGAAAAATGTTTTGAACTTAAGGTTGATGTCGGACACATGCATGCAATATCAGATATATTTGAACTTGAATAAAGCCATATTTTGTGTACCTTTTGGTATACTATTGGGGCATGTTGTTTGTAGAAAAGGATTGATGGTAGACCTCACAAATATTGCTTTTATTGTGAACCTAGAGACACCTAATTCAGTGAAGAAATTGCGCACAAATTTGGGACATAATAGCTACTATAAGAATTTTATAAAGGCATATGTGCGCATAACCCGCACCTCCCATGGAAAATATGGTGAAGAACGATGTTACTTATTTTTTGGATGACGAGTGCCAAAAGAGCCTTGACATATTGAAGGAGAAGATGGTAAATACGTTGATTCTAGTTTTTATGGATTGGAACAAAGAGTTTCATTTTCATGTTGATGTATCTTATATAGCATTGGGTTCAATACTAGCACATCCAGGTGATGGAGATATTTATCACCCCATAGCTTTTGCAAGTAGGAAGTAGTCCAATGTAGAGAAGAATTATTCTACAACAGAGTGCGAAGGATTGGCTATGGTATATGCAGTGCAAAAATTCAGGCATTAATTATTAGGATCACACTTCAAGATGTTCACAAATCTATCCGCGCTGAAGTATTTGGTGAACAAGGCTATTCTGGGAGGGAAGGTTTGTAGATGGTTGTTGTTGTTGCAAGGGTATGATTTTGAAGTTGTAGTTAATCCAGGGGGGTTGAACATTGGACCTGATCATTTGTCAAGGATTAAGACAGGGGACAAACCCACGAGCATTGAAGAAAACTTTCCTAGTGTAAAACTATTTGCAATAAGGGTTGCAGATGATCATTTCAGATACATTATTCAATTTTTTAATACAGGGATGGCACCTGCGAAGTATAATACACAACATAGAAAGGATCTGGTAGTTAAGGCATTAGATTTTTCTTTGATTGCGGGACATCTATATAAAATGGGGCCAGATGAAATATTGTGCAGATATTTCTCTGAGCATGAAAGGCAGAGCATTTCAGAAGAAGCTCATGGTGGAGTTGCATGAGTACATTATGCAGGAAAATCCATTGTGCAAATTATTTTAAGAGCTGGATTATGGTGGCCCACATTGCACAAGGATGCAAACGAATACTGTAGATCCTGCAATTTTTTTCAAAGAACAAGAATACCATCTATAAGACATGAAATTACCTTGAACCCACAAGTGTCATTGTAGGAATTTGATAATTGGGAAATACACTTTGTTGGACTGATTAATCTAACAGGGAAGAAGACTAGTGTAAGCTATATAATTACTACCACGAACTATTTGACCAAATGGGCCAAAACGAATCCAGTTAAGGATTGTAATGGAGATACTATTTCACAATTCATATTTTAGTATATCTGGTCCCTATTTGGGTGCCAAAATATTTTGATGACTGATGGAGGGTCACATTGCTTGAATCAGACCATGATGAATTAACTAAGGAATTTCAAGTGCATCATCACAAGAGAACACCTTATCACCCTTAGGTCAATGGAAAAGTTGAAGCTTTTAACAATATTTTGGATAATGCTTTGACCAAAGTATGCAATATCAATAGGAGTGATTAGTATTTGATAATTCCAACTGTATTATGGGCATACATAACAACATGCAAGAAGTTGATATGACAAGCACCTTTTAGGTTAGTTTCTGGACATGAAGAAGTTATGCCCATGGAATATATTGTGCCTAGTCTAAGAATTTCAATAGTCACAAACATGTAAGATAGTGATATCATGGAGGAAATGTTGGAAAAATTGCTTTCTCTTGAGGAGGACAGATTCATTGGAGTATATCATCAGTAAGTACAAGAAGCAAGGGAAAAGGCCTGGCATGGTAGGCACATAAAGCAGAAAATATTCAATGAAGGAGACTTAGTGTTGATGCATGATATAAAATTCAAAAATTTCCCAGGAAAATCCAAGACATATTGGTTGGGGCCATACATCATCAGGAGTATATAAGATGGTGTTGTGGTTCGACTTGCGAAGTTGAATGGTGAATTGTTTTCTCGATGAGTGAATGGAAGTAGATTGAATTTATACAGGGAAAATTATGTCTATGGCACTTTGCATTTAATATATGGATAAAGGACACTCTTAGTGCTTCAAGCACTTGTAAGGGAGCATGTGACTATAAACTACTCTATGATATAAAGGCTTCGACAAAATGAAAGTATTGCGCGGTATTCAATAAGGTGTCGAAGTTCGAAGAAACTATGATGAGGAAGGAATGACTATGGCATGAAGCAAGGTCAATCGAAGTGCACTAGAAATATCATCGTTGGAGGTGAAACAGTTGATTTGACATGAAACTTTTCGTTAAAGAGAGTGCGGAAAGAGAATTTAATGAGCACAACTGGGAAAATCTGCCCCAAAATCTGCATTAATGAGATGAATTTGAAGCAAATCATGAAGTTTGAAATTCAAATGGGTTATAAATATTGCATCCTACTCCACATTCAAACACTTTTCTTGCTGAGAAGTAGATTTTTTATTTTTTGCCTAAGAGTCTAGAGATTTGTTGCATGTAGGGAAAGCGTTTCGAGGAGATTAAGTAAGAATTTATTCGAAGAGGGATAGGATACATCATGACTTCTACCCAACTGTCGCTTGCAATAGGGCCAAGGTTTACTAGGAAGCATTCTGCTACAGGAAAAGCATAGACGAAGAAGCCGAAGAATCTCATTGTGAGACGAACGTCTTAGAAAAAGATCACTAAGGAACAACATACTGAGGAGTGGTTGGATAAGAAGAAGCAATCAATGGAGATTGAATAATCTGGAGAAGAAGTTATGGTCGGTGCGCTAGAGGATATTGACACAGAAGATGTGGAACCTATCTCCAGGTTGCCACCATGTATGTCGCCTAGGAAGTTGACTACCAAAGCCAAAAAGGACCCAGCCACTGCGAAGTTCCAAATATTCACTATTACTACAAGAGGACCTATCATTTGAGGGATAATTGCTCACAAAGGTGCCACAATTTTGGATGGAGTATTGGGATTAAGGTGATCAGAGCAAGTATCCCCAATTTGAGCCTAGAAAATACTTGCATGTGTTCTATTATGAAGAAATCAGGGTAACAAGGTTCGAGCCACTTAGGTAGGTAGCAGGAATTCAGCGAGTGAGGCTGCTGAATATGCTTTATGTTTCGCATTTTGGGCGCAGCAACATCAACACCATATATGTGTGCCACCTATTGGCCTTCGTGCATGACAAATTTCTTTGGTTGGGTGAGAGAATCCCCATTGATGAGATGTTTATCTGATCAATAACCATCCTTCAATGCAAAGGATTGAACTCCCTAGCTTGTTTGTCAGGAAAATTCAGGATAAGACGGTTGCATCAAAGACAAGACAAAAGAATCAAAGCATCTACAACATATAATAATTAAGAAAATCTAACCCAACTTAGTGATCAAGGAGTCTAAGTATTGACGTTATTTTAATAAGCATAATAACAACTCAATGATAAAAAGAGATCCATATGTATTATCTTGAATAAAAGGAGTAATATTACAACCTGATGCCTTGATGTCGTACAGATTTCTCTTGGGGTCCTGAACAATCATTTCTCCTTCAGTTTGATAAGCCTTCCTCTCTGAATACCAGCATGGAGTTATGGACGTAAGGATGTGATAATTCTCATGCCAATAACAACTCACTAGTCTAGAAAGTATGCACACTTGGGAATTCTTTTCAGCAATTACCTTTACAATTTACTCAACATCTACAGTCTACGTACAGTCTCTATCGTTGAACCTGAAACTTGAGCTCAATTTATAGGGAAATGGAGGTAGTTTCAGTTCCATGAAGAGGGGGATGGATTCCTCTCATGAAGGGATTTGAGCTCCATTGGCCAAGGGATAAGCTCTATGAGCAGAGGGATAAAGCTAGAACTGATCGCGACTCTAGAAGCTTCTAGTTGGGAGAATATTCGACCAACTAGGCTTCTAGAATTTACTTTTTCTTTTATTTTTCTTTTCATGGGGGTCCGCAGGTAATAGTAGCAAAATGTGCGGGGGTTGATGCAGTTTATAGACCAAAGAGCAGCGCATCCATAGGAAAAGGCTAGAAAAAGTACAAAGGTAGACTTTTAAGGGTTTTACAGAGCTTTTCTCCAATTCCAAGACTTGATTCAGGAACATTAAGGTTTTTGACTTCTAATGGAACATGATATAGGTGGTGATAGAACTATATAGACAGTCAAATGTCATGGTGAATTTAATGCAAATATATATATATATATATATATATATATATATATATATATCATCGTTGAGGTAGGCATTCCCATACTCATATCAAAACTAACTAAATGTTCTGGTACAGATATGGTTTAATTATTACATCAAAAGTAGACACAGTATGGGTGCAACCATCTGTCATGAGTAGTCTACTGTATCATGAATGATAAAACTCCTAGCAGCCTGGATGGTGGAAACTAGACCAAGGGTATTTATTTCTTCTTCCCGAACTAGTACGAATCTATCCATGCGATTGATTGTGTCGAAGTCGAACATGGTAGAAACCACTTGATTATCGGTCAATGATGTGAACTATTAACAAGTGTGAGAGAAAACACCGATAATGACAATGGCTCTCAAAGTACTCCAATACAATCCATGAAGTTTTAATGAATTATTTGTAGTTGAACCCTCATAGAATCATTCAATTGAAGGTCAATGATGCAACCTGTTGTCCAAGGCGAGAAACCTGCCATTAGGGCATGCAGATCCCAAGGTATTGATCGGATTCTAGATCAACTTTCTAGATGATGAGCTGATGTCAATAGGAAGTGATCCGTCGTAGGAAATCCCAGGACATGAAACCATTAGATCAAGTTTTGAAGAAATAATTGTAAGCACTGACTCAGGGATGGTCAATGTGAATGGAGACAAATGTTTGCAATGAACGGTTTATTTGAACTCTCTCTTGAACACATAACGACACTGCAGATGGTTTGGAAGCATTTGACCTAATGCTAATACACAGAATCTGGCTGAAGTCTTTCAATGTGGTTCGATTAACTATTATAAAAATGATCTCCCAACCCCGGTACAAGTGTGACAAAGTGTCATGTTTGAGAGTGGTATGATACTTTTTAAACAAGGGTGACAACTGGATTCCTTTTCTGTCTTTCCCCCCCACCATTACTGGCAAGTACCTCTTTATTTTTTGAGAATCTTGTGGAGGATAAAATTTTCTTGTTTGTATAAGCTCATCCTTCAAATGAGTCCATCTTAATATTAAAATCGAACCCTAAGAAGGAGTGGTTCGGTCCTGTTTGTAATCGACAGGTCCTTTACTGTTAAATTTTAATGAGTCCAGTTTAGGAGAAACTCGGCGTTTTTCATTTTTAGGGAGTTAGAAGAAAAGCATAAGTAAACTCCATGGTTGTTTTTTTTTCATAAATTTAGTCTCTTAGGCCCGAAAAAGAATAAAATAATGCAGGAGAGAACTCAATTAACCATGATTAGTCAACATATACATTTTTCGTAATTAGTCCATTTCAGTCCAGAAAAGGGGTAAACTTATACTGAAATGACAATTGTTTATTTACTTTAACGAGTTCGAATAGTCAAGTACTCTATGATATTTTCATGTTTAAAGAGTCTAAAAAGGGATTAAAAGAGAACTCCATGGTTTCTCTTTTTCGTAAGTTTTAACGAGTTTGAAAAAGTGATAAAAAGTACTCATATGGCCGACTTTCAATTTAATTAACGAGCAGGAAAAGACAGAAAGAACTCGACATTTTCATATGTTTTACGAGAATGAAAGTTAGCAAAATAATCTTAGGATTTTGATGAGTTTAACGAGTCTTGAAAATAATAACTGAAATGGCCTCAAGATAGGTTTCATTTTTATAAAAGCTTGAAACATAGGATAAATTATGCTTGAGAGTGATTTCATTTTTACACAAGCTTGAAACAAAGAAAATTGTGCTTGAGAGTGGTTTCATTTTTACACAATATTGAAACAAAGGAAACTATGCTTGATATGGGTTTGTTTCATTTTTACAGAAGCTTTAAATAAAGGAAACTATGCTTGAGAATGGTTTCAATGCCCCCCAAGCGTAACTGCAAGGGAACATGCCCCCCAAGCTTCATTTCATTCACCTAAGTAGACTACTGGTTACTAATAGGTGGATGGAATGAAGGTTCATTTATGAGATCAAATGAAAGACTCGACTTAACATTTACGAGATCTAGTCAAAGACTCGACTCAATTAGGAGAGGATTTGTTTCATTTTTTAACGAGCTTGACACAGGAAAAGAACTATGCCAAAAACATGTTTCATTTTTTAACGAGGTTGACATAGTAAAAGGAACTATCCTCAAGGATCCCTGTTTCATTTTTTAACGAGGTTGAAACAGGAAAATAACCTTCCTCATGAGGGTCTGTTTCATTTTTTAACTAGGTTGACACAATAAAAGGAACTATCCTCATAAGGGTCTATTTCATTTTTTATTGAGGTTGACATAGTAAAAGGAACTATCCTCAAAGATCACTGTTTTATTTTTTAACGAGGTTGACACAGGATGGTTCTTTTCCTGTGTCAACCTCATTAAAAAATGAAACAATGATCTTTGAGGATAGTTCCTTTTACTGTGTCAACCTCAATAAAAAATGAAACAAACCCTTATGAGGATAGTTCCTTTTACTGTGTCAACCTCGTTAAAAAATGAAACAGACCCTCATGAGGAAGGTTCTTTTCCTGTGTCAATATCTTTAAAAAATGAAACAGGGATCCTTGAGGATAGTTCCTTTTACTGTGTCAACCTCGTTAAAAAATTAAACATGTTTTTGAGCATAGTTCTTTTCCTGTGTCAAGCTCGTTAAAAAATTAAACAACTCCTCTCCTAATTGAGTCAAGTCTTTGACTAGATCTCGTAAATGTTAGGTCGAGTCTTTCATCTGATCTCATAAATGAACCTTCATTCCATCCACCTATTAGTAACCAGTAGTCTACTTAGGTGAATGAAATGAAGCTTGTGGGGCATGTTCCCTTGCAGGTTACGCTTGGGGGCCATTGAAACCATTCTCAAGCATAGTTTCCTTTATTTCAAGCTTGTGTAAAAGTGAAACAAACCCATCTCAAGCATAGTTTCCTTTATTTCAAGCTTGTGTAAAAATGAAACAAACCCATCTCAAGCATAGTTTCCTTTGTTTCAATCTTGTGTAAAAATGAAACCACTCTCAAGCACAATTTTCTTTGTTTCAATCTTGTGTAAAAATGAAACCACTCTCAAGCACAATTTTCTTTGTTTCAAGCTTGTGTAAAAATGAAATCACTCTCAAGCATAATTTATCCTATGTTTCAAGTTTGTATAAAAATGAAACCTATCTTGAGGCCATTTCAGTTATTATTTTCAAGACTCATTAAACTCATGAAAATATGGAGATTATTTTTCTAACTTTCATTCTCATAAAACATATGAAAATGTCGAGTTATTTCCATCTTTTCCTGCTCATTAATTAAATTAAAGTCTGCCATATGAGTACTTTTTATCACTTTTTCAAACTCGTTAAAACTTACGAAAAAGAGAAACCATGGAGTTCTCTTTTAAGCCCTTTTTAGACTCTTTAAACATGAAAATATCGCAAAGTACTTGACTATTCGAACTCGTTAAAGTAAATGAACAGTCATCATTTTAGTATAAGTTTACCCCTTTTCTGGACTGAAATGGACTAATTACGAAAAATGTATACGTTGACTAATCATGGTTAATTGAGTTCTCTCCTACATTATTTTATCCTTTTTTGGGCCTGAGAGACTAAATTTATGAAAATAAAAAACCATGGAGTTTACTTATGTTTTTCTTCTGACTCCCAAAAAATGAAAAACGCCAAGTTTCTCCTATACTGGACTCATTAAAATTTAACAGTAAAGGATTTGTCGATTACAAACAAGACCGAACCACTCCTTCTTAGGGTTCAATTTTAATACTAAGATGGACTCATTTGAAGGATGAGCTTATACAAACAAGCAAATTTTATCCTCCACAAGATTCTCAAACAATAAAGAGGTACTTGCCAAGAATGGTGGGGGGGAAAGAGAGAAAAGGAATCCAGTTGTCACCCTTGTTTAAAATGTAGCATACCACTCTTGAACACGACACTTTCTCACACTTGTACCAGGGTTGGGAAGTCATTTGTCTAACAGTTAATCGAACCACATTGAAATTCTTCAGCCAGATTCTGTGTATTAGCTTTAGGTCAAATTCTTCCAAACCATCTAGAGTGTCGTTATGTGTTCAAGAGAGATTTCAAATAAACCATTCATTGCAAACATATGTCTTCATTCACATTGACCATCCCTGAGTCAGTCCTTGCAATTATTTCTTCAAAAATTGATCTAATGGTTTCATGTCCTGGGCTTTCCTACGACTGATCACTTCCTATCGACATCAGCTCATCATCTAGAAATTTGATCTAGAATCCTATCAGTAACTTGGGATCTGCATGCCCTAATGGCAGGTTTCTCGCCTTGGATGACAGGTTGCATCATTGACCTTCGATTGAATGATTCTATGAGGGTTCGACTACAAATCATTCATTCAAACTTCATGGATTTTATTGGATTACTTTGAGAGCCATTGTCATTATTGGTGGTTTCTCTCACACTTGTTAACGATTCACATCATTGACCGGTAATCAAGTGGTTTCTACCATGTTCGACTTTGACACAATCAATCGCATGGATAGATTTGTACTAGTTTGGGAAGCAGAAATCAATACCCTCGGTCTAGTTTCCACCATCCAGGCTGCTAGGAGTTTTATTATTGATGATACAGTAGACTACTCATGACAGATGGTTGCACCCATACTGTGTCTACTTTTGATGTAATATTGAAACCATATCTGTACCAGAACATTTAGTTAGTTTTGATATAAGTATGGGAATGCCTACCTCAACGATGATATATATATATATATATATATATATATATATATATATATATATATATATATATATATATTTGCATTGAATCACCATGACATTTGACTGTCTATATAGGTCTATCACCACCTATATCATGTTCCATTAGAAGTCAAAAACCTTAATGTTCCTGAATCAAGTCTTGGAATTGGAGAAAAGCTCTGTAAAACCCTTAAAAGTCTACCTCTGTACTTTTTCTAGCCTTTTCCTGTGGATGCGCTGCTCTTTGGTCTATAAACTGCGGCAACCCCCGCACATTTTTCTACTATTACCTGTGAACCCCCGTGAAAATAAAAATAAAAGAAAAAGTAAATTCTAGAAGCCTAGTTGGTCGAATATTCTCCCAACTGGAAGCTTCTAGAGTCACGATCAGTTCTAGCTTTATCCCTCTGCTCATAGAGATTATCCCTTGGCCAATGGAGCTCAAATCCCTTCATGAGAGGAATCCATCCCCCTCTTCATGGAACTGAAACTACCTCCATTTCCTTATAAATTGAGCTCAAGTTTCAATTTCAAGGGTAGAGACTGTACGTAGACTGTAGATTGTAGACTGTAGATGCTGAGTAAATTTTAAAGGTAATTGCTGAAAATAATTCCCAAGAGTGCATACTTTCTACACTAGTGAGTTGTTATTGGCATGAGAATGATCACACCTTTATGCCCATAACTCTATGCTAGTATTTAGAGAGGAAGGCTTATTAAACTGAAGGAGAAACAATTGTTTAGGACCCTAGGACAAATCTGTATGACATCAAGGCATCAGGTTGTAAGATTACTCTTTTTATTCAAGATAATACATATGGACCTCTTTTTCTCATTGAGTTTTTCTTTTTCTTATTAAAATAACATCAATACTTAGACTCCTTGATCACTAAGTTGCATTAGTTTATCTTAATTATTATATGTTGCAGATGCTTTGATTCTTTTGTCCTGTCTTTGATTGAAGGTTATACCTATTAGAGAAGCCACTTTGGAGTGACAGGACAAAAGACTACATCGAACATTTGGATTTCAAGGTAGGTGCATGTCCTCTCTACTTTCTTATAATAATTCTGAAATGCAATTAATCTGGAGGAAAAGGTTTCCAAATGGATGTTTGTTTCTAGATACTCGTTGAGTACTAGGGAGATTGCTCTTGTCCGCAAGAGGGATTAATCTGCATAACAAGATGAAAATAACAGCTCATCACAGTGTGAAAACACCCTTGGTAGGAGGAGGCCATGTAGTTATCACATACTGTCGATACCATGCTTAAGGAGATCAGGAAGAAACAGAAAGATGTGCTTCAACACACCGCAGGGCCAACTATAGAGAAGTTGTTGGAAGAGGTGTGCGAGAAGTAGACACAATTTGTAGCGATGATTCCATCGTTGAAGGATGCATACACCAACATCAAAGAAAAGACACAGGGTGCCCTAGCTTAGTTAATCGAGACAAGTAACATGTGAGTGTTAGGGGCATGTTGGGCAGGGCCCAACTTGGTTAAGTTTTGAGAATAATACTCCACATTTTGAGGAAATGGAGTGGGCGAGCTAGCAGAAAGAAGTCAATCATGCGGATTTTAAAGGCTTCACGCAAAGTTTTATGAGTCTCAGGGGATTTGGGGTGGGTCAAAGCCCTTATTTTTGTAAAGGGATTGGGTTGTTTTTTAGTATTTTGAGCTTCACCCATGGTTTACGAACCATGACATTGTAAGAAAGAATGCTATATAAGGAGATGTCTTAGGGATTCAAGTCATGTCATGTAATTCCTATGGAGGAATTGAGTCTGTAATTGCATTATCTTTCTTTGTTTTGGGTGAAGGGGGAGGCTCCTGCAGTTGTGTGTGCGGAGGCCTTGGTAAGTATGACGTTGTGTGTGTAGGGCAAGAAGGATTGTAATTGAAGGAGCTTACTTAATAAAGAAGTAATTGAAGGCATATATGTGTATTCTCAGTTTATTTTTGCATTATATGTTTATGATTTGTTCATGCATGATTAGGGTTTTTTTTAGTATATTTACTCAATGAATGCATTGCAAAGGTTAGATTGTTGTTTTATATTATGGCTAATGCATGTTAGAGTAGAAAGATGTCGTGCACAGGAAGAATAGTTAAGTAATTAAATAACATCTTTTATAGTAATTTTACTGGTTTAGGGAAGCTTTGACTGAGCCCTAAGTAGAGATAATCCCTATGCCACACTCCATGGTCACTCTGGATTCAGAAACCTGGTTCTAGCATCCCCTAATATTGCCTGAGGTGATATGTGGTCTGCGTAGCAGATCATTTCCAAAAGGGTCGGTAATAGAGGGTTTTTTTGGCAGCGCAACTACTCTGAACCTGGGTCTAGACCCTATCAAGCCAACATCTGTAGCTGTAGATGCATAGGGATCCTCTGCACATGCTATCACATTCCATTGGAATTTTTTTCATGCATTAGGTGATATATTTTTTAAAGCTTTGTCATATTATAAAAGGGGTTGGTACCACCAAACTGTCTATAACATTTGTTGTCTAAAGGATGCTCAAATATGAAGAGGTATTAAGTGACTTTAAAAGTTTGAATTTATGCAACCGGTTTGGTTTCTCTTCAAAAATACCATTAGTAAGCTATATTTTTCTATGTAATTTCCTTTTGAAGTTATGCAAAGTTCCTAATCTTGCAAAAAAAATCAAATTTTAATGAAATTTTATTAATATAATTTTAATTATTTTTTTATATTTTGAAATTAAATTTTAAGGAATTTTTTTTATTGTTGACTATCAGATTATCACAAAAATTGTGTTATGTTTATTTTTTTCCAAAACTCTACATATTTGTGATTTTAAAAGAAATCTATATAGTAAAAAATTATTTCACTCTATAATGATACTCTCTTTCAAATCTAAATATACTTCATTTCCTTTTACAATATAATACCTATATTATTCTAATATGTTGTGTTACATTACTCATCCATTTAACAATGATGAGCCATCACAATCTACCTTCATTTTTCCTCTCTTAGTTTAGACAATTGGTAGCATGTTATGAACCTTAATGCATGCACCACAATCCAAGTTTATTGAAGGTAGTATTGGGCTTATATTCACCATGTAGGGTATTTGCTTCCTATTTGAATGATGATTTCATGTGTTCTTTACGTCCTCACTTTCCCATTATGATTCTTGGCTTGGAGATTTTTTCAGAAAACATGAAGTATTAAGTTCTTCCATATTTGGGCTCACTAATTTCTTCGAAAAGGGTAAGCACTTTTATATGGCTTTCTCTATTTTTCAATTGATTAAGGTTTTTTCCTTGGTTTCTCCCTAGTAGTATGGTGGGAGAGCTTTCCTGCATCATTTGTACTCCCATTTCTTCTTCTCCAATAGAGTTTTGATCCACTACTTTGGATAAGGTTTTCCTTCCATTTTTTTAACCTCTCTTTTGTGTTTTCGAGGAGTCCTATCTTGCTTTCCTCTCTTCCTTTGTTACAAAAAATGGTTACCCCTATTGTATCATCATTTCCTCTCACCCCCTATTACCTCAATTCCCTACTTTTATCGTGAATATTCCTCCAAGAATTCCCCAACATGGTAAAGAAAACATAGTAGAAGTAGGTTTAGTTGTATATATTCTCTTGAACCCATGGTTAGATAAATTCCAATAACTTAGCTACTACTTACTGGGAGCAGATGCCTCAGAGAGATTGAAATCAAATTAATATTGGAGAAGCAGAAGAAAGGATAGAAAGGTAGTTTATTCAAGATTAAGAAATAGAAGTGAATGTGGATCATTGTATCCTTAAAACTATAAGTAACACATGGAGAAACAACATATATCTTTAGAGAATCGACCTGATTGGTAGGTGAATACCATCATGGGAATATTGATGGTATAAAGAAGTGCGGTTCAATAGGAAAATATTGATATACATAGATGTTCTCCGGCTCTATGTTAAAACCTAGACCATAAGGTCTCCTAGCTGAGGAGGAAGATATTTGTGAAGATTTTAACTTGGATTTCCCTGACTTTGAAGAAGATTCACCCTATCAATAATCATGTTGAAAATTCAATTTTTTTAGTGAATTTCTTAATCAAGATAATATCAAGTATAGGTTGAGAAATATAATTGTATTAGACTTAAGGTTTACTTTTACTGGTTACCTTTAAAATCTTGAATTTATGCCCAAATGCTATGAACGTGTGCTACTGTTCTAATTTCCCCAATAACCCAAAAATATGAATTTTTATTGTTTAAATAAAATATAATTTAATACCTTAATTTATATATAATCATTGCAAATTATAAATTTAAATTTAACTAAATATAATTTTGATATAAATTTATTTTTATGAGTTTAAAGTTTATTTAAATTTTAAATTTTTATTACACACTTCACTTTATTTTATAAATAATATTCAAAATACATGAAAATTAATAAATATCAACATTATATTTATTAAAATTTAAATACGTTGTTCACAATGGAATTTAAATTAAAAATCGCTTTTCCTCAGCCACCAGGGGTGTGGCTTGTTGTTCGGCGAATGCACTCTTAAGATGTCTGTGTTGTTGTGTAGGTCACAGTTTCAAACCTCTTCTTACCTATGAAATATGCTTGAGGGCAGTTCAGTTACACTTGGAGATTAGGTTACAAGTGCCTCGAGAACTTCATGATGAAAATATAGTATTCTGCGATACCATTTATTAATTTGAAGAATATATTTACACAATCAAATTTGAAGGGATACAATTATGCCTCCATAACTAGAAATACAGGAAATACCTAATATGTGAGATAATTATAATTATATACAAAATATTGAAGGATTATTCAACAATTCCCCCCTTAATCCCAAGGGACATTTGACACGCCAAGTAAAGATCTACATTTTTCAAACTTTTCACGTCCCAATGCTTTGGTAAAATTATTTACAATTTGTTCTGAAGTTGGAAAATGTGTCAGATGAATTTTTTTGTCCTCTCATGATGTCAAATAAAATGATACCTGGTGTTGATATGTTTGGTTCGATAATGATACTTTGGATTCTTGGCCAATTGAATTGCAGAATAATTGTCGACGAATAGAGGAGTTGAATCCTTTTGTTTCTCCTGCAAATATTCAAGTATTTTGCGAATCCAAATGATTTGTTTTGTAGCTTGAGTTGTTGCAACATATTCATCTTCGGTGGTATAATCAATAGGAACATAATTGTTGTGTTATATCAAATTTATGGTTGTTGATCGAGGATTCATCAAATAACCATAACTAGAGACTACATTCTCTGTATCTCCATCAAAATCAGAATCTGAGTAACCAAAAATATGGAAGTCTAAAAAATTGGAATATTTGATGCCATTTGTTTGTGTTCCTTTTAAATATTTAAGAATTATTTTTTTCTGCTACCTAATGCTCCTCACAAGGTTGATGCATAAATATGGAAAGTATACCAACAACAAAGGTTATATCAAGACGAGTAGTAGATAGATAAATCAAACTTCCAACAAGTTGCCTATACTTTGTTGGATCTTTAAATGGTTTTCCTTCTTCTAAAGTGAGTTTCAAATTATTTTCCATTGGAGTAAAAATAGGATTACAATCCATCATACCATATTTATTCAATAACTTTCCAACATATTTCCTTTGAGAGATAAAAATATGTTGAGTGTTTTGGTCAACTTCAATTCCAATATAATAATGAAGTAAACCTAAATATGTCATATCAAAAACCTTTTCCAATTCCTTCTTAATAGATTATATATATTCATCATTGTTCCTTGTAATCATCAAATCATCAACATAGACAACTAGATATACAATTAATCTTCCAACTTTCTTAACAAAAAGAGTTGCATCATCTAGGTCAAAATTCCTATAATTCAACTTGAGAATATGCTCATCTAGTTTATCATACCATGCACGTGGTGCTTGTTTCAAGCCATACAAAGACTTCATTAATTTTCATACCTTTTGTTCTTTCCCTTCAACAGAAAAACCTTCCGGTTGAAACATATAAACATATTCTTTCAAATCTCCATTTAAAAAAAGAAGTTTTAAGATCCATATGATGAATATTCCATCCTTTGTAAGGCATAATAGCAAAGAAAGTTCTAATAGTTCCCCATTTAGGTGTAGGAGAAAATGTCTTTGTATAGTCAACACACTCTTTTTGTGCATATCTCTTTGCTACAAGTCTTGTGTAAGGATCTAACCTAGGTCTTTAACTAAACTAAAATTATCATTTCAAATAAACATACTAAGAAGGAAAACAGTCTATTTCTAGCTCAACATTTATCTGATTATAAAATACAATTAAAATCCACTTGCAAAAAATTTAAGTAATAAATTTCATTTTAAATAATTGATTTGAGTAATCAATAATCAAAGAATACATGTATTAGTAGCTTGGTTTAGATTCCCTTCGATTTATGTTGAGATTCTCATGTTGCATTACCCAAATGGATTTACCTCCTAGCCAACTAGGATTGATTTCTTAGCCCAGAGAGCCTCCACAGGATCTCTAGCCCTCCGATCCCAAGTCCAACCAGCTGTAGTGTGTCCAAGTTGGAATCAACACCCCCCCAATACCAAACAAGGACCAAGAATCCTTTCTAACTCCAAACAAGACCAAGAATCCTCCAATGCCAAACAAGACCAAGAATCCTCTAATTCCAAACAAGACCAAGAATCCTCCCCCCTTCCTCTCATCCTCCTTCCCTTTTATATCTTTTCCTCTCATCCACTTCAACTACTTTCCATTAATTTCATGACTACCCCCTCATCCTTATAATTTATTAACCTTGATTTTATTACCATATATAGATATTTTATTCAAAAATAAATGGGAGAAGACCAAAATTTATATTTGAGAAGACATATTGGGTGTACAAAATCTAGATATTTAATTTTATAAATAAATGAGGGAAGACCATACCTTATCTACAAGTTTAATTGAGAAGACACATTGGGTGTACAAAATCTATATATTTGAGTTTAGAAATAAATGAGGGAAGGCCATAGCTTATCTACAAGTTGAATTTAGAAGACATATTGGGTGTACAAAATCTAGATATTTTATTTAGAAATAAATGAAGGAAGACCATATCTTATCTAAGATTTGATTTGAGAAGACATATTAGAAATGAAATAAATAATAAAAGTCATACCGGTAAAAATAAAATAAAATTACAATTTCACAAATGTAGATATTACTCAAAAATTATAAGTCATAATTTACAGATTAATTAAACACTAATCAAAATTTTCCTTATGGGATCAAGTGGGGCATTACATACACCCCTCCTTCAGAAAAATTCTTCCCAAAGTTAGAGTGAAAATGACACAAGGATTTTAAAAAGAAGGCATAATAAAATAGAGATACATATAGTAGTGAAATTAAGTCAAGCAATGATACCACCTCCCATCAAGAGTCTCCAATCTAACTTATAACCTCATATCCTTCCTAACCTACTTCCACTCCCATCCTATTCATCCTCTACTGCAATATACTATGGCATCGACTATACTAATATAACCACTGATAAAACCAATATGGTGGAAGCATTGACTATATCGACCTAGCTTCCCCAGCAGGAAACTAGCAATCGTCATCACACGTCTAGGGGAGCATGTCCATCACTTCCCTCCCACGATTCCATGCTTGGAGGTTACACGGTTGGAAATACCTCCACCCCTCATCATAATTAGGGTCAATACCCTAATGTGGACCACACTACAACATTGATTGGATACTTGTCATAGAATAATCCAGTTAGGTAGCCTTGTCACCTGTATCATTTACACTTTACCCATGTCATAATAGTGCATATTAAGTAGATACAAAATGTAATAGAACAATGTACATCATACCATTCCTCATCGGATATGTCAACGTTTCCCATCAGGAGCGTAGATCTTGGCTATCATATAGTTCTTTGCAATCGGCAGGTTAGTTATCGTTTATGCATATACATAACAACCAAAAACATATACATATAAGTGATATTAATCCTCATGTTATGAATTCCAACATCCATGCCCAAATTTGTACTTCATAAAACATATTGGAAATCAATCTTACATTAAATAAATCACAATTTTGATAAGTCATTCATTAGATAAATCACATCCCCGTAAGTCATACGTTAAACATCAATAACTCTGAGAAGTCATTCGTTAGATAATTCATAACCATGTAAGTCATACATCAGGTAAATCGTATATCAATTAAGCCATACATCAAATATTTTAATCAACAATACCTAATATATCTATTGATTTATATAAGTACTTTCATCTGTCCAACTAATTTCAACAATATTATATAGTGTTCATAGAATAACATGGAACTACAATAGAGTCTTAGCATAGGTACTTATCTAAGTCCAAATGGGCATCACAAATGCTCGAAAAGTGAAGGGTAGTAACGATGTATAGTCTCTGCATCCTCCCAAGTAGTAGATCCTTGGCTATACTTGTTCCACTAGACCTTAACCTAGTCCACCATGCAATGTCTGAGATGTTGAACCCTGTGGTCCAATATGCGTAATGGTTTGACCATTATGGTTCCCATGCTCGTGACCTACAATTCCCTCCAATCTAGTTTGTGAGATTCATCAGAAACATAATTTCATAAAACAAATACGTGGAAAACATCATGAGTTTTATGCAAATGGGGTGGCACTACAAGATGATAGGCAACTGGTCCAACCTTCTCCTTGATTTTAAAAGGTCCTATAAACCGAGGTGACAACTTTGTCCCTTTCCCAAACTGTATGGTTCTTTTGTTCGGTCAAATATGAATAAAAAATTAGTATCCTACCTCATAACTACGATCAGTCCTATGTGCATCTGAATAAATTTTTTGTCTATCTTATGCTTCCTTTAACCTTTCTCGAATTTGTCTTACTTGTTCCTCCATTTCTTCTACCAACTACGGCGCAACTATTACTTAGTCCTCTAACTTTTCCAAACTCAATGGCATCCTTCATGGCCTCCCATATAGAGCTTGAAAAGGAGGCATCGCAATGAAACTGTGGTAACTATTATTATAGGCAAACTCTACCAATGGTAAGTACCTTTCCCACTGAGTCTAATTATCCATGACGTACATTCTGAGCATGTCTTCCATTAACTGATTTACTCTTTCAGTCTGCCCATTTTTTTATGGATTATAGGCAGTGCTTAGGTTTAACTAAGTCTTCAATGTTAACAAAAAACTTGTCCAAAACCTAGATGTAAAGTGAGATTCTCTATCAAAAATGACCTTTGTGGGTAACCCGTGTAGTCGAATAACTTCACTTATAAAAACGCGTGCCACATTAGTAACATATAAGTATCTCTCACTGGGATGAAATGGGCACTTTTTGTTAATTTATCAACTACAACCATTATAGCATTGTGCCTCTGTAAAGTGAGTGGGAAACCTACAACAAAATACATAGAAATGGCCTCCCATTTAGACATAGGGACGTCATGCGGTTGTAGGAGTCCTGCTGGATAGAGATGATCAACCTTCACTCGTTGACATTCAAGACATTTGGTGACAAACTGGACTATGGCATTCTTCATGTCTGCCCAAAAGAAGATTTTCTTCATGTCAGCATACATCTTCTTCACTCCAGGATGTGTACAATAGAGTTCTCTATGTTACTCTTCAAGGATGGTTCTTATTATACTCCCTTCCTCAGGGATGTACGTTATTCCTTGAAATCTCAAAAGTCCATCTAGTTTAAGGACATAACCCTCAAACTTTTGTTCTATCTGCTTCCCACTCTGGAGTGTTGATATAAACTTTAGATACCAACTATCTTTAAATATTTTTTCCAACACATGTTCCCTCAAATTAACCCTCAAGGATACTAAAGAGAAGGCTCGTGGCCTCCTTCTTAGTGCATCAACCACCACATTCTCCTTTCCCTTAATATATGAGATCCCAAAATCATACTTACTCGTGAATTCACTCCACCGCCTTTCCCTAGCATTCAAATCTCTCTGAGTGAAGAGGTAATTCAAGCTTTGATGATAAGTTCTTAACTCAAAGCTTCTCTCAACGAGGTAGTGTCTCGAGAGTTTTAAAGCTAACATCACTGCTGCTAATTCTAAATCATGGGTAGAATATAATTCTTCATGTTTCTTCAACTTTCTAGATGTGTAAACTACTACTCCATCTTCTTGCATCAATACTTCTCCCAATCCTTTTTTTGAAGCATCTATGCAGATAATGAAGTCATTTTCCATGTCAGACACTCGAAGGATTGGTGCACTTGTTAGTAACCTCTTTAGTTCTATGAATGCAGTGTCACATTAATGTGTCCATTCATCCATAAACCCTTTTTCGTTTTAATGTGGTGATGGGTTTTGCAATATTTGAAAACCCTTCCACAAATCTACGATAATAACCTGCTATCCCCATGAAGCTACGCACCTCATGAGAAATTTTCAGCATTGGCCAATCCATTATGGCCTTTACTTTTTCTGGGTCGACTAAAATCCCTTCTCGTGAAATGATGTGCCCAAGATAATAAATTGTCTTTTGAAAGAAGGAACATTTTGACAATTTTCCATACAATTGATTTTCCCTTAAGAAAGTTAGCACAACCCTTAGGTTCTCTTCATGCTCCTTTTCATTCTTGGAATAGACCGAAATATCATCTAGAAATACTTGCACAAATTGGTTCAAATATTTCCTGAACACACCACTCATGAGACTCATGAATACTGCTAGTGCATTGGTCAAACAAAATGGTACAACTATGAACTTGTAGTGCCCAAACCAAGTCCAAAATGCAGTTTTTGGGATATCATATTCCTTTATCCTCAATTGGTGGTATCGAGATCGGAGACTGATCTTTGAGAAAAATGTTTCTCCCCTCATTTGGTCAAATAGGTCATCTATTCTAGGTATCGAGTACCTATTCTTTATTGTGGTTCGATTCAAGTCCCTATAATCTATGCATATCCTTAAGGACCCATCCTTCTTTTTGACGAAAATTACTAGTGCACCCCAAGGTAAAATACTAGGTCTAATAAATCCCAAGTCTAAGAGCTCTTTTAACTGCATCTGCAACTCACAAATTTCTGGGGATGTCATCTTTTAGGGTGTCTTGGAGATGGGTTATGCACCAGGTTTTAAGTTGATTTTGAAATCAATCTCCCTCACAGGTGGTAACCTAGGCAATTCCTTGGGGAAAACATCCTTGAATTCTAACAAAATTGGGTACTGATATAGGGAGGGTCCTTTTTGGTCACTTACATCCTCAACCACATATATTTTACAAACTTTTCGAAGACAACATTTTACCCTCATTATGGAGATGAATCGTAGGGATACTCCTCTCTTGATACCACAAATCGCAATTGACCTACCTTCATCATCTAAAAAAATCACCTTCTTTTTTAAATAGTCTACCAAAGCTCGATGAGATCATAACCAGTCCATTCTGATGATTACATCATATGTCCCCAATGTTGTGATGTATGCCTTCAACTTAGTTATACAAACCCTAAGATTCACTTGACATTGGTTAACACTAGGTCCTACTGCTTGATTTATCCCAGAAGCCATTTCAGCCTGTTTAAAGTCATCGTGCTCATACACTGCCAACCCACATTTTTATAATGCAACTGGTGAAATGAAACTATCTGTAGCACTAGAATCAAACCAAATTTTAAATTTTACATTTTTTATCATACCCGTGGTTTCTACCACAGTAGACTGGTGTTCAACTTGATGGTTATCAACTGTTGTATAGTTTCGATAATGGTTGCTTGCTTCCCTCACTGGTGCTTTTCCTTCTATATGGTTTTTACCTATTTGTAACTCAGGAAAATCACGTTGGTAATGGGGTCCCCCATATCCCCAACAAGTGTTGTGAGGTAGACTCTGAACAGAATGTTGTGGAATTATTTGGAAAGAGCTCCTTCCCCTAAGGCCCCTACCCCTGTTCATAGCTCCTCATGTCTGAATGTGATTTACATGAGTCCTTAAAGCTGTCAGTGAAGCTGTACTGGCAACCATTGAAATCCCCATTGTTGGAGTTATGGGCACAACCCTATTTCCATATGGCGGTGACCTCAAACTTCCTCCCCTAGAGAAGGTACGAGGGGCCTTCCCCATAAACCTTGGTTGTTGTGGAAAATTAGTTTTGTTTCCACCTTTTAAGTCTAAGTGCTCTTCAACATAACGGGCATGTTCAACAACTTCTCCAACTGAGGAGGGTTTCCACATCCATACCATTTCCCTAATATTAGGATTCAATCCATAAATGAAACGATCTACTTGGAACTGATCAGTGTCCATGTAGGAGACATACTTGACAAATTCCATGAATATAATCTCATATTCCTCTACTATGTGGTTTCCATGCACCAAAGGATGGAAGGATCATACTTGTTGTTCTTCATAAAATGTTGGTAGGTGCTTTTTCCTAAATATCTCCTCAAATAATTCCCAGGTAACTGTGTCAAGAGTGAGTTGTAGTTGACGCTCTAAGTTACCCCACCAGTTCAAGGCACTATCTCTAGGTTGGAATATCGTGATTTTAGATTTTTAATTGGAAGCATAATCTCTTAATGCAAAGCACCTTCTCATTCCCTCTAACAAGGATTTTTCTTGTTCACTAACACGACCTCCAACAAACTCTAGGAGCTTAATCTTTTGGAGCTCCCTAGTAATGTCCTTGAATGGAGGTCCTCTAATCGAGTCTCTTGATCCCTCAATATTTCCCAACCCTGATGGAGGGTGCTCCACTTCCACCTTAGTTGTTTGGCGCCCTCTTAAAGTCTCATTAATAGCTTCCAGGGAGTGCCAGATAAGAGCCAACTATGGTGATTTCAATGGGATATTTGTAGGATGTCCTTGCGATGAACCTTCTTGAACTCTATTTCCTTATGTCCTCACCATTTTGAATTGTCCAAATATTTGTATGACACACAAGACTTATTAGCATAACTTAGGACATTGTCAAATTATTTCTCGGCTCATGTATGTTTTGCAAAATTATATGTGTAAGTTTTCCTTTTAATATGATTGTAAACTTGTGTTACTAAAACTAAGAAGATCCTCATGGATCTACTAAATCCTCTCTTATCACTGGTTAAGCAAGTGCTGCAATGCACCACTAGTCTTTCTCAATTACCTTTAGATATGCTTAAATAATCATCCTAAATCTATATTATATATTTTGAGCATTCACATAAACACTAAATTACCATTTCTAATCACATTATTATAACTAGGTTCCTTTTGAAATCCCATAGTTCTTTTAAGTATCTTTGTGTTTTCAAAGCATGTGCCTAACAGTGTCAATCAACTCAATACTATCATTATGGTTAGATATATACTATCCAATTGATGTATATAGAATGGCTAGTTCTGCATGTTTGAAGATAACAATACAATATATTTTCTTATAAGTGGTTCTAACATACCAATTAATTGTTCACATTTAACTACTTTAATGTATTATAATTCTAGATAAACATATGTAGTGTTATGCGGAATTATGAATTACAGATAAAAAATTCTTTCCTAAATGTGGTGCATTGCATTTAGAACAATAGGTTAAAGACTTTGTCGATACTTTTCCTAATATTAAATAGACACATAGAACATATCAAGAAACTTACTTGGAGTCCAAACGCTTCCAATTCTCCTTTTGTCGCTCTCGTTGTAGCTTCAAATCCAAGCTAGATCGCCAAAATATTTCCTACAAGAATGAACACTAAACAAAAAAGAGATAGCAATATACAGATGCCTATTCAATTTATTCAGTTAAATCAATGAAACATGAACCATGTACATTAGATAATAATTCATAACATGAAAGATAGAAGCTTATATAAATACATATGTGGGAAAGTAAACAACAATATTTATTAATGGATAGAAGGGGAGGTTACAACCAGTGATTGATTTGATGTCACCATCTCCAGCATCATCCCAGCCTCATCACAATTAACATCTCTCCAGCAGCATATCACTCAAATCAATTCCTCAATTGAAATTCCACCAGCATTTATCTACTCAAATTATTCCTTTTCAAGCACTATGATCTGTGCTCAATTTACAGATGGGATGAAGGTATTTTTACAATCAATGACTTTCTAATAATAAGCAAGACATGTTCCCAAGCTCAGAGGTATCAAATTGACACATGGATTCGAAGTTTGACACATATGCACTCTTCTAGAAGGCACTAGCCAAGTGGAGATTCCCAAACAATGAGAAATTTTTCTCCCAATTGACCAACGCACCCTTGAGTGTCGGGAAGTTCTTTGCAGAGCACCTTTGAATGGATGTACCTACATATGCAACACACTTAGCCCTTGAGAGACTGCTTTGGTGAGTTCATAGGTGTTATAATATATACTTTAAATCTTGGAAACTTTGCAATGGAAGTCAGGAATTATTTGTCTTTATTATTTGGCTTAGGGAATATAGCAATTGAAATGATAGGGGAAGATAGACCCTATTCATGGTTCTGGGGATGATGTCCAGTTAAACCAGGTCATTGGGAATGGTGCCCAAATTGACCTATAACAGATTTCCCCTTAAAGCATGAAGTCAAAATAATAATAGCAATATTTTTTTAATGAGATGCCTTACATTGTGATGGGCTGGAGCTGAAGCGGAGTGGCGACTTGCATCAATCTTACAATAAATTACATCATGATATATTCTCCTGATCATAAATTACTAAGGGAAGGCATTCCCATGCTCAGCACATAAACTCTATAATAACATGTTCATAGTACAGAAAGTTGTCTACATTGGAATGTTGCCCAATACAGACATGCCTACAGATATAGGCCCATGTTTGGATGACGATTTCTATGTAAGGTCACCGTACAAATGATGTGTACAAAAATCCTAAAATTGCAGCTCGGATAGCTGAAACTAGATCCGAGGTCTTCTTATCTCATTCACTGGATCATTCAGGTACAAGTCTAGCCATGTGAATATATGATTTGGAGTCGAACATTGGAAGACATTGTTTGATTACCAACCAATGATGTGAGATGTTAAAAAACGCAAGAGAACCACCATTGATGTCAATGACCCTCAAGGTACTGCAGTACATTTCGTAAGGTGTGAATAGATGATTTGATGTCGAACGCCAAACAAAATATTTCGGTAAAAAATCCAGAAGCGAGGATATTATCGATGTTGTAACAAGCCTCATGGTACTAGAATATGATGTTTCCAGGTGGTCTTCTTGGATGATGATTTTCCGTCGACAAGAAGCCACTTTATTGCAAAACTGGAGTTACTGATTTTGGAGACAAAGGATGACTTGATATAGAAATGTTTAGGGATGACTGTCATGAGAATGAAGGTTTATGAGTATTGTAGAAGGATGAGTATTCACTAGATGACTTCTCTTGAACATATCGGCGACACTGAGATGAGTTGGCAGCATTGACCCAAAACTAAAGTGAAGGTATGATGAACCATAGATATGAATGAACCATCCAGAAGATTACCCAACCCAAACAGTCATGGTGATGGAGTGAAGTGTCATGTTCAAGAGCGACCTGCTACCATAAAAAGTTCTATTCACTTTCCCAAATTTTCCCTAGTCATTTTTCAACCAGTACCTCTTTATTTTTTAACAATCTTGAGGAGGATAATGTATGTCTGATCTATAATTCAACCCTTCGAGCGAACAATGTATCGCTATTTAATAATTTAATGAGTCTAGTAATGAATGAAACTCGATTCTTGCCATGATCGACAAGCCCGTCACTATTTTATGTTTTAACAAGCCTAACGATAGTGATAGCTTGATCCTTTTTCATATTTAGAGAGTTTGAAAAAGAGGACGAAAATATAACTCCATAAGTACTTTTTTCGTAAATTTATCGCTCAGATCTGAAAAAAGTATAAAATAATATCTAAGAGAACCTCTTTAGTCATGTTTAACCAAGGTATTCCTTTTTCGTAAATAATCTATCTCAGTCTGGAAAAGGGTTAAACTTATACTGAGTATATATCAATTCATTTACTTTTACGAGCTCTAAAAGACAAGTGCTCGGCAATATTTTCACATTATCGGAGTCTGAAAAGAGCTGAAAGAAGACTCCATGGGTTCCTTTTTTTCTCTTATCGAAGCTCTAAAAATAAGGATAAAAAGTATGCTTTGTGGTCAAATCATTCTTGAAATAAATTTGCACGACTAATCTGTTGTAAAACCTATTCAGAACAACATCAAATGGATTAAAATATCTATTTCATGATTAAAAAAATATAATAAAACCATATTCATAGCAATAAATATTCATTGCAATCAATTAAATGACTAAATAAAAAGAGTTTTACTATTTATTTTTACCATTAAATAGTTACCATTTGCATTTTGGAGCTCTGAACCTGTTTTTGCCCCGAACTTCAGTAGCTGATTGCGATCGATTCTGTGGATGGCTTTCATCGTCGTTTGATCCAGGTTAGTTCCATGAACCTTCTCTTTCTTTCAATAATCATTTCATTTCCTTTCATTGCAAATTTTTAGGGTTTTGAGCCCATTAGGGTAAATGTTTCTTCGAAAAATGGCAATGTACCCTTGAGCATCTAAAAGTGCGTTATGTAGCAGCTAAAATGAAGGCTAGCTTCATATGCAATGCATTGTCCCTTGTTCAAGACTGCGTTGGGCACAATCTTCATTTTTTATTCTTGCACTATGCTCAAAATATGTCTAAAATTTTGCATTAAAGGGAGTCTAATGATTCTTATGGTTGTCTCGGGATTTTAACCGACTATAATAACAATTACATGGAGAGAAAGAGATCATGAAGAACATAATATGGTTTCCCTAAATGATCCGGGTACAGTAAGAGCCCTAAGAGATTGTGGCTTGTTAAAGTACTTCCATTTGTCAGGGATGAGGCAACAAATAGAACTATTGGAGTTCCTAGTACGAGCATGGGGTCTGGCTATTGAGGCATTTCACATTAAGAAAAAAGTGGTTCCTATAACCGTGGAGGATGTATATTTTCTCATAGGTTTATCAAGGAGAGGCTTGCCTATTTCCCTTTCAGGGTCTGCTCTTGGAGGAGAGACTGTAAAAGATTATGTTTTGAAACATTTTTATCCAGGGGTAGAGCCAAGCAAAGATGGGAAGCTAAACATCCGGGATGTTAGAGATTTTCCTTTGAGACCATTCTTTTCACGATCGCAAAACTTGATGGCACCGTTACACTACATGTAGTGAATAGATCATATATGCAGTATGTGCTAGAATGCATGGAGCCAACAATCTTCAACTAGTCTGAAGTTGTACTTTCTCAGATAAAAGAAAAACTGAACAAGGAAAAAGGAGGAAGGAAGAAAAAAATCAGTTATGGTTTGATCCTTATTTCATTTCCCTTAGAATAGTTTCCACTGATGCATCTTCAGCATGTGATGTTGGGTGTGTCTAATCCTAGAGATCCAAGGATGCAACGATGGGTAGAACTAATGGGTAGGCATGCAGTCCAATCTACCATTTTTTTCTCGACTGTGTTCTTCGCCTGGTTCAGGCGACAGTTTGTCGCCATCGATGAGTATGCATATGCAAGCGTTGATTTCCAAGGAGATCCAGACTTAGCCTTACCAGAAGGTGCTTAGTGGGGTGCAATAGGTAAGAATGTTTTGACCATGTTTTTTATTTCCCTAAAGTTTATATAATTTTTTTGTATTTTTGATGTTTTCCCAAGACTAAAATAAAGTTTTTATGTAATGCAGATGTTGGTCGAGTTCAACTGGTGGAGGAACCAAAGCATGGAGTGGATGAGCCAGCAGAGAGGACTGTCGGGAGAGCATTCCTTCAGGATCTAGACATGGCTGAGACTCTGACTAAGCTTCGACAGCACATAGAGGGGTTGACCTTCAGAATTCTGGATTTCCGGATCAAAGAGTTACCCATGCGATTGCAGCATCATAATATAGGTGTTCGTAACCGTTGGATGGGGTTATCACATAGGATAGCTAGATTTTTAGCATGCTACCATGAGCACCACTAGTTTACTTTTGACATGTTGCATACATTTTGAGGTTAGATGACCAATGTGTCTTGGGCACAAATTTTTATAAAAACCTATAACTATCTATCTATTTGACTTCAGTGTTTTCCTATGTTTATTGTGAAATCCTATTCAATTCTGTGAATGTTTTCTTTACATGTGTTGAAAATTTCTGTCTAAAACTTGATTAGCTAAAGAATCTGCCAATGTGTTCACATTTCTGGAAATGTGTTAATATTGAATAAAATCAAAGTGTCTTTCCAAAATTAGAACTCTTAGGAACAAACAATGCAGTGTTGGATTTCTAACAGTATAAACACTAGTAAGTTGTAATACCACAAGTTGTCAGTCTAACCTTATGATAATTCGGCTAATACCAAATGAAATGGCATTAGAGAGAAGTTCAATCAACGTGTTATAATCAGCGATATTCTTTTCGATCTACGAATACAAATCCCTTGAAAACTCACTAAGTCAACGTTCGGAGCGAAAATGGCCCACGCTGCAGAAGATAGATTCTGCGTACTATGACTAGCACCATCAGCATATCCAGCAAATGGTTCCAAAGATTCAGACATCTGCGATGAAATGTAAAGCGGATTACTAACGTCAAGAAAATTATAAAAACAAACTAAGATAGTAAATGAAAATCAACATCATACATATACAATATAATACAAAAAATCATTACGCTCATGGTTAAGCATAGTAACGTTTCAGATACAACCCATTTATGGGCTGCGGCAACAAAATTCCATTGTAATCTACTAACTCATAGGCACCCTTAGCAAGAAATCTTTTGACAATATAGGGGCCATGCCATAATGGCTCAAATTTCCCTGTACCTATTACATCAGCTTCTTGATCATAAAGAAGGACCAAGTCGTCCTCTGAGAAAATGCAAGGCTAGACATTTTTGTCGTATTGCGACTTTATACGTCTCTTTTGCGCTTCATTTGCCACTTGGGCTTCACAACACGTTTCATCAATATGGATGAGGTGAAAATACATGCTTCTTCTTCTGAGGTGTCAGGTAATAAGTCAATTGTGAGTTTTAACGATGGTATTTCACATTGGATAGGCAAGATAGCTTCTAGACCATACACCAATTGAAAGGGAGTAAATCTGGTTGTGTTTCTCACCGAGGTTCGATACGCCCACAAGGCTGAGTACAGTATCAAATTCCAGTTTCTTTTACGAACTCGTATCATTCGTTGAAGAATACGTTTAATAATCTTGTTGATAGCCTCAACTTGTCCATTTGATTATGGATAATAAGGAGTAGAATTATCATGTGACAATCCTAACTTGGCAGTCAATTCAGTCATCATATGGCTGTGAAAATGCTTCCCATGATCTGTAACTATAGCTTGTGGGACCCCAAAACGTGCATTAACATGATTAAAGAAAAACAATGCAGCTGTCAGTCCTGTGTTGTTGAAAGTAGGCATCGCTTTGACCTATTTGGTAAAGTAGTCTGCTGCGAAAATAATATAACCATGCCCCTCGAACGAACAAGGGTTACAGGCCATGAAGTAAATACCCCATTTCTAAAATGGTCCCACAAAGACAACAGGATGCATTGGCGCTAGCAGTTTGCGGATTTTACGATAAACAATTTGGCATGCATGACAACTTCTGACCGTGAGGATGCAGTCGCAAAATATTGTAGGCTAAAAATAACCGACGCGGAGTATCTTCTGTGCGGTAGCATATCCAGATAAGTGTCCACCACAAGCCCCAGCATGGCAGTCATTTAAAACTTTTTCAGCCTCCTCACGAGTGAGGAACCTTCTTAAAATTGTATCGACACCACGACAATAAAGTGTATTGCCGACGATTAGATAATATATAGCTTGGTATCGAATATGTCGTTGTTCAGAGCGAGAGGTATCAGGTCGAAAAGTTTGAGTATGGAGATAAATGATGAAATCTCCATACCAAGGATTAGATCATCTAATCATAAACAAAGACTCATCAGGAATTGATGGTTCTGACGTAGTAGCAGTACTATCAGAGGGAAGGTCACAAAGAAGCTTAGAAAAAACTAAAGAATTCTTTGACTTAGATTTGATGAATTCCAAATAAAATTCCTGCAAAATGACAATCCATTTTGAGTATTTCCCCCCCTAGCAATTGATGTGATAAGATATAAGTCATGGGGTTGCAATTCGAAACAAAAATGGTCTTTCGGAACAGGATATAATGGCGAAATATTTGGACATCTTGAACGACTGCCAAGGTAAGCTTTTCTACGTACGAATACTTAACTTCCATATCATTGAGATTTTGACTCAAATAATAAATCGGATGTTCTATCCCATTTTCTACTTGGACCAATACCATAGCAATGGCCGTATCAGCCATGGTGATATATAAGAAATAATCATTCTGATAATTAGGGGGATACATTAATGATGCCTGGACAAGAGTATCCTTTACAACATCAAAAGAAGCTTGCGCAACTTGATCCCAATGAAAGGGAACCCATTTTTCAATAGTCAAGTAAATCCTTTAGCCATTTCGGTGTAGTTGGGAATGAACCTCCTTAGGAAGTTAGCCTTTCCTTGAAGTTTCTATATCTGAAGTAAATTTGATGGCGCAGGAAAATCCAGAATGGCCTGAACCTTCAATGGGTTGATTCAAATTCCTTCTTTTGAGACCATGAATCCAAGAAAATGACTAGAACCCACACAAAACACACATTTATGTGGATTGAGGCGTATTTTTTTTTGTCGACAGCATACAAATATAGCTCTCAAATGCATCGGGTGATCAGTCCAATTTTTTTAAAGTGATGGTAAATCATGTAGATAAGGTTGAACAATGTGCTTGATGTCATTGAAATCATAATCCATTTCTCTCTGAAATGTTTCCCCAGCATTCTTTAAACCAAACAGTAGTTTCCTATAAGCGAATGTGCCCCAAGGACATATGAATGTTGTCTTATGTTGATCCTCTAGGCGGATATTGATTTTATTGTAGCCGTAAAATCCATCCATGAATGAAAAAAATTCACATCTGACACAATTGTCAATGATCTGGTTGATAAAGGGAGTAGCATAGTTGTCTTTTGGACAATCCAAATTGACATACCGATAATCGATGCACACTCTAATGGTTCCTTATTTTTTCATGACAGGAATGATGTTGGAAACCCACTAAGTTAGCGGAATAAGGTAAACGAAACCAGCACGCAAAATTTTCTCAACTTCTGCTTTAATGGAAGTGACCTTCTTTGGATGAATAGGATGAAGGCGTTGATGCACCGGTTTGACATCAGGATACATATAAATAGTGTGTTCAACAATACTAGTATCTATGCCTAGAATTTCCTCGTAAGACCAAGAAAATACGTCATAGAATTCATGAAATATAGAGCGATATGTTTCAAGTTCTAATGGAGAACAAGACACACTGACATTAATATTTTTGACTACGCCAGGTTTGGTCAAAATATCGATAGAAATGGTTTCTTAAATATTTGACAAATTTCACTCAGAATCGATTGCATTAATAGGTAAAGAATTAGAAAAAAAAATTTGATTGATTGGTGATATAGTTCACTAAGATATTTTTCTTCATAATCAGCAAGATGGGAACCATGATGATAATATTCCCATGGTTCTCCTTCTGACATCATTGTTTCCAAAATATTCTCATCTGTCAAGAAAGTTGAGGAAAAAGGATCAGATGGAGTACCAAAATATAAGGAACGATCAACCCAAACAACTAGCGACGTTGATTTCGGATTCGCCACCCAAGCCAGATAGATTGATTTCTATGCCAGCTCAATAGGGCTGGGTGGCAAAAACTCATCCAACGTAACAATTTCAGAATCACCCGTACTCTTCCTTAAGCCAGATGGAGTGGAAGAGATCATGTATTAGGTCTATATACTTGCAATTTCTGTCGACGTTGCAGGCAACGGTAATGCAAAGGTTCCAATGAGAGTGGAATCCTTTAAAAGTCCTACACCAATGTTCTGAAGTGCTAGTTGGGGTGCGTGGAAAAATGAAACACTTCCAGTTACTTGCGAAGCAGAGGCAAACAAGGATAGCTTATTGATGACTGTGATTGTACCTTTATATGGAAAGGCAATCATTCTAAAATATGTAGAAACAATTGTAGTCATAGCATGTATCCATGACCTTCCAAGTAGAATATTATAGTCAAGGGGTCCGTCAACAACCTCGACATCAACATTCACTGTTTTGACCCCCATTTCAACATGCGTGTTATTAATAATACCACAAGATTTATATGTACGTCCATCGAAAGCCTTCAACGTCATTAATCATTCAGATAAGGACGATGAGCCAAGTGACTTCCAACAATTTAGACACATAATGCATGCAGATGCTCCCTCATCAATAATAGTGCGATGAACAAGGTGATTGAGAAAATTTACTTGTATGGAGAATGCCATTTCTGCTGGTAATTGCGACACATAGCCCGTATGATTAAAGACGACGAGATTAGAATCAATTGGATCAATTCCACCAATAGCTGAAATTTTTTTAATACCTCAAGAACAGACATAGCTAAAGGGGATTGAGCCAAATCTTCAACTATATTATAATTTTGAGCAGCTCTTACTCGAGGATTATATGTCGATTTGTGAATTACTCCCTTAGGCGGCTTAATTGTCAATTAAGGATTAGCAGTAGGCAGTACCAATTCCATAGACGGATTCTTAGTCGAGGTAGTAGGTTAATCAGTTGCCTGACTACCATAATATTTATTACTCGTTGACACCAAAATATCTGTTGAAGGTTTTGTGACAGATAACATAAGTACTTGGGAACTAGAAGGTGGATCAGTAGCAACCAAATTTGTGTCTGAATTCAGAAACAGATCTGTCAACACAGTTGATGCATGTGAAGTCTTAATGATTTTTTAGACTTGAACGCGGTGAGAACAATCCTGAACAAAGTGTTCCTCATTACAGATTATGCATGGATAACGAGGTTTCCTAGGTCTAGAAATTTGATCAGATGATATTTCCCGTGGGTTAGAAGTTTTCTTTTTCTTAGATTTCCCTTTTTTCTTACTTCCGGGTTGCTTGTCACTTTTTCCTTTGTCAAATGACACGACATTGATTTCAGAAGAAGGTGCAAGATCAGATGTGGTAGTATGATGTGTGATTGCAGTACCAATCAAACCGTCTCTGGCATGAGAGTCCTTTAATTGTGGAGGAACATTAAAATTAGATCGCGGCACATTTGGAATTTTTTCATAGAGCATGCTATATTGGGTATAGATCAAGTCTAAATATTGGGCACGAGCAATGACTTGCTCTTCAGTGACGACGCCACCCTTAGCCACATCCTCAGTTATAGATGGTAATAGGGACTTAATGAACCACTCAGAAAGGAGCTGATCAGGAACAAATGTCTTAACCATTCTACGACGACAACGCCACTCATGAATATGATCATAAATGTGAGTAGCATTTGTCTGTTTAAAATTGGTCAAGAGTTCCATTCCAGTTTCATATCATATGGATAACTTGAAGTGAGTCAAAAAGACAGTAGCTAGGGTAGTCAAATTATCAAAATAAGCTCTAGGTAATTCAATATACCATTTTGCAGCCGGACTAGTGAACGTACACTGGAAAAGATGTAGTCGAATCGAGTCATCATTTAGGGAATTTGATGAACACCACAAATGATAAGTCATAACATGAGTCGATGGGTCTTCCCCAGGGTTTCCATTGAACTTATGAATATCCGAGGGTAATTTGTGAGGTATCCCTGGCCACCAAGGAGCATAGTTTATTGGATCATTGGTTAGTCGATTTAAATCTGGTAACTTTAAAGTTGAGACAAAAGGAAACTATCGATTAAGGTCAGGTTGAGCATAGCCATGGTATGATGGAATTGATTGAGCAACAAGCCTTTGAGCACCAGCATAAGGAATATGTTGTTGGTAACCCAGATAGGGGTTGTTTCAATAGGCAAACGCTTGAGGATTATGTTGACCAAAACCTGGGTACGATACTTGTTGAAATGAAGGTTGAGGCATTTGCACCTAAGGCTGCCAAGGGGTCTGTCCAACAATGTTATAACCCAAATTAGGATAACTTGGATTTGTTTTAGGATAAATATAACCTGGTGGTGGTTGTGACATCCCATAAAATGGTAAACCATCTTGTGAATATATGATTCCAGGTACATGTTGTTGTTGTAAATTGGCCGAAGGATTTGGATTCTATGGCCCCAATACTTGATGGTATTGAGTTGAAGGACCCACTTGAAATGGTTATTTTACAACATTTTGATTCTGTAACAGGGGTAAAGATGTATTAACAAGTGGAAGTGATGTCGGTGTAACACATTGAACTGGTTGAGACGAGTGTACAACTGTTTGTAATTGGATAGGCAGAGTGGGCTGCCATTGATAAACATTCATTTTGACATTAGGTTCACCAAAAAGTTACAGAGTATTGTCAAAGTGGGTGACCAAAGGTTTCCCCCCAGCATGAGGAGGATAATAAGATAGAAAATATTTCTCTCCAAATGCAGGGAGTCCAATTGATATGGTACTGGATGGAATAGACCCAGAAGGACCAACTTGATATTTCCCTGATGATGTGTATAAAGAATCAAGCCATTCAGTACTCATTATAGTTTTACCAGTTAGAATACCGGACAATGACATTGGTGAAGTCCATGGGTTTGAAGATGCACCAGAAAAAATTCCAGATAAAGATTTATAACCTGATGGGACCATAGGGCCACCATGAAAATATGATTCTGGTGAAGTTGTAAACATCGACGGTGTTGCAAGGGTAGGTACTGACGTAATTGGAACAGATGGTTCAACCGAAGATGTTGGTTCAGGCATGGTTACTTGACCAAATGTATACCCTTTTGAATCGATGGGAATATGAATAGGAATAGGATCAACAGAAGCAGAGGGTGGTGATTGAGGAGAAGACTCGTACAGGTAAAGATCCTTCCCAAAATGGGTTGGAGTTAAAGGTGTCTCGTCTTGTGGGATTTCTTCAATCGAAATCAAACCAGGTGGAAGTATTTCTCCATCAGGCCCAAAGTATATTTCAGGAGGTTGACTGTGTGATATGGGAGACTCAATGGCTACAGAAAATTGTGGGATTACCAATGGATGAACAACTTATGGTTGTTCGACTTCGGGATTCATATTTTCTAGCAAATAAGAGACAGGATATTTATTAACTTCCGGTTGAACAATGTCAGGTTCAGGAGGTATGGTCTCACTGATCGTGACCACGGATAGTTGTGAGGACTCCGTCTCGACAACAGTAGACGAACTAGGATATGTAGAAACAACATGTGCCAACTCTGGTATATGGGAATATGATGCTTCACCAGAGGTATCGACAGTACTGGTTTCGAAAGAATGATGTCACCTTCGCCGCCCAGAAGTAACTTTTGGTGGTAAAGGTGGTTTCAATGCTAGTCTACGCGAATGACGGGGAAAAGGATTTTGTTCTTCCACGATGAATGATTTATTTTAACCAAAAACAAATAAACAAAATAAAAGGGTAATTCTAGGAAAAAGGTTTACCAAGAAACTGTGAACTACATAATACCTCTTGGCGAACCAAGAAGTATGAGTAGGAAATCTCCCTGAATGTTGTGTTCGGTGTATCACAATTTACAAGGCGACTGACTCAGTTCACTATGGATGGATGGCAACCTAAAGTTATCCTCTCAAATATACCCAAAGGTACGTGGAGGCCCAAGTCCATATTAGCATTGTCTAATGTGAAACCACACAATGAGAGTACCCCTTTATACTTTTCGTAATGTAACACCGCCCGATATACCCGAAAGTACATGGACGAGCTATGATATACTTACGTACGTGGAGTGAGATATCACACTTGGAATGTATCACAGACAATTAATGACAGCTGCTATGTTTTACGACGCTGGAACACGTCTCTAGCCTAGACCTTCTAAATGTTATCGTTATGGTTCTAATGCTTTGTTAGGTAAATTGAGATAAATTTTAAGTTGATATTGTTTATCAATTTTCCTTTCAAAGTTCACCACGATGATGTATTGGAAATCCTAAAATGAAAACTTAAAATGATAAGAAATCTTTTCACTTTTAGCTTCTCAATGAAAATCCTAGCTACTAGAGGGAAAGAGCAATCAATTTGAGAGCAAACAATCAAAGAGCACAAACTAAAATGCATCTTTACTAATTGTTTCTATGCAAAATACACAATCCACTACATGAAAATGCAGGTTTTTCTTTTCAGTCCCTTTATTGTGAATGCAGAAAAGGGAACTAAGTGCATCAAATCAATAAAAACAAATGCCTTTTACTTTGAGAAATGAGGAATGGAACAACAATTTCTCTTTTTAGGAAAAATGAAGATTTTAACTAAAATTCCTCCTATCAGGAAACGAAGAATTTAACGACAATTTCCTTTTCAAAAGAAAATGGATCTAATATAGCAATGAAAATACTTTGAAATTAATTCGTCAATGATAAAGAAAAACACTTTAAATAAAAATTGAACAAACTTTTCTTTCAAAGGAGGAAGAATTAGGTAAAGTCACTGGTCAATATGAGTCATCAGACACTTTGAAAACAAAGAAAACAACAAACTGAAAGCAAATGCAATGACAAATTCAATGGAATTTGGTTGAGTCTAGGGGGCAATGCAGTCTCTAAGGGGAGACAGTGCATTGTAAAGCACCCCTAAGTGGGAGACAGTGCTATGCAAAGCATTGTGTCCTATTCAACAGTGCATTGGGCACAACAGAGAACAAAAACTCAAGCTGTAAAATGCACTTCTAATGCAAAATTGAATTCAAAAAGCCTAATCTTTCAGAATAAATGCTACTGGGTTGATAACAGAGGCAAAATACACCAAGGATGAAGGGTAAACTCCCCAATGGAGTCGCCAATTTGTTATGTGGAATTATGAATTACGGAAAAAACATTCTTCCCTAAATGTGGTGTATTGCATTTAGAACAACAGGTTAAAGACTTTGCAGATACTTTTCCTAACATTAAATAGACACACATAATAGATCAATAAACTTACTTGGAGTCCAAGCGATTCCAATTCTCCTTCTGTCGCTCTTATTGTAGCTTCAAATCCAAGCTAGATCGCCAAAATATTTCCTGCAAGAATGAACACCAAACAACAAAGAGATAGCAATATACATATGCCTATTCAAGTTATTCATTTAAATCAATGAAACATGAACCATATACATCAGATAAGAATTCATAACATGAAAGATAGAAGCTTATACAGATACATATGTAGGAAAGTAAATAACAATCTTTATTAATGGATAGAAGGGGAGGTTACAACCAGTGATTGATTTGATTTCACCATCTCCAGTATCATCCTAGCCTCATCACAATGAACATCTCTCCAGCAACATATCACTCAAATCAATTCCTCAATTGAAATTCCACCGACATTTCTCTACTCAAATTATTCCTTTTCAAGCACTACGATCTGTGCTCAATTTATAGATGAGCTGAAGGTAGTTTTACAATCAATGACTTTATAATAATAGTCAAGACATGTTCCCAAGCTCACGGTATCAAATGGACACATGGATTCGAAGTGTGACACATATGCACTCTTCTAGAAGGCATTGGCCAAGTGGAGATTTCAGTGAAGCAATGAGAATTTTTCTCCCAATTGGACCAACGTACTCTTGAGTGCTCTGGGAAGTGCTTTGCGCAGCACCTTTGAATGGAGGTACCCGCATATGCAACGCACTTAGCCCCTTGAGAGACTATGTTGGTGAGTTCATAGGTGTCATACATATATACTTCAAATCTTGGAAACTTTTGCAATGGAAGTCGTGAATGATTTGTCTTTGTTCTTTGGCTTAGGGCATATAGAAATTGAAATGATAAGGGATGATAGACCCTATTCATGGTTCGGGGATGATGTCCACTTAAACCAGTCATTGGGAATGGTACCCAAATTGACCTATAACATGTAGTTTACTAGTGACTTTTTACTATGGTGTAATTTCTCTAAATTTCGGCAGAAATTTATTTAAAAGAGAAGTTTGATTGCTAACTTTGCACAATCGAAGTAGTCCCCTAGATGGTTTTTGAGGGTGCTGAATCCATATATAGAATCAAAAAACCACGCCTTGAATAACAAAAAACCAAGATTTTACCACAAAATTGTTCACCGAATTCTCGGCACTCCGAAACTTCAAAAAATCACACTGTAAAGACAACTCCTTTAAATTTAATTAATAGCACTTCAAAATTTAATATGAATATTCACCCCATTTTACCATGGATACTCACCACTATTTTACAATAGATATTTTAACTTGTAAATAGGCTTTTGTTACAAAACCAAGAGTCACAACAGATATTTTAACTTGTAAATAGACTTTGTTACAAAACCACGAGTCCATATTATGGGCTATCAATAACTCCCTCACATTCCCATAATACTATATATATAACAAACCTTAAAAATATATATATTTTTTTTACTACATGTAATCTCTACATTCTTATATAGTGGAAAAATGATGAGCACGCGAAACCCTACCCACCTAGTCTTCTCGGCAACCCTAGCCGACTGATCACGAGGCGCAGCTCTCCTCCAAGCGCTCTCGTTTGGGCAACGGCCATGGCAACAAACTCGGGGGGGGAGGGCACGACCCCCCCTGCAAATAATGATTCCTCAGGCGCCCATACTGACCCGATCAACACCAGCGCTGACATGCATCAGAAAATGACAGAACCCCAGACGACTTCTGAGCAGGTACAACAGGACAAAGCGACCCCCTCCTCTTCCACCTGCAAGCCTATTGCATCAGAACGGCCCAAGATCGATTTGCCTAGCCATCGAATCAATGCCCGTATTCAATATATGCGAGATCATGCCCTAATAGGCAAATTTATCGGTTTCTGGCCCACAGAAAAGGCCCTACAAGGATGGATCGCTTCGAAATGGAAGCCTAAAGGACACGTTACTCTTCAGCTCGGTCCGAAGGGGTTCTTCACGGCGATCTTCCTCTGCCTTGAGGATCGCAACAGAATCATGGACGAAGGGCCATACTTTTTCAATTCGGCTGGCCTATACCTTCGAAACTGGATCGAAAGATTCAATCCTGATAAAGAAAACTTCAACTGGGCACCTGTTTGGATCCGTCTATACTCGTTGCCGCTGGAATATTGGGACGAAGACACACTTCAGGAGATTGGCAAGGGTCTCGGGCAGTTTATCAAAATCGCTGAAGAGACCAAGCTTCGTCGATACACCTCTTATGCGCGGATCTGCGTGTACATGCATCTAGACAAGGCCCTTCCTGATGCTGTGAGCATATACCATGATGATTTTGAGTGGATCCAACCACTGGATTACGAGCATGTCCCTTTCAGGTGTCGACGTTGTCACGCCCATGGGCATCTCTTCAGAGATTGCCCCCTCAACGCTGCATCCCAGAACAAAGAAGCTGATACACAACCCGAAGCAGATGGTTTCACCAAAGTAGCTCCTCGCAGAAGGCACAACAAGAAAGCATCATCGGCAGGTAAAAAACCCTCTTCCTCCTCTAGTGTTCCTACTACCAGCAATAGTTTTGCCGTTCTTTCCAATGCAGAGCAAATGCCTAACTCGAGCCCGCTGCCTCCGCAGTCCAATCAAACCCCCAACGCGTCCACCCCGATTCCTGCCCCATCGAACCCCTCCCCCTCTCAGCCAGAGACAAACGCCTCTACCAACCCCTCTTCTAAACCCCCCTCTGGCACGAAGCTCTTAACTTGGCATCCAGAAACCATGGATCTGGATGATCCTAAGGTAGCAGCTGCTATCCTTGATAGAGGAAAAGATACCCAAAACGCCTCAAATCCTATGGAAGAAGATTCGGAGAGTCTTGAGCTTGGGGATCTTGACATCATAGGCCTGGAGGATGCTTGCAAGCGCCAAGAGTTTGACAAAATCAAGCCCCATCAAATAGAAACCCTGGCAAAGGTACTATCCAAAGCACAGCAACAAGCAACTCTTGGTATACAAACAGGAAGTCATTGGGACAGCCTCAAAGTAATCAAAGAATCAAAAAAGAGGGGCAGAAAACCAGACTGGCAGCGTACAATTACCATTGGGGAAATACTAGTAAACTTCGGGCGCTACCCCAAGCTCACGCGGTTCTTTCCGCCCCTGTCAAATAGTTCCTCATGAAATTGATATCATGGAACATCAGAGGGCTTAATAGCCCAGGAAAACAAAAAATGATAAAAAATATGTTACAAAAAGAAAAACCAAATATTCTCTTTCTCCAAGAGACAAAATGTAACAGTGACATTTTGGGTACTTTTTTGTCAAAAGTCTGGCCTAGTAGCAGTTCTGCAGCAATAGATGCTTCTGGATCTTCTGGAGGGCTGGCTATAGCCTGGGACACTCAATCTATAGTCATATCGGATATGCATGCAGTTCACAATATCATTCAGGCCATCTTTCACCCCATTGGCACAAATACATATGGGCATCTCTCAAACGTTTACTTCCCGTAGGAACTATACAGAAAGATCAGCCTCTTGAATACAATGGAAGCGCTCAACACTCACAGAGCCCACCCTCTCTGGATTGCAGCAGGGGACTTCAACATGGTAACCAAAATGGAAGAACGAACAGGAGGCAGAACCAGACCGGACCCTGAAAGCATCCACTTCAGAAATTTCATAACCAACAGCTGGCTGATAGATCTCCCATTTACCAATGGATCGTTCACTTGGAACAACAAAAGATCAGGGATCCATCATGTCGCTTCCAAGCTCGATCGATTCCTCATTTCAGATAATGTTATACACATGGGGGGTGACCTAGAGGCATCAATTCTTCCTTTTGCAGGATCAGATCGCTGGCCCATTGCATTACAATGGCACAATCTTGGCCCTCAGATCAGAAAACCCTTCAAATTCGAAGCTTTCTGGCTTTCGCATCCATCCTTCCAAGAAATGGTTAAAGCAGCTTGGAACAACTTTACCCCCCCCCATGGATGCAAGATGTACCAGTTTCAGCAAAAAATGAAACACCTCAAGGCGCTCATCAAGAACTGGAACATAACAGTATTTGGCAACATTTTTCAAGAAATCAACATTCTCAAAAGACAAATGGAGGAAGTACAACAGAAAATCATAAAAGAAGGAAGATCAGAGGAGGCTAATACACAAGAAATGCAGATCCAAAAGCAGCTTGACGAAAGGCAACGGCAAGAAGAAATTCTTTGGAGGCAAAAGTCTCGAATTAATTGGTTAAAGGAAGGGGAACGAAACACTCGTTTCTTCCATCGCTCCACTATTCAAAGAAGGATGCAAAATCGCATCCACAACATCACTAACCAGCACGGGGAAAAAGTAGAGCAGCATGAAGAAATAACGCAGGTCCTGACGAACTATTTCCAAACCACGCTTCAAGAAGAGGCCACCATAGACCGACAGCCAGCCATTGATGCAGTTACTCAGCTCATTCCCAAGCTCATCTCCGAAGAGCATAACAAAATGCTACTGCGTCCTGTCTCCATGCAAGAAGTTGAATTAGCAATGGCACAAACCAAAGATGGAAAAGCACCAGGGCCTGATGGATTTACTGCAAATTTCTTCCATCATTTCTGGGAGCTCATCAAAATTGAAGTCTGGGAACTGGTGGAAGAATCAAGGGCCACCCACTGGCTCCTCCCCTCTTTAAACTCCACCTTCATCGCTCTGGTGCCTAAAGAAGAACAACCCAGTACCCCGGAGAAGTATCGTCCCATTGCCCTCTGTAACGTGATCTACAAGATCATCTCCAAAGTCATTGCTAACAGATTAAAGCCTCTGCTGCCGCTCCTCATCTCGCCAGAACAAACAGGATATGTGGAAGGTCGCCAAATCATGGATGGTATCATCATGACTCATGAAGTCATCCACTCCCTCAAGAGCACTAAAAAACCAGGTATGCTTCTTAAAATCGATCTCTCCAAAGCATTTGACAAACTTTGCTGGCACTACATTCAGAGCACGCTCAAAGCCTTTGGTTTTGATCAGATGTGGATTCGTTGGGTCATGAGTCTTATTTCCACCCCTCTCTTTTCCATCCTGGTCAACGGCTCCCCTTCCCACCCTTTTGTTTCTTCTCGAGGCATCCGTCAGGGGGACCCTCTCTCTCCCTTCATTTTTATCCTTATGTCAGAAGGTCTCAGCAGACTCATTCATCAAGCTGTCCAAACCGGGGATTTACGTGGCATTTCTCTCTACGGTTCTCCCGCTTCTACTCACCAGCAATTTGTTGACGACACCATGCTCTTTGGATTCCCTTCAGCCCAAGAAGCTAGGTCTTTCAAGCGCATTTTGCACCTTTTCTCTCTCGCCTCTGGCATGACTGTCAATTCTTCCAAATCCCAACTCTTCTTCTTTAATACCCCTCCTCTAATCCAATCTTATGTAGCCCGTATTCTTGGATTTGCGACTGCCCGTCTCCCCGCCAAGTACCTTGGCGCCCCTCTCATTGACTCAGCTCTCAAGCATTCTGCTTGGTCTGTTCTCCTTGATAAACTTGAGGCTCGCCTCTCCTCATGGACTTTCAGAGCTCTCAACCTAGCCAGTAGACTTATCCTGATCAAAGCGGTTCTGCAATCTATGCTGCTGTACCTCTTTTCGGTGCTTGCAGCACCCAAATGGGTGCTTAACCAAATCAGAAATCTTCAGCGACGCTTTCTATGGGGCTCCTCAACTCACACCCGGAAATGGGCTTTAGTAAATTGGAATACAGTCTGCTCCCCCAAAGAAGCCGGAGGACTGGGGCTCAGAAATCCCCATCAGAGCAACGAAGTCATGGGTGCACGACTTTGGTGGAAATGGCTCACGAGCCCTCACGCTCCTTGGGCTAAGTTGTGGGCTGCTAAGTATGCCAACAACAGACCGATGAATGATTTGATCAGACTCAAACCTGAGACAGCGGGATCGCTCATCTGGAACTCTGCCAAGCAGCATCACGCCCTCATCCACCAGCACAGTTTTTGGGAGGTTCGGAATGGCCAGACAGCACGATTTTGGGTAGACTCCTGGCAACAAAGGCCGAAGCTTGTGGACACTCTAAATTTGCCTAACGTGGAAAGATACAATGGGCCAGAAGAGTTGAAGGTCAGTCAATGCTGGACAGCTAATACTAGCAGCAGCCATCAACATTGGAAACACCCGTCTCTCCTCCAACCTACCACTCCCAGCAACATTTGGGAAATTCTCCAGGAGGAACTACAACGCAGCAGAATTCATTGCTCTGATGACCCGGATATCCTCAGATGGGGATACTCGCCCAAAGGCATATTCACCACACAAGAAGCCTACAGCCTAATGTATCCTACTCCTCACCCGAAAGACAGACTCTGGAATTTAGTTTGGGCTAAAGGGACATGGCCCAAAGTCTCCACTTTCCTCTGGCTCCTCAGCCACAAAAGAATTTTAACCTGGGACAATTTGCTAAAACGCGGCTTCTGTGGCCCATCACAATGTCCAAATTGCAAACAGGACACTGAAACCATTTAGCACCTCATGCTAACATGTCAGATGGCCAGCCAGCTTTGGAACAAAACTTGCTTCCGCAGCCAACGGAGCAAACCACAGGGGGACATCACCAGCATACTACGACATTGGCCGCAGCGCTCTTACAATAGCACCATTCTCAACTTTCTCTGGCGAATCATTCCAGGTCTCCTATTCTGGGCCCTTTGGAAAGAAAGAAACAGAAGAGTCTTCAAGCATCAAGCCACTCCCCTGGACATTCTATGGAAAAACTTCCACAGCAACCTTCAGGAGTCTCTCTCTCTTACAACTTGGCAGGAGGAGGATATGCCCAATCATCCTCAAGAGCTCAGCGTATGGCGAAACTGGCAACTCACCATAACTCCTGTGCCCAAAATCAACAAGCAGAACCCTCCAGATTCCATCTCTTGGATCCCTCCTCCACCCGGGATAATCAAATTAAATTTTGACGGGGCTTCCAAAGGGAATCCAGGCCCGGCGGGATATGGAGGCATTTTCAGAAATTCCCAAGGAGAACTTCAGGCCATCTTCTACGGATCCATTGGTTGGGACACAAACAACTCTGCTGAGCTGGAAGGGCTCTGGCAAGGTCTCAATCTAGCTCGCCTCTACAACTTCCTGCCCCTAATTGTGGAAGGTGATTCTCAAATTCTGATCAGCATGGCAAATCAGTTGCTCCATGGAACCAATTCAGACAAAGTAGCTACCAGTTGGCGATTAGCCTCTAGAATTGATGCTCTTAGCAATTGGGTAAAAGCAAACCAAGCTATCACCTTTACTCACACCAAGAGAGATGGCAACAGGGTCGCGGATCTCATGGCCAATCTAGGAGTTGACAGTCCGGACTTTCTCAAGCACGGCTCTATCCAGATCATCAATGATAGAAACTCTACTCAGGAATGCATCAAGTTGGTGCGAATGGATCAGACACTTCCGGATGCGGATGACAACATGGGTTAAGAGGCCTCCAGGCCTGGCGCACACACCAAGGAGGTTCACCTGGGGTGGCCACATGGCCCCCCATGGTGTTATTAATGGCAAGCTCATTAATCCCGAGCACTTGTTAATTACTCCTCCTCGCCGTCATTCGAATTGTCCTGCTCGCCGCACCAGTCTTCAAATGGAGCACCATTGCTCGCATTCCTCGGATTGCTTCGGCTCTGCTCGCCGACCTTTGTCACCTCTGCGCTCGCATTGCCCGGGCGGCTGTGCATTCAGTGAGGCTTGCATTGGTTCAGGTCGCAGACGCTCTTTGCATTGTTGTTTGGACGCGCTTCCAAGCCATCGGTTTGCTTATAGTAACTTCTGCCCTGTTCTGTTCAATTCTCATTCTTCTCCTGTTAATATTGGTCAAGTTAACTCCATTCCTGCAGCTCCTTCTGGCAACTGGTCGGATTCCTCCCGGAATTTCAGTATGCCCAGGCTCAGGCAAAGAATGTCTTGCAGGAAAAGTGCCTCTCGAGGCAGGTCCATGAGCGAGCGACCCTCCAATTATAATGCAGGTTACTCCATGGACCAAGCTGAAGGGCATCACATTCCTCTGTATGTTGATCTTGCTGGTCGTCTCCATGACAGCGTTGCCCCGGCGCCTCCTCAGCCCTCGCACCCGCCTCGTGCTCCCGCTCTGAATGTTCAGTCGCCTCCCCCGCTTCAGGCTTCCGGCCCCCCTCTACGCCCTGGCAGTCATTTTACAAAGCACTCAACGCAACAAGTGGAGCTGCGTTTCGACTGTGCCTACGACCGGCCCTCCATTACTGCCCTCATTACGATTTCACTGCGGGAAGAAACTACTCTCCCTCCTGTTCAACCGCTTAACCCTGTGCACTCCCCTTCTAAGCCTAGCTTTGAGCCCCCCTCTGGCCCTGCTCCCGGTCCTAGCTCGTACCCCCTCGGATTTCCGCCTGTCTCTGCAACTGCTCATCCAGGACAGGCGCACTTGCTGATGGAAGCTGGCCCGTCTGGTGAAGATGCTGATAAGAACGATGAAGAGGATGCGGAAGATCACTATGGCTGCCGAATCGAGGAAGAGAATCCGGAATCCGACTAATTTCTCCAGGATCGATTCTCAGTATGATTTCTGTGCTAGAATTTTTGATAAATTTTTGTTTTCAATAGTCACTCACAGCAGACAAAGCTGCATGTATTTTTTGGCACTTTTAAGTTTTGATAATCTGTATGTAAGTGATATAAGTGACTTAGCACCGGTTTCCCAGTTCCTGGGCGGTGGCAACTTTGACAAAAAAGCTGGTTTCCCGTTAATGGGCAGCTCCATAGCTAGACAGACAGTGGATTTCAAGCCCGGTATCAGGCTTCCTCAGCTGAACCGAGGCAGTTTTGTACTTTAATGTTTATAATAGAAATAGAGTAATTTAGAAAAAAATCTCTACATTCTTATAAAGTAATTAATTGATATATGTTATATAATTTGCATAAAAATAAATGTTAATATTTTCCAATTTAAATGTCACATACAATAATACCATGCATAAAATGTTTAAGAATAATAAATATGTTTTTTATGTTTTTTTTTAAAACACCTAGAATATCCCTTAACTATATCATATTATATACTCATAAATCACTTTATTTTTTAATTTCTTTTTCATTTCACCTACGAATTTGGACAAGCACACTTTATATATATTATCGAATGAGATAAGGTATAATTATGCCATAGGGAGAATCATAACAACTTTTCGGTTATAAAAGAAAATAAATAAAAAAAATTGTTAAGTAAAATCATTTTATTATTAATAAAAATAAATATTATTATTCACTTCAAACAAACCATCGTTCTAATTTGCTTAGAAGCAGTTGGTTTCTTAAAAAATATATATATATAAATAAATAAATAAATAAAAATCGACGCTAACGACTGGTTCCAGAACTATCCTATTTTTTTTTTGTGTGAATAGAATAACCGAAGACTTGCTCAATTCATTTAATAATTCCCGTAGCCTTTGGGCAGCGACCCAACTCTCATCCGCGAAAGTAAAGTGTCCTAGAGAGCTGAATCGAAGTAGGGATTTTGACTCTTTAAACTTTCGTTTATCAATATTATAAATAGTCTGCCTAACGACACGGTAAAAGAAAATAATAAATATTAGTATTCTCTTCAAACCAAACCATCGTTCTAGTTTTGCTTATGAGCAGTTGGTTCCGTCCAAACCATTAAAAATTAAAACAGTTTTTGTTTTAATGGTAACAACAGGGTTTGGATTGAATTGAATGTTTAACTGAAATGCTTGGACAAATGTAGTTGTTTCTAGTGAGGTTTTTTGGAGTTTCAGGTGTTAGAATTCGGTGAAAAAAATTGAGGTCAAATCTTGATTTATATTATTTAAACTGGTTTTTTTAGTGCATATATGGATTTAGCACCCTAAAAAACCTTTAGGGCACTTTCATTGTGCAAGGTTACCCATCAAACTTGCAATATTCTGAATAGAAATAAATAGTAATACACAACAACATAAACAAGCATCTACAACAAATAGAGAGACATAGCACGAATAATGCAAAATATGGAGAAACATTGAGCCATTTTATTATGTAACTGAAAGGTACAATGAGTACAAAGGTGATCAGAATGATGGCACCTTGGGTTACACAAGGCAAGCTAGAAATACTCTCAGAAATGCTCGAGGAATGGCTGCTCTGTAAACGACTGCGTAATCTCCAGATGTTACTGCTGCTACTCGAATGGGATGGCTCTTTGGGGTTGTTACTCTGCTCAGAAAAATATTAAACTCAGGGAATGAGCTCTCCTCCAAATACCCAGAAAAGCCCAGAAAGGAATCCTGGAATGGATGACCCCGAAATTTGACCTTCCTTGAGAAATAACGCTATCCCAGTGAAATACGTTGGCCCTGAATGATCCTCTGCAAATGATGGCCTCCTCCTATACCAAAATGATGAAATAGTGATGGGTTGATCCCTTCACACTATCCTCGGGCTGAAATCCCTGATATATCCTCACTCCCGGAACTATCTCTACCACAAGCTACGTGATCTCTCCAAGAGATTGCGTTGTCCAAGAAAATGCGTAATCCTGGTTGAAGATGCTATGGCTCCCTCCTGCAAAACGATGGATAGAACTCCTCACCCAAGTAGGCACTCGAAGTCCCCCAGGTCTAAGGTTGGGATCTCTACTCGGAGACACCTAGTGTGTTGAACAACACTTCCAAACTTTGCTCAACAGCGAAAGCGTGCTCAATGTCAAAAGACAGAAATCATAGATGCATAATAGAATGAGAGGATGAGGAGCCTCTTCCCCTTTTTATGCTTTGAGAGCCTTGCTCTCATTCGAGCCCCACCAAACTGTGTTGTCCCTCTTGGCCTGCGTTGTCCCTCTCTCACTGCGATGTCATGGGCCCACGCTGCCCACGCTGCCTCTTCCCTCACGCTACCACTTCACCATCTTGGGCCCCACAGTGTCAAGTAAATATGTGCTCAAGTGACTTTAGGAAAGTGCTTATAATCTAATGTTTTATTCATGGGTCCCCTCACCCCTTTATTTCCTGTCAAACTTAGGAAAATAAAAAAAATTATCAAAATTAATATCCCAATTAGCTGACTGCTAATTTGGGGATATTATAGTCCTCCCTGCCAAAAATTGCTTGTCCTCAAGCAATTCCCATATAAGCCTCCTCTCTAGCTGATGCTCCCCACTGTCACTGCAAAATGTGTCTAGGTCCTCGATGCACCACTAAATCTTCCTTGTCCACTGCATCGCCCTAATATGAAGGGATCTCTCAATGCCAGGATCCCATGCCGTCTTATCCAACATGAAGCTCCACCTATTCCACTCACCATCCTACCATGCTAATGAAGTCCCCCACTCCATCAGTGACTCGCTAAAGCCCAATGGAAGATCTACATGATCTCCCTATGCAATATATGTGTAGAGTTGTGATGCTCGAGTCCCCTGCTAATCTCGTAGAGGTGCCACCATGTTGTCGCTGCACCACTCTGACAATGAGATGCCCCCCATCATGCGCAAATTGTATCCCTCTCTCCTGGGGCCTTGTGGCAAAAAATCTGTGAAGGAAAAGCTCATCCTGCCCGGGCATCTCGATGATGTTGATATCTACCCCTCCACTGTCGATTGTGACCCTGAGTAACAACATAATAAGTCTTCCTCGCCATGCAATGGAGGTCTCAATACTCCCCCCTGTGTCAATCCCAAGGTGGATTGGATCACTGTCTGCTCTATCCCTGCTCATCACAAAGTGGAGTGATCCACCTGCCCAACAGAACCCTGGATCCCCCACCCATACGGGGAGCTCACAACTCCCACTCCCCGCAAGATGCAGCTGCGTAGCGCTGCTACCTGCTAGAAACCATCTGGCCCTCATCTCTGACCCCTGTATGTATCCCCTGGGTGGACCCCAAGTATCAGGAGTCTGTCCCACGCATGTGTACCTACTCTGCTCCTACGAAACCATGTTGTGATACCCACCATCCCAACTCCTGCTGATACTCCTGGATACTATTCGGAATCTGGGTTCCCTCCTAGAAATGAAATATATCATCCACCATCCCTCAAATGTGAGCCCATGGGTGGAACATCTGCTACCTTGGAAATCAACCATGCCATCCATAAGCCTGTATCTGTCAACTCGTGCACCTACCAAGTGTCTCAACTGGAGAGTCTCCTCCCAGTTCATGACACGCGGTACCTCATTCAATTGTCTAGGGTGAGCCTCCCATGCTCTGCTGCCTAAATGGAGAGTGTCAATGGGTACCAACCAAACACTCCGCGACCATAAGCAACTTTGGAGGATTATGGGTAGGTATGTCCCAAAGGGTGTGACCAAGAGTCTACCTGAATGCTCAAGAGTAATCCTCTAGGTGACACTCTCTATGCCTCGAATTTGCTGATAACACACTCGTAGCCCTGTCTCCGCTAAACATGGCATCTCTGCATGCTCACCAAGATCCTCATCGATCCTAGGTGAGCTGCATCCCATGGTACACCTACTACCCCTAGCCATATGTCTTCTAGAGGCAGCGCTCCAAGAGCCCACTGCTCTGCATCATGTGTCACTGCATACCACCAAGTATCACTACAATCCTCGACCTGCCACTGTATAACGCAACCCGCCCCTATACACCAGTGGATACCCCCGATAATAGTTATACTGTCATGTATCGTCACTTGTCCATCTTGCATTGCCACACCTGTTACTCCCCACATGTACTCCATGCAACGGGAATCACTTCTACTCCACAATGCAGTCTGACATACTACAACATGCCCCCATGCATCTCCATGCCCATCTACAGACCACTTCCCAATGATGAATGCTCCTACACGTCCCATGGTGTGATGGCCTAAGGATGTATCCATATGCGTTGGCCCATGCTCGATCGGTACCATCACCTCCACTGCCGCATCACCATACTCTCCAATGAATGGATCTCCCTTCGAATTCCTCTGTGAGGGATCCAAGAATTGAATCTCCCTAGGTACTATTAGCGATGCCAATCATGCTCTGCTCCTCCTTGTCCTCCGTGCCCTCCGTGCCCCACACAAATGCGAAGAATCCCCAACTCCATTCAAAGCATTGTCTAGTGACCTACCAATGCTCCCTCCTCTTCAAACTCCTGCCAGAGTATGTTGATCATCCCATGATCTTGTGTACAAGCCTCATACCAAGAAAACTAAAGAAGTCTATACCTAAACTGGTTGGACACTAGTCCTAGCTAAAACTCCCCTAGTGAATGTGTACGTTCAACTGCTAGGTCAAATGTACCTTCTAGGTCGTAGTCAACTAGCATACCTGGGAAGTGATGGGTAGTCCTGTCCGGATCCCAATGCCAGAATCCCCAGCTCCATTCAAGGCACTTTCCAGTGGCCTACAATTGATCCCTCCTCTGTCAAACTCCTGCCAGAGTATGTTAATCATCCCATGATCCTGTGTACAAGCCTCATGCCAAGAAAACTCAAGAAGTCTGTACCTAAACTGGTTGGAAACTAGTGTAGGCTGAAACTCCAATAGTGAATGTGTACACTCAATTGCTAGGTCAAATGTACCTTCCAGGTCATAGTCAACTAGCATACCTAGGAAGTGATGGCTAGTTCCGCCTGGATCCCAATGCCAGTCGGGGTTTCCGATAACCCCAGTGCCTAGAAGCTCCTATTGATCTACACCATGGTGCATCACTATCTCCATAACCCACTCCATCAGGTACCAACTCAGAATCTCTCACCATCCAACCCTAAGAGAGGGATCGAATGTATAAACTCCTACACCTAGAGCAACCCTGACATGAAGATATTGCACCCTGTGCAACTCAGGTCATCTCATCCCGCTATCCAAGTCAACGCATGAGATCTGACTAGGTAGCTCCCTCTCTCTCTCTACAATGGCCAAAGATGACCCAACTGTGCTATTATCCCCATCTATGTATGCCTGAAGGGGGCTTCTCTCATGCTCCAATGTGCCCTCTATTTGTACCATTAGGGAATCCAATCGTTCCCCAATGTGGGCCAACTTGGTCGCTGACTCGGCACAAACCACTCTCATGCCCTCCAGCTCCTCATTCTGCAACAAAATCACCTCCCGTACTGATGTGGCCTTCCCTTTCAAAACCAGAAGGCCAATTTGAAGCCAATGACATTGTTGTGTGCGACCATCGTCCAATACCTTTGTATCTCCTAGCGCCTCATCAAAGGTGGATACATCTCCTGGCACCTCACCCATCTGTCACGTGTTGTTACCACTCGAAGACTCGGACACGACTTCGGTCATCACCTCAATGGATGGCTCTACTGGGGTAGGCTCTACTCTCTCCACTAAGATATTAACTGACATGGTCAAGGAGTTCTCCAACAAGGGTGCGTCTTCGGTCACACTACGTGTATCCACAAGCTCCCTACAATATTGTGTGCCCTCATCCTCCAAGTGCGAGGTAGCCATTTTGATGAATTCCCCCTCCATTATTCGTTCAAGCTGGAAAGAGGTATCCAACTTTTCCATCCGATCCCAAGCCGTGAAATCAGTGGATCCATCATACATGGGAAAAGGTGTCCTCTCAATGGTACACTGCAATTCTGAACTCTGCATGCTAGACCCCCCACTGTTCCTTCCTTCTTCATCCTGCCTGAGCTGGGTATATGATCATGTCGTCTACCTTTCTCACTCGGTACTGGAGGTAAGAATGTAGGCATCGTGATCCTAGTTGGCCTACTGAAGGCTGGTGGGTGAGTGGTTGGTAAAGGGTAGTCACACTGTTGTGAAACCCCCGAAGTCTCCCCAACTAGGGATTCCTGATGGATGCTCTCATTCTTATTCTGTTGTTTAAGTATTTCCAACATTCCCTTCTGTCCTATGGCTAAATCCTTTAGGGCCTTAAAAATGTTACCAAATGTTGCTTCCCCTTTTCTCTTTGACTCCCCCATATTTTCCACCTCTACTGCCTTGGTGGGTCAGATTTTTCCTACCCTCTTTGTTGATAGAAAAATATCCCCACGGTTGAGCCAGGAATGAGGCTTTGGTACCACTATAATATTCTGAATAGAAATAAACAGTAACACACAACAACATAAACAAGCATCTACAACAAATAGAGATACATCACACGAATAATGAAAAATATGGAGAAATGCTGCACCATTTTATTATGTAACTGAAAGGTACAATGAGTACAAAGGTGATCAGAATGATGGCACCTTGGCTTGCACAAGGCAAGCTGGAAATACTCTTAGAAATGCTCAAGGAATGGTTGCTCTGTCAAGGACTGCATAATCTCTAGATGTTGCTACTACTACTGGAATGGGATGGCTCTTTGGGGCTATTCCCCTGCTCAGAAAAATATGAAACTCTAGGAATGAGCTCTCCTCCAAATACCCAGAAAATTCCAGAAAGGAATCTCAAAATGGATGACCCCAAAATTTGACCTTCCTTGAGAAATAACGCTATCCCAGTGAAATACGCTAGCCCTGAATGATCCTTTGCAAATGATGGCCTCCTCCTGTACCAAAATGATGAAATAGTGAAGGGTTGATCCCTTCACACTATCCTCAAGCTAAAATTCCTGATATATCCTCACTCCTGGAATTGCCTCTACCACAAGTTGCGTGATCTCTCAAAGAGATTGCGATGTCCAAGAAAATGTGTAATCCTGGCTGAAGATGCTATGGCTCCCTCCTGCAAAACGATGGATATAACTCCTCACCCGAGCAGACACTCAAAGTCCCCCGGGGCTAAGGTTTGGATCTCCGCTCGGAGACACCCAGTGTGCTGAACATCACTTGCAAACTTCGCTCAATAGCAAAAGCGTTCTCAATGTCAAAAGACAGAAATCAAAGATGCATAATGGAATAGAGGATGAGGAGCATCTTCCCCTTTTTATGTTTTGAGAGCCTTGCTCTCATCCGGGCCCCACTTGGCCCATGTAGAGCGTGTGGCTTTTAAACACGGGTTGTTTTTTGTCGAGAATTTTTTCTGCCACAAGTTTATTAACTGTATTATTGATCCCATGACTGCGATATGAAACCATGCCCTTGCAGATTAGATATTAAATATGGTGCTTTGGATCACAAGGCAAAATTATCATAGTAATTCCATGCTAATTTAAAGATATTATTAGTGATTTGGCTACAAATTATTTTCATGGTGATTTCTATTGCTGCGCACTTATGTGTAAAATAATGAGCCGCCCTGCACACCAAGATTTACGGAGGGTAAATGAGGTTATGGCTCGATTATAAGTACTAAGTGGGAATTTCCGAGAAGTAGCAACAATGAGAGGTTGCATATTTTTTATTTTTTTTGTTTGGGATGGTATCATCGGTTCTAGCCATCTGGTGAAGCAATATAACATGGGGCCACACTGTGCCGAAGGATCCAGTGCACTGGATTTACCTAGATTTGGTCATGGTTCCCGACCATCTGGACTGGCTCCTCTACGTTCTTGGCGGACGAGAGCATTGTGATGCTCTATATGGAATCCATGAGCAAATCTATTCAATTGGAACAGAGGGGATTGTCGTAAAAATAACGGATTGTAAAGGTTGATAAAAAAAAAATTGCGTCATGCTCACCTTTCTACTTCTCAGATGCAGCGGAAGAAGTTGTTTTTGGTCCTCTTCCTCCTTCTCAGACACAAGATGATGTAGCAGCAGCAGTGGCAGAAGCGGATTTTGGAGACCTTTCTCTTCCTCACACCAGACAGTAATATGGATTGTGTTGTTGAACATGGATTGGGCAGAGGAAGAGGAAGACACAAAGGCAGAGAGGTAGAGGAAGACGCAAAGGCAGAGGTAGAGGCAGAGCTAGGGTAAAATCCAAGCCATAGGTAGTTGCAAAGGCGATAGTAGTGGAAAAATTAGAGGTACAAGTGAAAGTGAAGGCCAAGGCCAAGGCCATGGCTGACCCTATGTCAAGGCCGAAGACCCACCAAATCTTAATTTGAATGTGAATATGGGGAAAGATGGTGGCTTGGATCAGGCTAAAGAGAAATAAAAGAATAGAAACAATGGGGATATGGGGAAGGGAAAGAAGCACCAGAATTCTGGAATGTACCCAAATGTAATAAATATGATAAGGGAAAAATAATTTCCACTACCAGAAAGAACGAACCAGTACAGAGTTGTACAAAACAAATTACCACTACCAGAAAGAACTAGTACAGAGCTGTAGAAAACAATTTGCCATTACCATAGCCCTTACAAAATATGTTCATGGAAAAGAAACTTAATTCCTACACACGACACTTTCATATTATATGGGAAAGTATATAGAATGGAGAGGACAATTGTCTCAATATCCTAAGGAGATCCACATTTTTATTTTTATTTTTGAAAAAATGAATGTATTTATAAAAAAAAATGTGTAATATCATTTATATTGTAAATAGCTTTTAAATCATTGTGAAATATACAAAGGAAAATTTATTTAAATTCTTTTGTGATAATTATAAGGGTTTTTGGTGGTAGCCCATTTATATTTCTTTTTGTTTATATTGACTTTTATATGGATAAAACCATGATAACAAGTGTTTTGTAAAACCATCATTAAAAAAAATGTTGCATAAAAATATACCATTACAATAATCGTTTTAAAGGGCATATACCTTTGCATGTCTCAATTTCTACAAAAGAGTACAAGAGAATGTTGATGGGTTTATGATACATATTTTGAATCTGGGCTCTGATACCATATGTAAGTATCTAACCTAGGTCTTTAACTAACCTAAAATTATCATTTCAAATCAACATACTAAGAAGGAAAATAGTCTATTTCTAGCTCAACATTTATTTGATTATAACATACAATTAAAATACATTTGCAAGATATTTAAGTAATAAATTTCATTTTAAATAATTTATATGAGCAATCAATAATAAAAAATACTTGTGTTAGTAGCTTGGTTGAGATGCCCTTTGATTTATGTTGAGATTCTCCTGCTGCGTTACCCAACTGGATTTACCTCCTAGCCAACTAGGATTTATTTCCTAGCCCAGGGAACCTCCACATTCTCCCTAGCCCTCCGATCCCAAGTCCAACCAACTGTAGTGTGTCCAAGTTGGAATCAACATCGCCCCCGCGCCCCTGCCCCCGGCCCATCCCCTCCCCCCCTGCCTCCCTCCAATAACAAACAAGAACCAAGGATCCTTTCTAATGCCAAACAATACCAAGAATACTTCAACGCCAAACAAGACAAATCCTCCCTCCCTCCTTCCTTTTATCCTCCTTCCCTTTTATATATTTTCCTCTCATCCACTTCAACTACTTGCCATTGATTTCATGACTACCCCCTCATCATTCTAATTTATTAACCTTGAATTTCTTACCATATATAGATGTTTTGTTCAAAAATAAATGGGATAAGACCAAATGTAGATTTGAGAAGACATATTGGGTGTACAAAATCTAGATATTTGATTTTAGAAATAAATGAGGGAAGACCATACCTTATCTACAAGTTGAATTGAGAAGACACATTGGGTGTACAAAATCTAGATATTTGATTTTAGAAATAAATGAGGGATGACCACACCTTATCTACAAGATGAATTGAGAAGGCATATTAGGTGTACAAAATCTACATATTTGATTTAGAAATAAATGAGGGAAGACCATATCTTATCTACGATTTGATTTGAGAAGACATATTAGAAATGAAATAAATAATAAAAGTCATACCAGTAAAATAAAATAAAATTACAGTTTCACGAGTGTAGATATTACTAAAAAATTATAAGTCATAATTTATATATTACTTAAACACTAATCAAAAATTTCCTTATGGTATCAAGTGGGGAATTACATCTTGCCTTGTGCTTATCATGTGAACCATCAACTTTATACTTAGTTTTATAAACCCATTTGCAACCTATAGGTTTGATGCTAGCAAGAGGATCCACCAGCCTCCAAGTGCCATTTTTTATGAGGGCATCATACTCCATTTGCATTTCTTCTTTCCACTGATCATAACTAGCATATTCTTCAAAACAAGTAGGTTCACAATCCACACAAAATTATGTTCACAATAATGCAAATAGTCACATGAAGAACTCCCTATCTCAAACTCATCATATTTCCTTAGAAATGTTCTAATATGAGTTGATATTTGCATAGGCTGTGAAGGAAGTTACTCATCTTGTGAAACAAACTCTTCATTACTTTTTGTCCCACTCTCTGTCCTTGTTGTCCATGTCCCTATTGTCCCTGCAAAAACACTTTTATCATCGAATTTCTCTTCAACGGTGTAATTATTATCATCATTGAAAGACAATTTTGAATCCACAGACTGATCTAAAATGGGAATCCCCCATTCATGATGTGGAATAATATTATCATATTCATAATAAAATTGATTAGACACAAACTTCTCTAATTGATTAAGTTTCCTATCAACAGTGGGTGTATCTTTATCAGATTCAAGAAAAACTAGATCTCTTGACAAAATAAACTTCTTATTCTCTTCATTGTACAATCTATATGCCTTAAAATTCATAGAATATCCCAAAAATATACATTTTCTGCTTCTCACACTCAACTTATTTCTTTGTTGTTTAGGTATCAAAGCATAACATTGAGAACCAAAAATTATGAAATGTTGAACAACAGGAAGACGATTATACCACATCTCATATGGAGTTTTACTATTGATGATCGATGAAGGACACCAATTTCTAATATAAGTTGAATAGATCATTGCTTCTCCCCAAAACATCAATTTTATATTCTTAAATAGCATCATCAATCTAACCATCTTAATCAATGTTCCGTTCATTCATTTTGCAACAAAATTTTGTTGTGGATTATAAGGTATCGTGCTTTGGTGATTGATGTCATTCTCTTTCAAATATATTTTAGAAACATGTGAAGTATATTATACCCCATTATTAGTTCTTGTAGTACCTATTTTAAGTTTAACTTCATTTGTAATCAAGAGATGAGATTTTTTAAACACACCAAAAACTTGTGAATTTTCTATAAGAAGATAGACCCAACACATCCTTGAATAATCATCAATAAAAATCAGTATATAATTATTTCCATTAGCAGTTTCAATAGGCGTAAATCCACACAAATCGTAGTGTAGGAGACTTAATTTTCTTGAAGTTCTAGATGTAGAACTTTGAAAAGACAGGATGCGGTGCTTCCCCAAGATACAATCATTACATGAAGTTAGTTTTCTTGGAACTATTGGAAGACCCTTAATCCCATGTTGTCTCATAATTCTAATATTGTGATAAATAATATAAATAAAACGAGCATGCCACAATAAAATTGTTGATAGAGTATCATTTTACTGGACCGAATGATTAGTATTTAATTCAATAGATGACATACCTTTCAACTTTAATAAATTTCCTTCTTCCACACCAGTGATTATATTCTCATTGTGAGTTGCTCTTTGAATTTCCACTTTACCATCAAATATGTGTATTGAATGTCCCTGTTGTCTTATTTGTATAAAAGATAATAAACTCCTTTGAAATTATGGAATATAACAAACATCATTTAAAGTATAATATGGAAGTCCAAGAATTTATAATTGAATATAATCAATCCCTGATGGTTCGATTTGAGATTTATCAGCAAAATACACTACTTCATCAATATTATCATTGATTTTTTCAAATAAATCTTTTCTAAAAGTCATATGAAAAGTAGCACATGTATGTAAAATCCAATTGTCATTCCATGAAGAAAATGAGCTACTAAATATATCTTCCATATTTAAATTACAATGGGAAACAACACAATGTAGAAGGCTGTCTTTTTTCTAGAATTAGTTGATCTTTCTTTTCAAGCATTTGTTCTCTTCTTCATTAATTTTCTCGCAAGGAATTCTACAATTTGCAGTTGTATGCCAAATTTTACCATATCTAAAGCATTTTATAGTTGTTTTATAAAAAATATTTTTTTGTTTATCATTCTGTTGTCTATTTCCCTGATTTTTTTTCCCCCATGCCTCTATAATTCCTCCTACCTCGTCCTCTTCTACCCTTAGTATTTTTGACTCATTCTTCTTGAGGTTTTTGGTCCTTTTGAGCAAGACATAATGTTTCAATATTAGAATATTGTAAATTTTCTTTCTTCCCAAAAGCTTTCTCTCTTTCTGCAAAATTTTGTACTAATTTGTCAAAACCTAAATCTTTTAACTACCCACTAGCTTGGAGAGATTCCAAGTAGTGTGAATAACTAGGGTAAAGGGATTTTATAAAGGAAGTAAGTTGTAGATCAACTTTAACTCTAGTAGATTCAATTTCATGATTGATTTCTTTAATTTCATAACCAAGTTTGAATGGATCATTATCTTTTATTTCAATATTAAATAACCTCAATAATAACTGTATTATCTCCAATTCAGAATGTGAATCATAAAACTCTTTCAATTTTGTTATTGTATCATATGTCGTTTTACTTTGAATAATGTATCTTATTACCTCTTATGATACTGAACTGGAAATTAAAGCATAGGCTTTTTATCCTTACTCTCCCATTTCGCTAATTGTTTTTCCTCATTAGGTTGTTCTGGTGCATTACCTCCTTTTCCTTCACAAAATCCATCCCGCAAATCATTAAAAATAAGTGTATTTTTTATTTTTTTTACTACTACTGACAATTTTACTTTAATGAAAGGACAATTCCAACTAAAGATACCAAAGAATTAATTTTTGCAGATAAAATTAGCAGTCAAAATCATGATTATACAAAACTTCCCTTTTTTTTTAAAATTCTTTTTTGTTTCGACTAGACACAAATTTTATTAGGGACTACATACCAATAATAACCAATTGTAAATAAACAAACTAGAATATAACCAATCCGACGGTGAATAGCCTGCGATCAAGCACGATCAACCACTGGTCAAAGGCATATGTCACGTAGTGGTCATGTCCAACGTACAATGAAATCAACGGTTACGATCACCTGACAACAATCAACGATGCATATTTAACGTGGTCTTAGGAGATAGTTATTTATCACGCAAGTTCGCACAATCCAACGATGTCTACGTCACTTCCCAACATCTAATGATACCGACGTCACTTCCACTGCTGAGAGTTAACATGGGCTGTGGTCCGAGATGGCGGTTTGAAAAAATCGTTCAACACTAAAACATGTAGCTGTGATTCACTACAGGGGCACATAACAGTTTTCAAATACCACCTGCGTGTGGTATGGGGTGGTTTCCAAAACCACCTGTGCACTATCAAATATGTCCAATCAACTCGTGGTACCACACACTTCGCTAGGTCAAGCACTCCGCCAGGTCATCCACACTCTGCTAGGTTCCATGAAAAGAACTCTTCCAGGTCACACTCCACGCACACCACACTCTGCCAGGTTCCATGATGAGTTGCAACTTTTGCAAAAATGGAGTTTGAACGAGGCACTATGACTTCAACGTTTTTCTAAAACCCTGCTCTCATACCAGTGTTACAAGTACTTGGAGAACTTCATGATGAAAATATAGTATTTTGATACCATTTATTAATCAGAAGAACATATTTATACAATCAAATTTGAAGGGAAAGAACTATGTTTCCATAACTAGAAATATGGGAAACACCTAATTGTGTCCTAATCATAATTATATACAAAATCTCGAAGGATTATTCAACAAATTATGATAACAATTGTTGGAGATCGACCCATGTCACACGAGTACAAAAACCAGAACATTACGAATTCCGCTAGTAATTTAACACAAAATTATTATTTTTTAATTAAATTAAAATAAAATAACATTACTTCTACATTATAATTATATATTTTGAAATTACCAGAACATTACGAATTCCGCTAGTAATTTAACACAAAATTATTATTTTTTAATTTAATTAAAATAAAATAACATTACTTCTACATTATAATTATATATTTTGAAATTATTGTGCCGAGAGGCGCATTCTAGTATGACCCCATGTATAAGTATGTCGGAAGCCAAAATAACAAAAAATAAAGAAAATTTTAAAAATAAAATCTCAATAATGTCGGCTTAAACAATAATTTAGAAAACCATATAAATAAACAAATAAAAATTCATTAAAAAATAAATTTATCAAAATATGAAGAGGTTTACGAACACTAAAAAAAGATATGGTAAATAAATATAAATATAAATAAACTAGAGGTATGGTAAATAAACTAAAGGTATGGTAAATAAATTAAACTTTTTTTTACATATTTACTCCATAAACCTCTATATTTACAAAACTCAAAAAATAGGTAATTTATTTAGGTGAAGCCCATGGGACAAATACCATGGGCCAAATACCATATTTATAAAATAGGTATGGTAAATAAATAAATATAAAAGATGTATAAATAGGTAAGGTAGATAAATAAAAATATATCAAATAGGATTAGAAATCAACATATAATTATATATGAAGTCTATGGTCCAAATACCATGGAATAAATCATTATTAATAGTGTGCAAAAAAAAACATTATTGCGCCGAGAGATGCATTCTACAACCCAGTATGACCCAGATGTCTAAGTATGTCAGAAGCCAAAATAACAAAAAATAAAGAAATTTTTAAAAATAAAATCTCAATAATTTCGGCTTAAACAATCATTTAGAAAACCATATAAACAAACAATTAAAAATTCATTAAAAAATAAATTTATCAAAATATGAAGACGTTTACGAACACTAAAAAAAGATATGGTAAATAAATAAAAATATAAATAAACTAGAGGTATGGTAAATAAACTAAAGGTATGGTAAATAAATAAAACTTTTTTTTATATATTTACTCCATAAACCTCTATATTTACAAAACTCAAAAAAGAGGTTTTATTTAGGTGAAGCCCATGGGACAAATACCATGGGCCAAATACCATATTTATAAAATAGGTATGGTAAATAAATAAATATAAAAGAGGTATAAATAGGTAAGGTAGATAAATAAAAATATATCAAATATGATTAGAAATCAACATATAATTATATATGAAGTCTATGGCCCAAATACCATGGAATACATTATTATTAATAGCATGCAAAAAAAACATTATTAACCCTACAACCTATTATGACCCCGAAGTGTAAGTATGTGGAAGCCAAAATAAAAAACTAAAAATAAAATCTAAATAATGTTGGCTTCAAGAATAACTTACACAACCATATAAATAAACAATTTAAAATAAATTTAAACAATATAAATTTAAAAGAGGAAGAGTTTTAAGAAAACTCAAAAAAGAGATATGGTAAAGAAATAAAAATATAAATAAACGAGAGGTATGATAAATAAATAAAAACTTCTTTTTCTTCTTACTTGGGAGGTATGGTAAATAAATAAAGCCTCTTTTTATATTTACTCCACAAATCTCTTTGTATTTACAAAAACTCAAAAAAGAGGTTTTATTTAGGTGAATTCTATGGGCCAAATACCGAGACAAATTATTATTAATACCATAGGCCAAATACTATATTTATAAAAGAGGTATAAAAATGTAAGATAAATAAATAAAATATATCAAATAGGAGTAGAAATCAACATCTAAGTATATATGAAGCCTATGGACCAAACTAATAATAATAGCATGCAAAAAAACATTATTAACCCTGAAATTAATATTAAAATATTAATATTATTATTAAATCTAATATTCATATTAATATTATTAAATTTAATAACTTTATATTAATACAATATTAAATTTGCTTATATATATATATATATATATATATAAACTCTATATATATATATGGGAGGGAAGAACAAAGACATATGATAGAGCTGGAGAAATAGCGGGAGTGACAAAGGAGAGATGGAGATAAACTGAAGGAGAGGGGAGAGGAGGGATGGAGAGAGAGACAGAGGGAGAAGAGCGAGAGAGACAGAGAAGGGTAAGAGAGGGAGAGGGAGAGAGAGACATAAAGATGGAGGTGGGAGAGAGAGAGAGAGGGATAGAGGAGGGAGGATTGGAGAGAGGAGAGGAAAATCATAGAGAGTGAGAAGTGGAGAGAGATGGAATGACAAGGGAGATATGGAGAGAGAGTATGTATTTTTAGGGGTAAGATAAAGATACGTAGAAGGAGTGATGGAAACAAGGGGGAAGAGAAGGAGAGAGAAGAAAAAAGGGAGGGATATAGTAACATAGTTGGAGAGAGATAGAGTGGTGGGGGGAGAGAGAGGATTTGAGAGAGAGAGAGAGAGAGATCTAAAAGAGAGAGAGGGAGACACACACACACACACACACAGGGAGGGAGGCACGAAAGGGAGAGGGATGAAGGACGAGAGAGAGGACTTGAGAGAGGGGAAGAGAGTGAGGGGGAAGTGAGAGGATTGTAGGGTAACAAGAGAGAGAGAGAGAGAGAGAGAGAGAGAGTGATGGGGGAAGAAAGAGGGAGGTATGAGCGAAAGGGAGAGAGAGGAAGGAAAAGAGAGGGGACTTGAGGGAGAGGAGGAGAGAGGGATGGAAAAATAAATACATAGAGTGATAAGTGGAGAGAGAAAGGGAGTGACAAGGGAAAGATGGAGAGAGGGTTTGTATGTTTTGGGGTGAGATAAAGAGATAAAGAAAGAGAGAAGGGAGGAGAGAGAGAGGGGCATATATTAACAAAGTTGGAAGGTGAATATATAGAGAAAGAGAGAGGTGGGAGAGAAAGGAAGAGAGAGAGTGGAGATAGGTAGGGAAAGAGAGATGGAGATGGAGGGGGAGTGTTGAGATTCAACAAGATGATGAGCTTAGTGAAAAGAGTCGCCTTCACTAAGTGGCCCACAGGCTATTTTTGGCGCAAGTCTATTTTTAGACTATGTCTATTTTTAGACATGATGGTCATATTTCAGAAGTTGCAGGATGTTATTTGTGGATGGTTGATCAAGTTGGGAAAATAGATGAAATTCTATTTTTAGAATATTGGGCGAAGTCTATTTATAGATCGCCAATCTAAAAATAGATGCATGTCGATTATTATTAGCTCTTAATAATAATTAGACTCTAAACAGCAACTTATTCTCTTGGATCACTTTAGTTCAGTGCACAGATGTGGCACATCAGCTGACAGAATGAATTATGCTATTCCTAAGGGTTTACTGAAGCTATTGCATGAAGGACTCAGTTAGAACTCAAGTGGCAGAGTTATGACATAGTTGGAAGAAGTAGTTATGGAGTTGTATTCATTTTAACTCAGTTAGACTCAGTTGAGCTAGTTGTATCTAGTCTAACTGATTGATACACTAGTGAGAGTGGAGTGAATTAATTAGTTAATTAACTCACAAATAATAACTCATTAATCAACTGAACAATATAGCAGTTAACTACAGTGCATGGCAGTTTCAGTGGAGACCAGTGGAGAGATAGGTGAAAGGGCAAGATAGACTATTTGTTGTGACTATAGTGATGAATTGATTGCATCACACACTCAGTGGAGATGCCAATGAGGATTGCGCAGTCAAGGATGGATTAATTCAAATTCATTTAGAGCTATTCTTCAGCAGAGATTGCGCAGTGGAGGTAGGCTGGTAGGTGGCAAAGATCAGTGCATGGATTCGCAAGATTAGGCCTGATTAGTGTATGACGATTGTACTATACTAAGAGCTTGTGATAAGCTTTGTATGCTTTGTATGAGATTGTCATATGATCTCCATGTTACATAATATATAGTTGGGGTTTTCAGCTTCAGGCTTTCCCGGTTAAAAACTGTGTTATCTGCAATTGAATATTTTTGTTTATGCTTCACATGTGTGTGAAATTAATTTTTCTGCAAAAGATTAACAAGTGGAATAGATAAAGTATCTTTCATAAAGTAAAATAGTGTGATATCATGTGGATCTAGGACATATTCATGCTTAGTGCATATAATTTCTACATGGTATCAAAGCATTGTTGATTGAAGATTGCAATTGTGAAGTGAGTTTGTGCTGGTGGATAATTCGAATTTGCTACAGAAGATTCTTGGTGCAGAAATCGAGTATACATTGAAATGTCTTTCAACGGGTTGAGATTGGAGTATGCCCTTGATGGGAGCTCAAATTACATAGCCTGGAAGGACAGGATGGAGGCGGTGCTGGAGGATAATGGGCTGAAGGAGTTCATCGATAGCGATGTTCCTAAGCTGGGATCTAGCGATGCTGCATTACTTGATGCATTGCAAAAGAAGACTGCAAAGACGAGGAGGATTCGGTTGGAAGGTGTGAAGGACCACATTATGTCTAGCCTTCATGGGAAATCCACTCCATTCTTAATGTGGAAGGCTTTGACAGAATTGTTCCAAAGCAGAAGTGACTAGAGGAAGTTGGCGCTTAAAGACAAACTCAGAAAAATAAAAATGGAGAAAGGAGACAATATTCCAAAATACCTCACGAATTTTGTCCACTGCAAGGATGAGCTGGGAAGTGTGGGGATTACTGTTGATGAAGAAGACTTGGTGAGCTTGGCTCTCCTTGGGCTTCCGAAGAGTTGGCATAGCTACAAAGACTATGTCATTGGACGGGAGAAACTGCTAGGATGGGAGCGACTTTGGTCGGATCTTGTGCAGGAGGAGATAAGGTGGGGTACCAGGGATGGATCTTCATCGAAGAATGAAGATGAAGAGAATTTCACTTTGGCTGCCAAAGCAAGGAAAGGGAAGGGGAAGAAATCTTCTTGAAAATCCGATGCTAAAGGCAAGAAGCAGGACTTGTCCAAAGTGAAGTGTTTTCACTGTCACGAGCATGGACATTTCGCCACTAACTGTCCATAGAAGAAGAAGAATAAGTAGGCTGTCGGATCTGCAGCTGGAGAGGCCTTAGCCTCGCAATTTTAGCTGGATTTTTCCTTGATCGCATGCTTGGTTTCAAGCTGCATGGGATTGGTGTGGTATCTTGACAGTGGTGCATCTTTCCATATGACGGGAGACAAAGAGTTGTTTAGTGACTTGGAGAATGAGGACCTCCAGATGCATATAGAGATAGGCGACGATGGTCGGTACAGTGCGACTGGAATTGGGACCATTACCTTTGAGAGGGAGTCCGGTAATCCGTTCTTGTTGAAGAATGTCATGCATGTTCCAAGTCTGAAGAAGAACTTGGTCTCAGTCGCAATGCTAGAAGACAGGGGTTATGATGTTGTTTTTAGTGAGGGAAAAGCCTTCCTTCGACATAAAAAAATGGGTCAAACCAAGAAGATAGGGGTACGAATTAAGAATCTCTACAAGCTAGAGGTAGATGGCTGCACTGCAATGGTGGGCAAAATAGAAGAAGTTGTGAGCCGTGATGAGGGAAAATTATGGCACAGGAGATTGGGCCATCTTCACCATGGCGCTTTGAAGATTTTGCCGCAAATTTCTACTGGACTTCCCAAGGGTACTCTTGCACAGTCAGATCAGTGCAAGGGATGCACCATGGGTAAGTTTGTGAAGACCACCTTTCATGAGAAGGAAAACCGTGCTTCGGTGATCCTGGAGAGAATTCACATAAACGTGTGTGGATCATTCTCGGTTGCTTCAACAACAAGACATAGGTATTATGTGATATTTGTTGATGATTATTCTCATAGATGTTGGATCTTCTTCATGCAGAAGAAGAGTGAAACATTTTCAAAGATTTGTGAGTTCAAGGCATTGGTGGAGAAAGAGTCGGGGAAGCAAGTGAAAGCTCTAAGGAGCGATAATGGTGGTGAATACATCTCTGGAAAATTCAAATACTTATGTAGAAAAGAAGGAATTCGAAGAGAACTCATAGCGCCTCATAACTCACAGCAGAACGGGGTTGCAGAGAGAAAGAATAGAATGATCGTAGGTGTTGCACAAGCGATGTTGCATGACCAGGGCCTATCGATGCACTTGTGGGTAGAAGCATGCAACACTGCGGTTTATGTGCATAACTGTTGTCCTCATAGAGTACTTGGCATGAGTACACCTGAAGAAGAATTTTCTGGTAAGAAGCCTGATATTTCTCATTTGAAGATTCTTGGCTCACCTGTTTACATTCATGTGACGAAGGATGCCAGGAAGAAGCTGGAGTCAACTGCAGAAGTTGGGATATTTCTGGGGTACACAGAAACACCCCACAACTATCGTGTGTATTTTCCAAACAGTTGGATGAATGTTATGCGATGGGATATAAAATTCAATGAGGTGAAAGCCATGAAGTTGTCGCTTGAGAGAGAGTTACACTTGCATGCGGAAGAGGAACTTATTGTTCCCAAAGATGAGCCTCTGGATGTGGATCAGCCACAGGATGAGATTCATGGAGTGGAGGAGTCCACTCATGTAGAACCAAACATCAGACAAGGCAGAAAGCGTACCATAGAAGCTGAGAGACTAAAGGTGGATGCAGCATAGAATGTAGGAGTTCCTACATCACAGCTTAGACAGAGATAGTCACCTGACCGATATACTGGATACATGGCTCTTATGAGAAAATGTATTGTGACAGAGCCATATTCTTTTGAAGAAGCAGCGTAGGAGCCCACATGGCTAGATGCCATGGTGGAAGAGTATGACTCCATTGTTAGAAACAGTGCTTGGGAGATTGTTCCAAGGCCGGTGGGAAAATCAGTTGTAGGATCAAGATGGATTTACAAGGTAAAGTAAGTTGTTGATGGGAGCGTGGATAAGTATAAGGAAAGATTTGTTGCCCGGGGCTTGTCACAGATTGAGGGGATTGAGTATGAAGAAACCTTTTCGCCTGTCCCACGGTATTCTTCCATACGGACCATCCTTGCTCTCTCAACGCAGATGGGTTGGCACATTCATCAAATGGATGTGAAGACTGCGTTCCTTAATGGGATCATTGAGGAAGAGGTGTACATTGAGCAGCCTGAAGGATTTGAGATCTTTAGCAGCGAGTCGCATGTGTGCAGGCTCAAAAGAGCGTTGTATGGGATGAAACAAGCACCCCGTGCTTGGTACACTCGGATCGACAGCTATTTCACTGGACTTGGCTTCACCAAGAGTGAGGTGGATGCAAACCTGTACCAGATTGTGGTTGAGGGTAAGCTTTTAGTCATTGTACTTTATGTTGACGATTTAATACTAACAGATGATGAGTAGTTGATACACTCATGCAAGGCAGATCTTGCAAAGGACTTTGAGATGAAGGATTTGGGCCTCCTTCATTATTTCCTTGGATTGGAAATATGGCAGCGGGAAGGTGAACTGTTTGTTTCTCAAGGCAAGTATGCCCGGGAGATACTGGAGGAGTTTCACATGCAAGGCTACAAGCCTATTGATACTCCTCTTCCAGGAAATTGGAAGAAAGAGGATGCTACATCGGTAGAGGTAGTGGATGCCACTGTTTATCGACAGTTGGTGGGTTCACTCTTGTATTTAGTTAATACAAGACCGGACATATGCTATGCGGTGAACCAGCTTTGAAAAGCGATGGTTAAGCCTACCAAGCTCTTTTGGAAGGAAGACAAGCATGTCCTGAGATATCTCAGGGGCACATCTGAGTATGGTTTATGGTACAAACAGATGGATGAGGTGAAGTTGCATGGCTTCACGAATGCAGATTGGGCAGGAAGCCCAATAGACAGAAAGAGCACATCAGGAGGGATTTTCAGTATCGGATCTACGACAGTTTCTTGGTACAGCAGGAAACAAATATCTGTGGCACTTAGTTCAGCGGAAGTAGAATACATAGCAGCAAGTTTAGCTACATGTGAGGCTATCTAGATGAGGAAGATTCTGGTTGGTTTGTTCGGTTCACATTTAGATCCCACGGTGATTCATTGTGATAATTAGAGTTGCATTAAACTCTCGGTTAATCCTGTGTTTCATGATAGATATAAACATATTGATATCCGGTATCATTATATCAGAGATTGTGTGTAGCGGAAGATCATGTTTCTTCAGTACATTCCCACGGAGGATCAGGATGTAGATATTCTAACAAAGGTGCTCACCAGGAGCAAATTCGAATACCATAGAGGCATGATCGGGGTAAAAGATAATCCCTATCTTGTTGAGAGGGAGTGTTGAGATTCAACAAGATGATGAGCTTAGTGAAAAGAGTCGCCTTCACTAAGTGGGCCCGCAGGCTATTTTTGGCGCAAGTCTATTTTTAGACATGATGATCATATTTTAGAAGTTGCAGGATGCTATTTGTGGATGGTTGATCAAGTTGGGAAAATAGATGAAATTCTATTTTTAGAATATTGGGTGAAGTCTATTTATAGATTGTCAATCTAAAAATAGATGCATGTCGATTATTATTAGCTCTTAATAATAATCAGACTCTAAACAACAACTTATTCTCTTAGAGCACTTTAGTTCAGTGCACAGATGTGGCACATCAGCTGACAGAAGGAATTACGCTATTCCTAAGGGTTTACTGGAGCTATTTCATGAAGGACTCAGTTAGAACTCAAGTGGCAGAGTTATGACACAGTTGGAAGAAGTAGTTATGGAGTTCTATTCAGTTTAACTCAGTTAGACTCAGTTGAGCTAGTTGTATATAGTCTAACTAATTGATACACTAGTGAGAGTGGAGTGAATTAATTGGTTAATAAATTCAGAAATAATAACTTATTAATCAACTAAACAATACAACAGTTAACTACAGTGCATGGAAGTTTCAGTGAAGACCAATGGAGAGATAGGTGAAAGGGTAAGATAGATTATCTGTTGTGACTATAGTGATGCATTTATTGCATCACACACTCAGTAGAGATGCCAATGAGGATTGCGCAGTCAAGGATGAAGTAATTCGAATTCATTCAGAGCTATTCTTCAACAGAGATATCGCAGTGGAGGTAGGCTAGCAGGTGGCAAAGATCGGTGCATGGATTTGCAATATTAGGCCTGATTAGTGTATGACGATTGTACTGTACTGAGAGCTTGTGATAAGCTTTGTATCCTTTGTATGAGATTATCATATGATCTCCATGTTACATAATATATAGTTGGGGTTTTCAGCTTCAGGCTTTCCTGGATAAAAACTATGTTATGTGCGATTGAATATTTTTGTTTATGCTTCACATGTGTGTGCAATTAATTTTTCCACAAAATATTAACAAGTGGAATAGATTCAGTATCTTGCATAAAGTTAAATAGTGTGAGATCAGGTGGATCTAGGACATATGCATGCTTAGTGCTTATAATTTCTACAGGGAGAGAGAGGGATGTAAGAATAAATACATAGAGAGTGAAAGCTGGAGAGAGAGAGAGAGTGATAAGGAAGATGGAGAGAGAGGGAGAGAGGATAGCAGGAGGGAAGAGAGATATAAGCAGGGGAGAGGGAGGGTAGGAGAAGAGAGAGAGAGAGAAGGAGGGAGAAGAGAAGGGAGTTATGAATAGATAGATTGGAAAAAGAGAGTGTATGTTTTGGAGTTGATATAGAGAGACAAAGGGAGATAGAGATATAGATGGAAGGTGAAGAGAAAGATGAGATAGATGGAGACAGAGATGGAGGGACAAAGAGATTGATAAATAAGGAGTGAGAGGGTGTGTGTGTTTGTAGGGGTGAAATAAAGAGACAAAGAAGGATATATGGAGAGACATATAGATATATATATAGAGGGGAGAGAGAGGTAAGAATATTTATTGCAATAGATGCATTGATTGCAATGTAGATGGTGATTTCTAATCCTATTTGATTGCTTGAACTAGATGCATTGATTTTAGTGTAGATTTTGATTTCTAATGATATTTGATTACTTGCACTAGATGCATTGATTTCAATGTAGATAATTTCTAATCTTGTTTGATTGCTTGCACTAAATGCATTGATTTCGGTGTAGATGGTGACTTCTAATCTTATTTGATTGCTTGCACTAGATGCATTAATTTCATTGTAGATGTTAATTTCTAATTATATTTTATTTCTTACACTAGATGCATTGATTTCAATATATATGATTTATAATTTCACTATATATGATTTATAATCCTATTTGATTTCTTGCACTAAATGCATTGATTTCAATGTAGATGGTGGTTTATAATCCTATTTTATTGCTTGCACTAGATGCATTGATTTTAGTGTATATGTTGGTTTCCAATCTTATTTGCTTACTTTCACTAGATGCATTGATTTGAGGGTAGATGTTGATTTCTAATCCTATTTGATTACTTGCATTAGATGCATTGAGTTTTCTAATATTATTTTATTTTTTGCATTAGATGCATTGATTTTAGTGTATATGTTGATTTCTGATTTGATGTAATTAGAGGTATGATGGTACATTAATTTTAAAGCCATTGGATTAATAGTGTGCATTAATTTCAGTGTAAGCACAAAAAACTATTGACAATGTAGATTTGTTTTTGTGTTATAACTTAATTAAACCTAATAATATTGGAGAGAAAGAGAGACAAGGTATGATGTTTAATACAACAACTCGAGCTAAATATTTATATTTCAATTGTCTTTTTCATATAATCGATATGAAAAGATGACAAAACTAACAAGGGTGACAATAAGAATAATAGAAGAAAATAGATTGAGATTGATCACAATGAAGGCTATTTGTAGCTTACTACATTTTTATTATTCAAATTTTCTATCACTCGATATTATTACATTGTCAGTTTGCATTCAAAAATTTTATTTCATAATTTTTCATCATTAATTAAATAAGCAAATTAAAATTAAAATGAATCGATAAATCTCAAACATATTTAGCATATTTAAAATGGTTATATTAATATTAGATGTATTAACATATTATTGATAAAATTAATCATATGTTCCTCATATTATCGATAGATTTCCTTGGCCGCACACAACTGAAACTAGCCTAGATCCATCTTAACTTCGGATATATCAAGCGCCGAGAGGGATCAAATCTCTCTAGGTGCAAACCCTTCCCTCAAATTCTGCAGTCAAAAAAGAGGTTTACACCTAGAAAGATTTGATCCCTCTCGGCGCTTGATAATTCCGGAGTTAAAATAGATTTACACTGATATAATAATATAAGCCAGTGACTTTTATACCTACTTTTCTCCATAGAATATCTACAAATTTTTGGTTCCGATATGGACTTCATGCTTCTCATCTTAAAAAGAATTAACTGTATTCGAATGTCAAGGGTTACCAAAGAATTAACTGTATTCGAATGTCACGGGTTAACATGGTGTTCTTGTGTGGGAGCAGCTAGTGTATATAAGATAATTTGAGAGCATTTTGTTGTAAATATAAAATAATTTTAGTGATATAATTGGTTTTTATGCTAAATTTCATAGAGATTTATTCAAACTTATAAGATTTAAATATATTAACTTTATATATATATTTAAAAAAAATATGATGGAAAATTATATCATTGAATTTAAAATAAAAATAAGAAATAAAAACCAAAATTTGATATTTCAGTTAAATCATAAATTAATTTAACAATAAAAATAAAAAATAAAACCAGATACATTAATTTATAAATTAAAAATTTTAATGAGATGTTGTTTATATGAGGTTTAAAATATATGACAATTGAATTATGCAAATTTTATAATTCAAAATTTTAATTTCACCGCAACCTTGCCAAATTTCAAGATTGACTTTGAAACTAAATAACTAAGAGCAGCGAAAAAAGAGAAGAAGACTTGGACTAGCGCGTTTGACGCTCGGAAACTTTTTGGAAAGTCAACAAAGCCTACTATTGGCAAAGTCAACAAAACCTACCATCGCGTCAATCCTGCAAGGGGTTCGGTTTTGAATTCGGCTGTGTCATTTCCGTGTTATTCCAAAAAGTGCAATCTTTATATTTTCTAATTCATTTCCGTGTTTACCATCGAGAACATAGAAACGAGTTCACTGTTATCGATTTTACAATACGAAATGTAATCCTTCGATGTTCAGTATTCTTACCCAGATTTCTGAATCGTGCTCGGAGCTAACAAATCCTTGAATGATTGACTGCACCGAAGACAGATACCCTTTTCAAAGGTTTGAGTTCGCCTTTCTAATGCATATGTGCGGCTTTAGATTCCTTATATCTATCATCTATGTATTCTTTCCAAGAAATAATTTAGCTCCACGGAAACTCAAAGAGACGACTGAATATGCGAATACCAAGGCGCAGCCGCTTCCTGATAGTTTTCACCTCCCTCTTGATATCACTTATTCCCACACAGGCCGATGAGGATCATCCCGACACCACTTTCATCTTCGATGGATTTAATCGAACCCATTTGATCTTGGAAGAGGAGGCGTCAATCATCGGCCCCAAATCTGTGCTCTCCCTCACAAACCAGTCTCACTTCATGCTCGGCCGCGCGCTCTATTCGATCCCTGTGCAGATGAAAAGCAACGGGACGCTTTCCTCCTTTAGCACCAACTTCGTTTTCTCCATGGTACATCCTCCCGCTGCCGAAGCCGGACAAGGATTCGCCTTCATCATGATGCCCCACAGAGTTCCAATCGGTGCTCTGTCTGCCCAGTATTTGGGCTTGCTTAACCTCACCAGCAACGGGCAGCCATATAATCACTTATTCGCAGTGGAGTTCGATACGACCAAGAGTGCGGAATTCCGTGACCCCGATGGCAACCACGTCGGTGTAAACATCAACAGCCTCATCTCGGTGCAGACCGAGCCTGCGGGATATTGGAAGGGGCAGGACAGGTTCCATGGATTGAGCCTCAAGAGTGGACGGAACATACAGGCCTGGATCGATTACAATCATCCTCAAAACCGCCTCAATGTTACCATCACGTTGGCCGGCTCGCCGAGACCACAGAAGCCGCTGATATCTCTGAAAATCGATCTGGGCAACGTTTTACAGGAGAAGATGTTCGTTGGCTTTTCCGCGACCACGGGGAACTTCATGGAAAACCATTACATTCTAGCGTGGAGCTTCACTACCCAAGGCATGGCGCCGCCCCTCAATCTATCTCGTCTCCCTTCTTTTGCGAACATGTATTCCAAACGCCCGGGCCGGGGATTCATAGCCGGCATCACCGTGGTCACTCTGCTCTTCGCGCTGGCTGTTGCAGCCGTGTTTTTCATAAAAGAGAAGTATGGAAAAACGATCGAAGAATGGGAGATGGAGTACTGGCCCCATCGACTCACTTACAATGAATTGAGCATCGCCACGGACCAGTTCCGGGACGAAAACGTTTTGGGACAAGGGGGTTTTGGCAAAGTTTACAAAGGTGTCCTTCCCAGCAGCGGCAAAGAGGTCGCCGTGAAATGCATAACGAAGGAGCTTACGGAGGGAATGAAGGGTTTCATTTCAGAGATATCAAGCATGGGTCGCCTACAGCACAGGAACCTGGTTCATCTCCGGGGTTGGTGCCGAAGGCATACGCGGCTATTCATTGTTTACGACTACATGCCCAACGGCAGCCTGGATAAACTCATCTACGGGAATCCGACAACAGTCCTACCGTGGGATCGGCGATACCTGATTCTGAAGGGCGTGGCCGCTGGGATGCTGTATCTGCACGAGCAATGGGAGAAGAGGGTCATTCACAGAGACATCAAGTCGAGCAATGTGCTGCTCGATTCGGAGCTCAATGGGCGGCTGGGAGACTTTGGTCTGGCTCGACTGTACGATCACAGTGGGAATCCTCAGACGACTCATGTTGTTGGAACATTGGGGTACATAGCGCCGGAGCTGATACAGACGGGGAAGGCTACGCCGAGTTCGGACGTGTTCAGTTTCGGGGTTTTGCTGTTGGAGGTGGCTTGCGGGAGGAGGCCTGTTGATCCGTTGAAGGGCGCCCAGCAGATGGTTTTGATGGAGTGGGTGTGGGGACTTTACACAGAGGGGAGGTTGTTGGAGGCATCGGATCCAAAGCTGGATAAGGACGGATATGATGTGTGCGAGATGGAGATGGTGCTGAAGTTGGGGTTGTTGTGTTCTCACCCAGAGCCAGAGAGTAGGTTGGGCACGCGCCATGTTTGCCAAATACTGGAAGGCAAAGCTCCTCTTCCAGACGTCTGCAGGCCTTCTTTTAACGCGTGTAACATGCGTCGTTATCCCAGAGTCCTCTTAAGATATACAGGCAATAGGTCTGGGGCCGAGTACATCGAGCAGATGCCGGTTTGAAGGAACCCTCAGTTCGAGCGGGGTCAACTTGATAGCTTTGATCACCTGGAAGATTTTGCAGGGGTGATAGGTTCTATCCACCATACTTGAAATTTAGCCACCGCCCGTGCAGACCCAAAACATGGAGAGTAAGGAGGTTGGTATTATCCTAAACAATACAATATTTACATTGTTGTTGGATAGATGGCACTGTTAAGCCATCTGATACTGACTTATTAATTTTTTTTAATAGCTAGTCATAAATATAATTATTTTATATATGAAAATACACATTTCATATGAATACAAATATAATTTTATCTCCCAACATATATGGGAATATCTCATGTGAATACCAATATTATTAAATAAATTTTCTTTCAACATCCTACTTATGTTCTCCAAATTATTCTCAATATATTTTATATTGCATTAATCCTGTTTAGCTAAAGGCTTACCAATACATTAACCTCGGATTGAAGTCGGAAGACTTGTGGTACATCGATGGATGAAATCTGCCAAAGTTAAGGTTCCCTTGAATATATAAAAACAGGGGAAAAGCTGCATAGCAGCTAGTCTCTGCCCATGGTTTAAATAAGCTGCATGCGATGCAATGCTCTCAGCTTATTTGCAAACAGTTTTCAATGTGGCTCAAATTGTAAACGAAAAATAAGCTTTGAAGCAATCGAGTGAATTGTTCTTAATTTATTACAAACAATTTTAAATGTTTGCTCAAACTATGAAATGGGAAATAACCATTGAAGCAATTGGGAGTTTATAATTTAACAATTTTAAATGTTTACTCAAACTATGAAATGGGAATTGGGAGTTTATAATTTAACAATTTTAAATGTTTACTCAAACTATGAAATGGGAAATAACCGTTGAAGCACTTGGGAGTTTATAATTTAATAATTTTAAATGTTTGTTCAAACTATGAAATAGGAAATAACCATTGAAGCAATTGGGAGTTTATAATTTAAATTTTAAATGTTTGTCCAAACTATGAAATGGGAAATAACCATTGAAGCAATGGGGAGTTTACAATTTATAAACAATTATGTAAAATGTTGGAAATTAATTCCAATTGCAACCTAAAGTGGAAGGACGAAACGTCATTTTGATTTGAAGTTGAATGACAGGAGTAGCAACAAATTTGGTTTGGTTTTCACTCAACCCACGCATTCAATTTTATGTTTAACTCACCTGCAACAACCGAATTCATTTACATTGCCACAACTTCCAAATTTGCAAATCGTGGTTCATATCCACGCAACCTCCTGCCTTAACCATTCGCACCTACAAGCTTTAATGTTGTGCCATCTATGTTTAAATTCAAACTACTCCACATGAGTTTTGGAAAACCCTGCCACCGCCATGTCAAACCTTCCACAACCAATCAAGTGCTTATTGCACAATCTCGTGCCAACGTCATCCTCCCTTTCGTTATCACGCGATAGCACGTCCCCACCATTGCCAATTCACTCTCCCTCCAACTAATAGCGCATCATCGCACCATTTAACTGCACAATCAGTTGACACGTTGATCGATGTGATGTGTTAAGATCCTAGTATATAAACGGGTGCGATTATCATTGATCTTAGATCAACGATAACCCACAGGCATAAGCAACCTGCTGTTTAACCCAAAGGGTGCCTCCGCAGTTGACTTCGATGGAAGTTTTTTGACCAAAGATCGACGACAGATATACATTGCGGGAACACAACATTGATGTTCAATCTAGACCCTAAGGTCCCTCCGTAGTGATGCATTGCGAGAGCTAACATGGCCTGTGTGTCATTCGACCCAAGTACAGAGTTGTTGAATGTTTGTTGGGCCATTGAATGGCATTAAATTAGATTAGGTTTTTACTGGCCATGACCATTTTCATATAGTTAATGTAATTTTAGTTTTTAGTGTGAGTGTATGACTGTGTATGCCAAGAGAAAAGAGTTGTGTGTGTAGCAACAAATTGAAGGAAGTGTAATCCAGAACAACAGTTCTGAGGGAAAAGATTTCATCTCGTAATAGTCCAGTATTTTCAATGAAATAGAATTTTTACTCCATCACTGTGCACATTGTTTTTATTGTTCTCTCTGTGTTGACAGAGAACATTTGTTCCTCATTTTTGTTAAGGAATTATGAGAAATTCGAACATGGTATCAGAGCTAGTCCAGGCTCTCAACAGTTACCGAAGAAGCTAAAGGAGGAAGAAGTTTGATGAAGTTTTCTCCAGCAGTGTGAAGGTTCAGCAAAGTCAGGTATTTACCAAAACATTTTTTTTTTGTTAGTTTTAAGATTGCAGTCTAGAGAACTGTAATATGAAGTATTTTAGAGACAGAGTCAGGGAAAATTTTAAGGATGGAAAATTATCTTGAAGTTTAAATAATTGGCGAATCTCACTAGTCCCTAATATGCAAACTATAGAATGTTTATTGATGTATTTGTAGAATTATTCAAATGTATAATGATATTCTATATACTTTCTATATAATGTTAGCGATTTTTAAAGTAAAATAACTTTATATTGTAAAATTTGGGTGAATCATTTTTATAAAAAATAGAAATTGACAAATACTTTTTTTGGAAAAACCATGGAAAATTGGCCCACCTGCGAATATTAGCCCCTAAAATTTTCCATGGATAGAGTTTATCTCTCAGCAATGAGAAGGTTTGGTTAAGAAACACAGTCAAGTTTTTAGTATAGTTCTGTAAGCTAGCTATGGCAGGAGCCAGCACAAGCACGAGTATGAGAAATACTCAACTCCCACAGTTCAATGGGAAGAACTATGACTATTGGCCAATCACAATGAGAGCTCTGTTTGCCTCTCAAGATTTATGAGAGCAAGTTGAAGATGGTTTAGAAGAATTAGCATATGAACAAGCATTTAATGCCTTGACACAGGCAGAGAAAGATTTGTTGAAGAGTAATAGGAAGAATGACTCAAAATCCCTCTTCTATCTCTATCAAGCAGTGTATGAAAGCATATTTCCAAGAATTGCAGCAGCGAAGAACTCAAAGGATGCATGGGATACACTCCATACAACCTACCAAGGTATGGAGAAGGTAAAGACATCAAAAATTCAATTAATGAGAAGAAATTTTGAAAACATTTGCATGAAAGCGTTAGATACAATAAACTCATTCTTCACATTGTTGATTAGGTTGGTCACCCAAATGAGATCTCATGGAGAGACCATATAAGAAAGAATAATAGTGGAGAAAGTATTGAGGAGCTTACCCTCAAGATTTGATGTGATAGTAATAACAATTGAAGAGACAAAGGATCTCTCAATTTTTACTATTGATGAACTTCATGCATCGTTGATGACACATGAACAAAGATTGAGCAGAACAACAAACTCATCTTTGGAACATGCCTTCAAGACCTAAATGTCCTTTGGAAGAGAAAGAGGTCAACGCAAAGAAAACTACAAAGGAAAAGGAAGAGTTAGAAGCCAAAACAGAGGAAGAAACAACCTTGCAAATACTAGTGGAAGAGGTAGCAATTAAATTCAGAATCAAAGCCAAGGCAACAACCAATAAGGTGGACAAAATCAAGCACATAGACAAAGGTATGATAAATCCAAAGTCCAATGTCATTACTGTAAGAAGTATTGGAATTATGCCAATGAATGTAGGAAGAAACAGAGTGACATGGGTAATAGACCCAGTGCTAGCTTTACAAAAGAGACTATGAGTCAAAAGAATTTGTTTTTAGCATGTAATATGGCTAAAGAAAAGAATGAAGATATATGGTTTCTAGATTTAGGATGTAGCAACCATATGACTGGAAACATTTCAATGTTTTCCATGTTAGATGAAAATGTGAAGTCTCAAGTAACATTAGGGACAGATAGTAAAGTCTCTGTCATGGGAAAAGATAGAGTGAATGTTTTAACAAAGAAAGGAGAAAGAAAAACCATATCAGATATATACTATGTACCTGGTATGAAGTGTAACTTTTTGAGCATTGGACAACTCATTCAGAAAGACTACAATGTATTATTTGAAGATGATGTATGTACCATCATGGAAATACCACCAAGCAATCAAAATATTGCATAAGTGAAGATGACAAGAAACATAATGTTTCCTCTCGAGATGAGAGCAGATTTGAAGAAAGGAGCTGCAATGGCAGCAGTGACACAAGAGACTTACCAAAGAGAAGCAAAGGATGAAAACTAGTTATGGAATTTGAGATTTGGACATCTCAACTTTGGAGGTCTGATGTATTGCATAGAAAATGAATGGTAAAGGGATTACCATTGATTGAGAAACCAGACAACCTTTGTGAAGGCTCCATCTTGGGCAAACAACACAGAGAAAACTTTCCATCAGGAAAGAGCATAAGGGCAAAGGCACCCTCATAAATAGTCCATTATGATTTGTGTGGACCAATGCAAACACCATCATTAGCAAGCAACCACTATATGCTGACCTTTATTGATGATTACATAAGAAAAACATGGGTATATTTCTTGAAGATGAAGAGTGAAGTGTTTGAGAAGTTCTTCCACTTTGAGACTCTTGTAGAAAACAAAGAGGGCAGCATATTAAAGTCTTAAGAACAGATAGAGGAGGAGAACATATCTCCAAATAATTTCTATGTTATTGCAGAGAAAATGGGATACATAAGCAATTCAGAGCAAGGTATACACCTCAGCAAAATGGAGTTGCTGAAAGGAAAAATAGAACCATCATGGACATGGTAAGAAGTATGTTGAAGGAAAAACATTTTCCAAATGAATATTGGGTTGAAGTTGTACATTGTGCAACATATGTTTTGAATAGATGCCCACCAAAGAATGTTATGAACAGAGTTCCGGAAGAAGCATGGAGTGGCATAAAACAATTTGTCACCCACATGAGATCATTTGGTTGTGTGGCTTATGCACACATTCCAGATCAGCGAAGGAAGAAGTTGGAAAATAAGGGGGCGAAGTGTATATTTGTTGGATATAGTGAAGAATTCAAGGCATACAGATTGTATAACCTGTCCACCAAGAAGTTTATGATAAGCAAAGATGTACAATTTATTGAAGAAGAAGCTTGGGATGGAAGCATTGAGAAAATAGTAAATGTAAAAAGTTGTTTGTCTCATGATGAAGATGAGGAAGTAATGGCTAAAAGACATCCCTCATAAGCAACACCACCTCCACTAACACAAGGAAATCAAGGGTCACCACAAGTTGGCATGAGAACACCCTTGAGAAGTGATGACAATGCTTCTCCAAGCACATCAGAAGGAGCATATTTCAGTGCTTCTACAAGCACAAGTTCAGCAAGTGAAAGAGGAACTAGATTTAGAATTCTGAATGAAATTTATGAACAAGAAGAAGGTATGAACTCTTTATTTGAATTGTATTGTCATGTATAAGATCCTATTCATTTTGAAGAAGCAGTAAAAGATAAGAAATGGATAGATGCTATGGATGAAGAGATAAATGCAATAGAGAAAAATAATACATGGGAACTAGTTTATCTCCCAAAAGGCAAAGAAGTAATTGGTGTAAAATGGGTTTATAAAACCAAAATAAATGCTGAAGGTAAGATTGAAAGCCACAAGGCCAGACTTGTTGTCAAAGGCTACAAGCAAAAACAAGGAAGAGACTATGAGGAAACTTTTGCACTAGTTGCAAGAATGGAAATAGTAAGAGCAGTGTTGTCCATAGAAACACAACATAAGTGGAAAGTTTACCAAATAGATATGAAATCAACATTCCTGAATGGAGTATTGATGGAAGAGGTATATATCGAACAACCTCTGGGATATGAGAAAGAAGGCCAAGAGCACAAAGTATGCAAACTGAAGAAAGCTCTGTATGGGCTGAAACAAGAACCAAGAGCATGGTACAGTAGGATAGATGCCTATCTACTGAAAAATGGGTTTGAATAATGTGAAGGAGAAATCAAATTATACATCAAAGAAAAAGATGGTAAGATGATCATTGTTGTTTTATATGTTGATGATGTGATATTCACAGGTAATGCTGCTTACCTCATTGAGAATTTTAAAACAGTCATGAAAGAAGAATTTGAGATGACTAATATGCGATTGCTAAGATACTTCTTAGGAATAGAAATAGAGTAAAATGAAAATAAGATTTTTATTTCTCAAGCTAAATATGTGAAAGAAGTTTTGGAAAGATTTAACATGCAATATTGCAAGGCAGCAATTACTCCTACAGTGATGGGATTGAAACTGAGTAAAGAAGACAGCGACAAAGATTTTGATCCAAGTTTGTAGAAGAGCATAGTTGACAACCTTATGTATTTGACTGCAACTAGGCCTGATATTATGCATGCTGTAAGTTTAATTTCCAAATTTATGAAAAGGCCAAAGGAGGCACATTGGAAAACAACAAAAAGAATTATGAGATATGTGAAAGGAATAAAGAGGTATGGAATTTTATACACCACTTCAGAAAATTTTGAATTGATTAGATATACTGATAGTGATTGGGCTAGAAATATAGATGACAGGAAAATCACCTCTGGATATGTTTTTCATATGGGATCAGGAGACATCTCATGGGCTTCTAAGAAACAACCAATTGTGGCTTTATCAACAATAGAGACAGAGTATGTGGCAGCTACAGTAGCACTATGTCAAGCAGTATGGATGAGGAGAACATTGACAAGTTTGTGTCATGAACAGGTAAAAAACACAACAGTTTATTGTGATAATAGCTCAGCAATAACTTTATCCAAGAATTCATTGTTTCATAAAAGAACAAAACACATTGATGCAAAGTATCACTACATTGGAGAACTAGTGAACAATGGAGAAATTGTTTTGCAATATTGCAGAACAGAAGAGCAGTTTGCTGATATCTTAACAAAACCATTGGGGCTCAGGAAATGCCTGGGAATGTATGAAAGCAGTAGTTGTAATTAAGGAGGAGTTTTGGAAATTAATTCCAACTGCAACCTGAAGCAGAAGGATGAAATGTCATTTTTATTTGAAGTTGAATGACAGGAGCAACAACAAATTTTGGTTTGGCTTTCACTCAACCCACGCATTCAATTTTATGTTTAACTCACCTGCAACAACCAAATTCATTTACACTGCTGCAAATTCTAGATTTTCAAATCGTGGTTCATATCCACACAACCTCCCGCCTTAACCATTCGCACCTACCAGCTTTAATTCTGTGCCATCTATGTTTAAATTCAAACCACTCCACGTGAGTTTTAGAAAACCCCGCCACTGCCATGTCAAACCTTCCGCAACCAATCAAGTGCCTATCTCACAATCTCATGCCAACGCCATCCTCCCTTTCGTTATCACACGATAGCGTGTCCCCACCATTGCCAACTCACCCACCCTCCAACCAATAATGCATCGTCGCACCATTTAATTGCACAATCTACTAACACGTTTATCGATGCGATGTGTTAACATCTTGGCATATAAATGGGTGTGATTATCATTGATCTCAGATCAACGATAACCCGCGGGCACAAGTAACCCGCCATTTAACCCAAAGGGTGCCTCAGTAGTTGACTTTGACCGAAGTTCTTTGGCCGAAGATCGGCGACAGATATGCACTGCGGGAGCACAATGTCGATGTTCAGTCCATACCCTAAAGTCCCTCTGCAATGATGCATTACGAGAGCTAACAAGGCCTACATTTTGTTCGACCCAAGTACAGAGTTGTTGAATGTTTGTTGGGCCATTGAATGACATTAAATTAGATTAGGTTTTTACTGGCCATGACCATTTTCATATAGTAAATGTGATTTTCATTTTTATTGTGAGTGTGTGACTATGCATGCCGAGAGGAAAGAGTTGCATGTGTAAAAGAAAATTGAAGGAAGTGTAATCCAGAACAACAATTCTGAGGGAAAAGATTTCATCTTGTAATAGTCTAGTATTTTAAATGAAATAGATTTTTTACTCCATCACTGTGCACATTGTTTTTATTGTTCTCTCTGTGTTGACAGAGGATATTTGTTCCTCATTTTTGTTAATGAATTATCATAAATTCCAACACAAAATGCCTTACTGCCATTCCCACTCTAAAATAGAGGGAGGTACAATCCGTCAGCAATACAATGGGTTTCCCCTCCGTATCAATATGGTGTAACCGTTCTTAAAATGTAGATCATCAATTATCCATTTTTCTGTGATTATATATTGAGGGGTTTCTATCGTTATGCCCAATTCCAACCCGAAGGCCGAAAATGAGGGGCATCGCTTAAAGAGTTAGCTCACTATTGGATAAATGAGGTGTCAAAGAAGATTCCACTATCACCCCTTGTGAAGTTTTGAAACTTATAACTATAAATGAGTACTCATCCAACCTAGAAAGGGTATGTGGCACACAAAACTATTCAACATCTCCAAGTCATTGTTTTCAAGGGGAATATACCTATTGATTAGCAGTTGTAATATTCGTGTTTTTTTGGATATGGTCAAAGAGGCAGAAACTACTCATGGTATTCACCCACGTATCTGCCCACAATTTTTTCTTTTGTTTTCGAGGGAAAATAATAAAATAAGGCTTCTAGAAAATCCATCAAGTGTATAAATGGGGTAGGAGTTAGGCATTGAGGGCATTTAGGTTTTATCTATTTTATTGTGTTTTGGTTCAGAACTTGGGGTGGTTAGTTCCAAAATTGATCCTGAGATGGAAACCTGGTGATGTTTGTGTGGTGGATCCATCCAGGGTTCACAAGTGGGCTTCATTTTGTTATTGTTGAAAATGCAGCAAGATGATGGAGCTTAGTGAAATGAAGTCGCCTTCACTAAGTGGGCCCGCAGGCAAATTTTGGCGCAAAGTCTATTTTTAGACTATGTCTATTTTTAGACATATGGAGCATGGTCCAGGGGTTGCAATATGTTATTCTTGGAGTATTGGTCATGTTGGTAAAAATATATGGACCTCTATTTTTTGACCTATAGGTCGAAGTCTATATTTAGACTGCCTATCCTAAAATAGGGAAGTCAAATATTATTTACCCTTAATAATATTTGGACTCTAAACTTCAGTTTACTCTCTTGGAGCACTTCAGTTCGAGCCTTGGAAGTGAATCATGCATCTGACAGAGGAATTACGCTATTCCTAAGGGTTTGGTGAGCTCATGCATGGTTGACTTCAGTTAGGACTTTAGTGGCAGAAGTTTGGTGGAGTTGATGAGACAGTTGGTGGAGTTGTGTTCGATTTAACTTAGTTGAACTAGTTGAGATTAGTTTAACTAGCTAATCAACTAGTAATGAGTGGAGTGAATTAAATATTATTTAATTCATTAATTAGTAACTCATTATTCAACTCAAGAACACATCAGTTCACTACAGTGCATGGACAATTCAGTGGAGACCAGTGGAAGAGGTAGATGAAAGGGTGAGTACAGCTATCAGTTGTGCATGAGATTTGCACCACACTTGGAGGCAATTGCCCATGATGATTGCGCTGTCAAGCCAAGGAGATTCGAACCTTGGATCTCTATTTATACAGGCCATGATTGCGCAATAGAGGCAGGCAATTAGTGGATGTGTTTTGAACCTGTGACTTGTTCAAAACCAAGCTAGTTTGTGTGTAACTTCATGAGATAGTACCGAGTACTTGTGAGGAGTATTGTACTGAGTTTGTTACATGTTTTCTCCATTATAATATTCACAATAGCTGTGGGGTTTTCAGCTATAAGCTTTCCCCATACATACTGTGTTAATGTGTATGATGTTTTGATGTGCTATCGCTTGTTTTATTTCCGCATGTGTGATGATCTGAGTGGAAGAGATTATGTGTTGCATATGAATTCGAATTGATATGTGATCAGGATAGTCTCGGTGGATAATTAATCATTATTCAGCAAATTTCTACAGTTATATTTGTCATTGTCGAACAATTGTGCATGCCATTTGCAGGGTCTTATGGTATCGACATGTATTTTATTTTCACCTAATAATATAAATAAAAAATCTACATTTCCAGATCATGTTTTTGTTCTTGTTCTTGATGAAAGAAACACTAAAATTTTCTAGATCTATGAAATTTTTTATTGTTTGGAATATTGCCGTAGTTGACTAGTGAGCCTGTGGCAGAATATATACTCCCTAAGACAGGTTGCCCAACCTGCTTGCTTCCCTCGAGAAGTTGTAGGGAAATTATTGAAAAATTTGTAGAAGATGCGATGGACATGGTGGAGGAATGTGAGGTTGCAAGCAACCCTCTCTTCCCCTGTTTCCATCTTGGAAAATCCGTCTTTTTTTATGGAATAGGATGGGCTACAAGATTAAGGAATTGAATCACATAATCACAAAATACATGGACCCAGTAAGTGCAACCTAGTGTTATATAATTATATTAATATAATAAATGATTACATTTATGACTCATCAAATGTAATTATGATACATTATGAGTGAATTGTAGTTGCAAAATGTGTATATTAAACTATTCCAAACATCACGTAACACTCGTTTGGCATAAGACATTTGTCATATTTAAGGCATAGACAATTATCATATTGAAATTTTTTAACTATAATATGAAAAATATTATTTTTTTCCAAATTCAACATCACCAATGTTCTTGGCTTGTTAAGATATAGCCTTCTTTTTCACTCCTTTCAAGTGTACATATCTCAGGTATATAAATAAAAAATACTATTTAATAGCTAGATATCATGGGCTTATAAAAGAAAAAAAGGAATCAAATTGTTTCACATGGTGTAAGAATTGCATGCCAGAACACTACAATAGTAACAACTTATCCCTAGAAATAATTCAAAGTTAATTGGTAACAATGATAACAATTTCTGAAGGACTGTAATGAATGAACAATGTCATAACGTGACTTCATGTTATTAGTCCCTTCCAGTGGGACTATAGCGATCGCTCGATCGTAAAATTCATTTTAGTTTGGGTTCAACAACCCTCTTTCCAAATTTTAACCAAACGTTTTTTCTGGCTATATCGTTTTACCAAAATTTAACCAATTTTTTTTTTACCTCTTATTACAAACTTTACACGATGTTTGAAGCGTTATTACATGCTTCTCGTTTTTCAATGTATCATTTTGTAGTTGCTAATTCATATAACAAAATTTTCTTTTTCTCAAAGGCATATAAACTTTGGATTAAGATTCTTTTAGGTTAGTTTTTCCTCCTCTGCATCAAAATAATGCTAACTTTAAAGTTAGCATTACTCTCAAACATTAAGTGTTATATTTTAATATGTGAATCCTGCAAACAAAGTAAAGATACTACTAAGTAAAGATAAGCTAACACTTGTAGCACCTCTGCCAGTTAGTTTTAGTTGTCCATTGTAGCCACCTGTCTTGTAGCCTCAACTCAACACTTGTATGGCAGCTTCATCAGCACCTTCCAAGGTCAGCTGTGATAATCTAGATTTGTTCCTTGGTCTTTGGGATTGCAAGGTTGGTTGTGATAATCTGGTTTTCTTCCTTGGGATGCACCTTTACAGGATCTAGATATTAGCGGAGGGGATAGGAGCTTTGAAGGATGAAAACCAATATAGCTCTCGATCTATAGATAAATAACGCTGGAACCAGTGGATCTTACATTGCTGCATCCACTTGAATTGGCTTTGCATCTATCTCTACTCCTTTTATTACCTATTACAATGGTGCTTAAATGAATGAAATTATTAGCTATTACAATGGTGCTTAAATGAATGAATGAGTGAAAGAGTGCTTAAATGACCGAACAAGTGAATATATCGTGTGATCGGTAGTGCGCTTTCATGAACAAAACAGAATCCATGAACAAGACATTAACTATAAAATACTCGATTAAAGGTAATTTTCTCAATTTTTGAAATGAAAATCTGTTGGCTCCCTGTGATTTGCAAGATTGGCAAGAAAAAATACTGCACGGGCCACATCAGAACCACTTTGGAATCCTAGGACCTAGCCTTCCTGGATTTTAGAGAGGGATATTTCTTTATAAGTGTTTTCAAGTGATATATCTTTATGTTTTTGTTTATGATATTAGGTTAGTTATGAGGTTCTAAGGACTTGTTTGTTTTGGTTGAATTAATTGATAGATTGAAAGATCTGTGGTGTGATTAATTGAGGGGATGTTTAACCTGAATAGATAGACTATGAGAAAACATTGATCCATTGGAATATGGAGTCATAAAAGGATTTAATTGTTCATCAACTCTGCAAGGATTTTCATAGGGAAAGCTAACTATATCAAGTGGATCTCTTAGATTAGGTTGTGATATGAAACAATAATAAGTTGTGAAGGCAACAAAGCTATAGTCAATTAAGAATCTTCTAACTCTACTTGGACAAGAAAAGCCTTTTAAGGTAACTTCTTGAGGCAAACCAAAGGACAGGGCATACCATATACTTCTTTGGCCAGAATTTAATAAGCAAACCTTTAAGACAACAATACAGCAATCCTAAGACTACTTTCAGACAAAAGAAAACATTTAAGATAACAATGAGAGCAGCTAAAGAGAAAACTTAAGCCTATCTTCTTTAACTCAACACTCAAAAGACCTTCAAAGCAACATTTTGAGGCAGACTAGAGGACAGGGCATACCATAGACTTCCCTCGTTTAGACTCTACTAAGTATACTTCAAAGAAAGGCCTTAAAAACGATATCTCAAGCAATACCAAAGGACAGGGCTCACCATAGAATTATTTGGCTTGACTTTATTGAATCATTTATAAGACAACAAGTGAGATGGAACTGGAGGGCAACTAAGAATCCTTCAATCAGACCTTGCAGAAGAAAACGTAAAGATAAAGAATGCAGACAGAAATAGGGTGCTAAGACAACATATCCTACTCTAAATGTTGAGGAGGTAAATCCCCTCTGCGGACATAGGCGATCCCTACTAGCCCAACAGGGGTCTAGCAACAATCATCAAATGCTACAGTGCAAGTTCCTAATTGCGAATAAATAAGCCAATGATGGAGGCCTACCTGGAGTCCAGTGCTATGCTTCGTAGAAGAGACAGCGTTCCCGTTCCTCAGCCTCGGCAGATCGCGATCCCCAAGATCTCCGTGAATGGACACCTGCACATGCAAGAAACAACACGAATACAAGCATAAAATCCAGAATACGCAACTATATATCAGTCAGAAAGGATATAACTCATTATTAACATAAGTGAAAAACATAGTGGAACCATAACCGGTAGTCATTCATTAATAAACAATCGAAAGAGAGTACAGCCAATGCTCTGACGCCGCGGTCTCCTTCGGAAGGGTCCCCAGTCGTTCACGTCTCGCAAAGCTCGCCATGGAAATGTCAAACCTCTCTAGAGTCTCTCGACGATAGTCTCCTTACTTGAGTCGGCCTTAAGGGAAGAAAGAGGGCTCTTACAGCACAAAGGCTCTTGGGAATTTGGAGATTCAAAGCTTAGGCACTTCAAGACTAGCTTGCAATGGCAATAGGCAAGCTTTTATAGATGGGGAAGGAGGGAGTTAGGATCCCTATTATTGTGGGATTGGCCCTATCATCAAGGAAGGTTCCATGAAAGGTGGCAAACCACTTCCCTTCCATGGAACTCCCGTAGCCAAACCTCCCAACTCAAGATAGGCAATGGTTTCTGAGTTTGTTGAAACACAACTTCCGCCATCTTTATTTAAAAAACACTCCTTAAATTGGCTGGTGCGACTACTGCTCTGGGACAGAGCGCCAGTTGGCGCGGCCTCTTTGTAGGATTTTCCCCATTGGCGCGAGTGATGAACTGTCTGCCTGCGCCAATGCAAAAGGAGATGTTTTTCATGATTTTTGCAATGAGATGTCTTTAGGGCAATTGAAGATCATGCTTAGAGGAATGCATTGATGATGTTTTCAAGGCATGACAATGTTCACAGGTCACAAAATGGGTCCTCCATTGTGCGGGACGGGGAATGGTAGGGACGGTGACAAATTACTGTGTAACAGATGCCCCCTAAAGTATGAGGCTCGAGAGAGAGAGGGGTGAAATGCTTTACGAGAACATGTTCAACTGAAGCCCCGCCGTCGGAAAACCTGTGCAGAAAAATACAACTGATATCTCAAGTACATGATGTATATGCGGTATGGGCGCAGCCATCCGAAACAGAGTACACTATAATCCAGATCCAGGGTATGGGCGCAGCCATCCAACGAGGATCAAATAAATAGACTCAGGTATGGTCGCAGCCATCCAGTCAGTGAGTCATGTACATAATGATAATAATCCACAATCGCAGCCTGGATTACAACAAACACAATCCAGGGTCTTGCGCTCCATCTCGACCAAAATAAAGTACAAGTTCAAGCATGCGAATATGTGAGCTAAAGTCGAACATGCAAGAACATCGTCTGATTACCAGCCAATGATGAGAGCTGTTAACAGACGCGAGAGGAACCACCAATAATGACAATGGCCCTCAAGGTACTACAGGTACAATCTACGGCGTGTGAATCAATGAGCTGGTGTCGAACACCCGTAGAATCACTCGATCGGAGGCCAATGATGAAAACCCCATGTCGAATGCGACGAACCTACCATTGAGGCATGCAGGCTCCAAGGTACCATAAAGGAGTCTCTAGATCAACTTCCTGGATAATGAGCTGAAGTCGACAGGAAGTGACCTTGATCGAAGGTGGGCCATAATGTTTCCCACATCATTGACACGAGACAGAGGAACATGATGTTTTTTGTGAATCAGGATCATATGAGAATCAGAGGAAGGTTGATACTTTGCAGAGGTCAACTTCTCTTGAACATGTAAACGGCACGACAGTGGACTTGGCAGTATTTGACATCAACGGATCAGAGGTCATGGTGACGAGGCAATGAGCAGATGAGAGGTCAAAAGGGATTATCCAAACCCACGGAGGCAAAGTGAAAAACGAGATGAGATGTCCCCAACCCGACACGAATGCAGACAAGTGCCATGTTCAAGAGCGACATACTGCCGACACGACAATGATGCTGGTTCCATTTTTTCCCCACCATTTCTGGCGAGTACCCCAATTATTTTTGATAACAAGCTTGAAGGGGATAGCATATGCTTGTAATATAAGTCCGCCCTTCGGGCGAATCCATCCTAGTGCATTTAACGAGTCTTAGGAAGGAGGAACTCGGAGAACGTCATTTCGACTGGATCCGATGTCATCAGGGTTTAACGAGTCTGACAAAGGGAGAACTCGGCGTCTTTTCATGTTTAGAGAGTTTGAAAAGACAACAGAAAAGTAAACTCCACAGGTCCCTTTTCGTAGATAGTTCCTCAGATCCGAAAAGGTAGAAAACAATATCCGAGAAAACCTCCTAGTCGCGATAGGCTAGGGTATTCCTTTTTCGTAATCAATCTATCCTAGCCCGAAAAAGGGGTAAACGTATACTGGGTAGATGTCGATTCGTGTCCATTTTAACGAGATCGAAACGACAAGGGCCTCGGCAATCTTTTCACGTTTAGAGAGTCAGAAAAGAGCTGAAAGATGACTCCAAAGTGACTTTTTCGTGTATTTACTGAGTCCGAAAAAGTATAAAATACAACTCGTTTCCACTGTTAAAGTTGCAAAAAAAAACCTGTTGCTGCACATACCAAGCAAGCGTAAAACCCATTTTCGACATAAAATATTAAAATATTTGATAAAAATAACTTTTAAAACCCATCCTATGTCGAAAAAGTTATAAATATGCCAAAATGGTAAAAATAAAATTACATTTACTATTTACCTTGGTAAAAAGCAATAGTGGTCCATTTTGGAGTCCAAACTTCTGACGACGATTGCGACAGATCCGGTTGACCATTCAGATTCTCGTCTGCTACAGGTAAGAGGCGCTTCTCTATACTTCATTTCAATCCATTTTTTGATAGTTTTCCCTCATATATCAGGCTCTGTGGAAACTTTTTGAATTTTTAGGGCCGCGCTCATTGGGGTGGGTATCGGGCACGGACCTGCACCAATGGGCTTTTCCATGCAAAGGGCTCACGCCACGTGGCGCGACTGTTCACAAAACAGCCGCGCCAATGGTCGAACCCAAAATTCCACCTAAAAATCTGAAAGTTTAATCATTTTGAATGAAATTTGAAGCCTACCAGAGATCTAATTAAGGGTTTATGACCATGTGGATGCAGGAAATCAAGCAAAATGGTGATTGAGTGGAAAGAAAGGGAGCATGGAGAAGAGGATGAACAGGCCATAGAAAGTGAGGCTTGCATGAATGCCCTCAGAAACTGTAGGCTAAAGAAGTTCTTCCTTACACCCTGTTTACGAGCTCAGCCCGAGCTCCTCCAGTATCTGATCAGTATTTGGGAAGAACATGAACAAGTGTTCAAGTTGTGAGACCAGGTATTGGAACTGGAGGTCTCCGATGTGTATTTCATAACTGGATTGTCCCGCAAAGGTCCGGTACCCATCCTGACTGGGAGCAGACCATCTGGCGAGAAGATGGAAGAAGTGATGGCACGAGTGTGCCCAAGAGCACAAATGGGATCAGGGAGCAAAAAGGTGGATATCCACACCATCCCCGACCTGGCATTGAGAGTTGTCCTACATACCATCATGCGGGCTGCAGGATCGCAGGCACCGCACGAGGCCACAAAGGCCCAACTCCTGCTAGCCTCAGAATGCATGAGTCCCTTATTGTTTGACTGGGCTACAGCAGTAACAATAAACATGAAGAGACAGCTCACAAAATGCAAGCAAGCTAAACTGAAACAGTTTGTCTATGGTTCCATCCTAGTATCGTTCATTATGGAATGCTTACCAATCTTCCAGGGCCAAGGGGCCATAGTAGCAGATCCGATGCCACAAGAGCCAAGAATGGCTCGCTGGGTAGCACTAATGCCCAGAGCTGGAGGCGGCCAACAGATGTCCTGGAGGCCGGAGTTTTTTAGGTGGTTACGGCACTAGTTGATTGTAGTGGAGGACTGGCCATATGCAGGAACTGACTTCACCGGAGACCCAGATCTCCCACTGCCAGAAGGAGATGACTGGGATGAGGAGTTGGGTAAGACCTCATGTTTTTTGATTTTTATGTTTTATGTTTTTTTTGTTAATACACATTCGTCCTAACACATTTTATATATGTATGCAGATGTGGGCCCTGAGAGACCAGCCGGGATGTCTCCAATCTCGCGGAGGACTCATCTCGCCCCTGATCCTCAGGGAGAGGGCACAGGAGGGGAGGAGTTGATCCAGAATCTCGAGGGCATTGCCCGAGGGATCCCGGACTATGCTCGGCTGGCGGATGTACCGATGGCGTACCAGCGTCATACGGTGGGAGTTCCAAGTCGGATCCACCGAATCCTGAGACGCTTAGTGCGTGTAGTTACATGTTATCATGAGCACCATGCGGATTAGCTCTTAGGGATTATACCACACATATTTTTGAGAGACATATCGTCTCCGGATGTACTTAAGACGATTATGTATATTTTGACTTTATGTGACACACTCTATGTAAACATTTCGATATCTATATATATATGCATATCTATTTCTGGATGGATCTTTCTTTACATGTGATGATGATTTACAAATTGCGCAAATGTCTGTCTAATACCAAATTTGATACTGCATCTGTTAATGTATTCAAATGCCTGGGTATATGATGATATGTAATATAGTCAAAATTCCTTTCCAGTAATCGAATACGCAGATATAGATGTAAAATAGACGGGTTTCTTACCGAATAGTGTCCGTTCAGCTGTAACACTACAAGTTGCAAATCTAGATACACGAGCAATTCACGGATACCAAGGTTTACTGCCTCGGTTAATAATTCTAACACAGCACTATATTCTGCGATGTTGTTCGTAGTACGTCCTAGACACACTCCTTGCAGGTTGACCAACTCACCAGCAGGATCATAGAGTACCCAGGCTGCCGAAGATAGATTCCTGGTACTGCGGGAGGCACCATCCGCGAAACCAACAAATGGATGAATGGACATCTGCACAACCAAGAAGACCCGATCAGCAGAAAGATGTTTACAAGGCACACCACACCATACATGCACACAAATGAAAAACACACCTATGTACACACACCACACCAAGAAATCACTTTAGGCATAGTACTTTTTGAGGTACAACCCATTTCTGGGCTGCGCCAGTGGAACTCCTTCATAATCTATAAGCGCATAAGCCTCGTTTTTCAAAACGCTTTTTACTATATAGGGCCCATGCCACATAGGCTGGAACTTACCGGCTCCAAGCTTGTCATGTGCTTGATCGTACAGGAGGACGAGGTCTCCTTCGATAAAGGAACGAGGAGAAACAGATTGATCAAAATGGGTTTTGACCCTCTTCTTTTGTGCTTCGATAACCAAAGCAGCCAGACGACGGGTTTCATCTAACCGTTCCAGATACAGAAGACGTTCTTCCTCAGCAGAAGTATTAGGTAGAAGTTCCACAGCTAATTTCAAAGAAGGAATCTCGCATTCAACCGGAAGAGTTGCTTCCAGACCATACACCAATTGAAATGGTGTGAACCCAGTTGCACTCTTTGCAGATGTTCGGTATGCCCAGAGAGCTGAGAACAGTTGGAGATGCCAATTGGATTTGTGAATACCAACTGTTCGCTGAAGCATAGTAACCAGAACCTTGTTCACTGCTTCAACCTGACCATTCGCCTGAGGGTAATATGGTGTTGAGTTGTCGTGACGCAAGCCCAACTTTGAAGTTAGCTCCGCCATCATATAATCTCGTAAATGAGTACCGTGATCAGTGACGATGGCTTGAGGAACCCCGAACCGTGCAATAATGTGGTTGAATATAAATTGAGCAGCCATTTTACCGTCAGCAGCTAGTGTAGGCATCGCCTCGGCCCACTTGGTGAAGTAGTCGACGGCGACAATTATATACGCATGCCCCCCGGCCGAGTGAGGGTTACACGTCATAAAATCCACGCCCCATTTTGCAAAAGGGCCGATGGTAATAACAGGATGCAAGGGTAAAGGCGGCGCGCGCATCTTGCGCTGAAATATCTGGCATGCATGACATTTACGGACTGCCATGATACAGTCTTTGAATATAGAAGGCCAGAAATAACCTGCTCGCAGAATCTTCTGGGCAGTAGCATACCCAGACATATGTCCACCACAGGCGCCACTGTGGCAGTCATTTAGGACCTTTTCAGCCTCTTCCAAGGTTAGGCATCGTCGGAGCACCAAATCTACTCCAATGTAGTATAAGGTATCTCCTACTATACGGTAGGGCTGGGACTGGTGCCGAATCCGACGGTGGGTAGCTTTATCCAACTCAGACTGAAATGTCGAGGTCTGAAGATACACTATTATGTCACCGTACCAAGGGTCACGAGTACTGATGAGGAAAAGCGTTTCGTCCGGTATATGATCTTCAGAGTGTGAGGGAGCAGAGTCTGTAGGGAGAGAGCATATAAGATCCACGAAAAACAGTGATTTAGTCGACTTAGCGGTAGTGAACTCTAAGTCAAACTCCTACAGGATAACAATCCATTTGGAGTACTTGCCCCCTAGTAATTGTCGGGAGAGAATATACGTCATAGGGTTGCAGTCTGAAACCACTGTTATCGTACGCAAAAGGATGTAATGGCGAAAGCGTTGTACAGCATGTACTGCTGCTAATGCCAACTTCTCGACATGAGCATAATGTGTTTCTGGATCGAGAAGGTTCCGTGACAGATAATAAACAACATGTTCATTACCGTCATCGTCATCCTGCACCAAGACCATGGCTATGGTGCTAAATGCGGCGGCGAGATATAAAGTGAAGTCGCAGTGGTAGTTCGGAGGACGAAGCAATGGGGCATTGACAAGCAACGTCTTCAGCTTCTCAAAGGATTGCTGAGCGATTTCATCCCAATGGAAGGGAACGTTCTGCTTTAATAAATGAGTGAATCCTTTGGCCACCCACGCATAATTTGGGTTAAAGCGCCGAAGAAAGTTCGCTTTCCCTTGCAGACTCTGTAACTGATATAGGGAGGAGGGTGATGGGAGATTTATGATGGCCTCGACCTTTAAAGGGTCAAGGCGAATTCCGTCCTTCGAGACTATGAATCCTAAAAGACGGCCAGAATCAACACAGAAGACGCATTTATGAGGATTAAGCCTAATATTTTAGCACCTGCAACGAAGAAAGATCTGGCGGAGATGCTCAGGATGGTCCTCTCGCTTAGCCGAATGGGCTGGCAAGTCATCCAGATAAGGCTGAACGATATGGCGAATGTCATGAAAAGCGTAGGACATCGCACGCTGAAAAGTGGCTCCAGCGTTCTTCAAGCCGAACGGGAGTTTTTTATACGCGAAAGTACCCCACAGACAGATGAATGTGGTCTTGTGTTGATCCTCAGGTGCAATATTGATTTGATTATATCCTGAGAAACTGTCCATCAAGGAATAGATCTCACTTCTGGCACATTCGTCGATGATTTGGTCTATGAACGGAGTGGGATAATTATCCTTTGGACAGGCGCGATTGATGTCGCGATAATCAACACAGACTCTAATCGTACCCTGATTTTTATCGACAGGGACAATGTTAGACACCCATTTTGTGAGGGGGATGGGATAAATAAAGCCCGCGTTCAGAAGTTTTTCAACTTCTGCCTTGATGGCATCGGCTTTCCGAGGATGCATGGGGCGTAAGCGTTGGCGCACGGGCTTCACACCTGGATAGGTTGGAATCTCATGCACTACAATACTGGGATCAATCCCTGGCATTTCCTCGTAGGACCACGCGAAAAAATCTCTGAATTCCTTAAAAAGCTTAGTATAGACTTGAATCTCATCGGGAGAAAAATTCACACCCACATGAATATTCTCAACGATCCCCGGTTTAACGGAGATGTTGATCAGGTGAATCGGCCTGACCAAGCCAGGGGGATTGAGAGTAGACGTCGAGAGCCATGCTCAAAGGAGCATGCTGAGGAGGTGGAGGATCAGATGCGGCAACAATTTCACAGTAGTTGATCTCTACTGGAGTCAAGGGCATTGATTCTCCAAACTCAAACACCTGCTCAGGCGTAGGAATAAGCCAGGGGTCATCGGACCTGGACATCATGTTGACTTGAGCGGTGTGCGGTGGCGGTGCGGGAAAAATACCCATGAGGACCGGGTCTTTGAAGAGACCAGGTCCCACACTGTCGGGGGGATTTGGAATCTGATCCACGTATGGCACGTTGTTCTCAGAGGTAGAGGTGAAAAATGACAACTGATCCACCGTGACAATTTTTCCCTCGTGAGGGAACTTAAGAAATCGAAAGACGGTGGACGGCACACAGAGCATGGCATGAGTCCAGCTGCGGCCAAGAAGTATATTGTAGTTGAGTTTAGCGTCAACCACTTCTACTTCCACGTTGACAGTCTTCCCTTGTAATGTGATTTCTAGACTCTCGAGAACACCCAGGGGTTTGGATTCCCAACCATCAAATGCCTCAAGGGCATTGGGAGATGACGAAAGGGTTGGAGAGCCGATGGCCTTCCAGCAAGTGGAGGACATAACGCAGGTAGAAGCACCTTCATCCACCATGGCCCTATGAATGTTCAGACCGTTAATCCCGACTTGAATAATAAGAGTGATTTGATGTGGAAGCCGGGGAGTGAAATTCTCTAAATCGAAGGTGAGAAGACTCGAGTCGGCGGGATCAATGCCCCCGATTGCAGACAGTAAAGCCTTCCGTTGCGAAGGAAAACTTTGAAGAACTTCTAGCGCAGACATAGCAGATGACGCCTATGCCAAATCCTCAACAATGCTGTAATGTTGAGCGGCACGAGCATTCGGATTATAAGAAGATCTTCGTAAGACACCTTTAGAAGGTGGCTTCACAACGGGTTCAGGAGTAGGCTTCTCGATTTCCAACGAACCGGAGGCGGGTAGGGGAGGCGGTCCATCCGCAACGGCCTTCCCGTGTGCCTACCGCGGTTCGTTGTAATCCTTCAAATGCGTACCGACAGAGATAGGTGCAACACTCTTCATCATGAAAACTTGGGACCCAAATGGTGCAGATGGTGACGACTGTTCGACCATCTGGGTCTGCTGAGATGGGAATGGCTCTTTTAACCCAGCCGGAGTCCCTTTAGGGCCCTTGATAAGTTGACTAACCTTGGATCGTCGTGGACAATCCTTAGTATAATGGTCCCCTTCACAAATGAGGCAAGGGTACTTCGGTTTACGCTGAGAGCCATCCTCAGTGCGAGATTTAGATTCTGGCTTTGGGGCATTAGATTTAGATTTGCCTTTGCCCTTCTTTTTCCCCTTGGAAGTTTTCTCCATAGGATTGGCCTGGACGGCATTCACTTCCGCGGTTTTACCAGAATCGGACGGGGCGGGATTAGCAGGAGCATTGTTGGAAGAATTAGACTTCTGCTTCCCATTCGAAGATTTCTTCGAATTTTGAGAGACAGAACCAATGACACCATCCACCGCGGGGGTAGGCGGAGCCTTAGAGGTTCCGGACTGTGGGGCATCAGGCAAGATATCATAAAGCGTGCCGGACTGAGAATATACAAGATCCAGATATTGGGCACGCGCAATGGCTTTTTCCTCCGTCACACACGCTCCCATTGCAATATCCTAAGCGATTTTATTCACAAAGGAGGTGGTGAACCAGTGAGTCAGTATCTGATCAGGTATGTGAAACTTGATCAGTCTATGACGGCGCCGCCACTCATGAATGTGATCAGAGATGTGAGTGGCTTTATCCTGCTTCAGAGAAGTCAGGAGGTGCGTCCCGGTTTCGTAACGAACCGGTAACTGAAAGTGTGTAAGGAAAGCCATGGCTAAAGAATTGAAATCTTGGAAAATGCCACGGGATAACTCTATGTACCACTTGGCAGCAGCTCCAGTTAAAGTATGCTGGAAGAGGCGCAGGCGAATCAAATCATCAACCCAAGAGTTAGACGAACACCAAAGATGATACGTCATCACATGCGCTTGGGGGTCCTCTCCAACTTTTCCCTCAAACTTGGGGCAATCACCTGGTATCTTGGTGGGAACCGGAGGCAAATATGGATTATGTAAAATCAGATCATTGGTCAACTTTGAAACATCCGGCAACTCCAATGTGGCCAGGAATGGCAATGGCGGATTGACCGGCATGCCAGACCCAAGATGAGGACCGTTACCTGTACTCCACAATGGTTGTGAATATCCTTGCCCCCATGGGTTTTGTCCCATAGGATTCTGACCGTAGGGGGTGTAGGTCGTATAACCAGACTGATTTGGATGCTGGTAACCAGAGTGTGGGGCCTGATAACCAGGGTACGGATCCTGATTATATGTCGGCCTAGTGTAAGCATCGTTTGGATTTGGCTGCTGAGTATAGGTAAAACCGGGTGGAGGAGGATAATACTGAGAGCCTCTGGGGTGGTTATAATTCGGTTGAGATTGACCATGAGGATAATAACCACCCTGAGGATGAGTAGGCCGCTGAAAAGTGGAACCCTGCAGAGCCTGATAAGTAGGGCGCAGCTGTTGATTTGGCTGCGGCATTGAATGAGTTAGCTGCTGAGCAGGGTTAATAGAATGAGCGGGCTGCCCTGAGTGAACAGGTTGACCTGACTGAGAGGGCTGCCCTGAATGAACAAGTCGACCCGGATAAACAGGAGGCGCCGGTTGAGCAGGTTGGCATGGTTGTGAATGAGCCCCAGGTTGTACCGGATGGGCCAGTTGGCCTGGAGGCGGAACACCAGGTTGTACCGGATGGGCCGGTTGGCCTGGTGGTGGAATAGGGCCAGGTGCCTGCTGAAAACCGGTTTGACCCGAAGCGGAACCATAGGATGGTCCCGGCTGATATGCAACGTTAGAAACAACAGGATACTGAGGTTGCATAGGTAAATAAGGCTGGATTTTCCCCCCAGGATCATAGACCGGTCCCGGTTGATACCCCGGCTGAGGCTGAATAGGTTGACCGGAAGGGCTATAATACTGTCCTTGCGGACCGTACGATGGCCCTTATTGGCCGACAGGATAGCCTTGCATGGGCTGCCCTTGTGGATCATAAAGATAGCTAGGTTGGCCCGCAGGTTGGCCTTGGAAAGGCTGTCCTTGCGGGTTATAAGGTAAACCTTGAGCATAGAGGTAAGCCTCAGGAGCGGGTAGACGTAAAATCTCCCCATGCTCATCATACTGACCTGGGAAAGCATACACGGGTGTACCATCCTGTGCATAGTGCGAAAAGTAAGAGCGGTTAGGATCTTGGGAGGATGGTCCAACCTCAGCGTTCGCCTGTTGCAAAGACAACCGATACTCCTCCGGAGAGATGTTCTCCCGTATAGCAGTCGCTAGATAAACATCTTCAGGAGTTGCAATAGCCCTTGCAGCGGATGCTGTGACAACAGGAGAAGAGGCGGCCACATAGACAATGGGCTGGACGGGAACAGAAGTAACGGGCATCTGAGGAGACACCCCGGGCGTAGTAGCAGCTGGCCTCGGAGAAGGAGCTGACACTCCCATAGAGGCTGCGGCGGAAATGATCTGACCCAAAGATCTGTATCCCTATGGTAAAGAGGGACTGGCTGTTGACATGTCAACCAGCTCAGAGTTGTCTCCCTGAAACAATCTTCATGGGAAGAGCTGATAGTCTTCACCAGACGTTGGGATTTCCTCACAAGAATCACTCATGGTTGATCCTGCCGTTAAATCGCGCAATAGATGGCGAGGACTAGGAGGAAATACAGCAGCAACAAAAGGCGAACCCAATGTAAGAGAAAGGAAATCAGCTCCTAATCTCAATTCAGACACAGGGTCCGAAAAGGGCCAATTGAACTCAACTGGTCCTCTAAAGGGTTGCTCAGCAAGAACCGGTCCCCCGTCAGGAAACTCGGAAACAATAGGCTACTGCGGTTCAGCAGAGGATTGGGAAGCCTCTGAAGAATCGTCCATGTAAGGACTACCAGTAGACGAAACCGAAGGTTTCGCCACTGTGGCAAACGACCAGAGAAAAAGAAGCAAACACACACACGTGCTGAAAAAGAGTCAAGACACATGATCAAACGGTCAACAAGAAATATCTAACAGGGCGTGTAATCGTGGGTGATTAATTTTTACCACATTGAAAAATAAGAAACTTCACCGTTTCATGTTTTAAGAGTCGAGAAACGATAAAATATGACTCTATCTCTTTCAGATTTGACACAAGCGTGAAAGGACAAGCGCTTGACGGTCTTTTCAAATTTAGGGAGTCAGAAAAGACCAAATGAATGCTCCAGAATACTAGGCACAAAGGGTGTACCAAATAACCGTGAACTGCAATATACACCTTGGTTTTAATAATGAAAAAGAAATCAACCAAGGACTTTCCGTACGTGCAGGCAATCTCCCCGAATGCTGTGTTCGGTGTATCACGGGTATAGGGCGGCAGACTCGGCTTCCTGTGGATAAAGGATTAAAAACCTAGAGGGGTCTTCCTTTATATACGCGACGGTACGGGGAGCAAAAGTCCGTACTAGCGCTGTCTAAAGCCAAAAGGCAAACGACAACTGCTAGGTTTAAAGACGCCGAAACACGTCTCTAGCCTAGACCTCTAAATGTGTTTCGTTAGATTCCAATGCTGCCTTAGTGTAAATTGAGTAGATTTTAAAGTTGATCTTCAATTACGTTTCAGTTTTCAGGCCCTAACGAATGTGTTGTTTCAAAAACTCCTAAATGCAAAACTACATGCCACAGTACATCATTTCGTTCGATGAAAACTAGCTACAGAAGAGTTGAGAGCTCTTACACAAACAAAATGATCAGAAGACAAACAATGAGATCTCTAATGCAACTAATGAAATCGAAAATTTTTCATTCCAATCACTAATTACTAGTAAAATCGAAAAATTTCAATTTGCACTAATCAACCAAAAGCAAAAGAGATTTTTTTTGTAATTTTCAATGTTTGATAGCTAGATGCACTAAACAAACTGAAAATAAAAGAGAAGCGACTTGAGAAACGATATTGAGAAAGAAAAACAAACAAATTTCACTCAATGACGCAAGCAATCAGATCTCAAATCGATCAAAGTCTCTCAAAACCAAGAAAAGACTCAAAGGCTCCAATGGACCGTGTGATATAGGCCCAAAGAAAGACCCAACGAAATTTGAATGAAGAAACGAACAATAACCCAAAAATCGCAACAAAACAGTGAACAACTACTAAGATAATGCAGAGGAGTAATCAGAGAGTTGACTGGATAAACGAAACACCAAAACTCCAAAGGAGGGCTCGATACACAAAGCCACTAGATGCCCTAGGGCTTAAAACGTGAAATCGATGGAGAAAAGCAAACAACCAAAGGACGAAGGAAAATTCCGAGTCAAACAGAACTCCAACACACTCAGGTAGTCGAAAAATCAAGAAGAAAAACACTGACCAGACCTAGAGAGCTCAAAACTGAGCAAACTCAAATACCCTACAGGAGTGGCGCGACTGTAAGGCTACAACTGGCGCCAGCAAGAAATTGGCGCGGGCGATACAAAAGCAACATTCGCCAATTGGCGCGACTGTCGGGCTAAAAAGCGCACTAGTCGAGTTTCTTAGCCAAAAATAAAAAAGAACTACTCCAGAAGCAGATCAATGTAAACTAAGCAAACCAAGAAGCAAAAACAGCAAAAGAACCCAACCCAGAAGGCTAACCAAGCAAGGAAAATCATAAAACAATCAAAACGAGACAGTGAAAACTAGACGATCCCCAGTGGAGTCGCCAAATTGTTGAGGAGGTAAATCCCCTCTGCGGACAGAGGCGATCCCTACTAGCCCAGTAGGGGTCTAGCAACAGTCATCAAATGCTATAGCGCAAGTTCCTAATTGCGAATAAATAAGCCAATGATGGAGGCCTACCTGGAGTCCAGTGCTATGCTTCGTAGAAGAGACAACGTTCCCATTCCTCAGCCTCGGCAGATCACGGTCCCCACGATCTCCGTGAATGGACACCTGCACATGCAATAAACAACACAAATACAAGCATAAAATCCAGAATACGCAACTATATATCAGTCAGAAACGATATAACTCATTATTAACATAAGTGAAAAACAGAGTGGAACCATAACCGGTAGTCATTCATTAATAAACAATCGAAAGAGAGTACAACCAATGTTCTGACGCTGCGGTCTCCTTCGGAAGGGTCCCCAGTCGTTCATGTCTCACAAAGCTCGCCAGGGAAAGGGCAAACCTCTCTAGAGTCTCTCGACGATAGTCTCCTTACTTGAGTCGGCCTTAAGGGAAGAAAGAGGGCTCTTACAGCACAAAGGCTCTTGGGAATTTGGAGATTCAAAGCTTAGGCACTTCAAGACTAGCTTGCAATGGCAATAGGCAAGCTTTTATAGATGGGGAAGGAGGGAGTTGGGATCCCTATTATTATGGGATCGGCCCTATCATCAAGGAAGGTTCCATGAAAGGTGGCAAACCACTTCCCTTCCATGGAACTCCCGTAGCCAAACCTCCCAACTCAAGATAGGCAATGGTTTCTGAGTTTGTTGAAACACAACTTCCGCCATCTTTATTTAAAAAACACTCCTTAAATTGGCTGGCGCGACTGCTGCCATGGGACAGAGCGCTAGTTGGCACGGCCTCTTTGTAGGATTTTCCCCATTGGCGCGAGTGATGAACTGTCTGCCCGCGCCAATGCAAAAGGAGATGTTTTCATGGTTTTTTGCAAGGAGATGTCTTTAGGGCAATTGAAGCTCATGTTTAGAGGAATGCATTGATGATGATTTCAAGGCATGACAATATTCACAGGTCACAAAATGGGTCCTCCATTGTGCAGGACGGGGAATGGTAGGGACGGTGACAAATTACTGTGTAACACTAAAGAATGCAGACAGAAATAGGGTGCTAAGACAACATATCCTACTCTAAAGCTTCTATTATTTTATCAGAGAAATATGGACAGAATGGAAAACATAAGAAAAAAAGTGAAAAACGAGGAAAAAATCACCATTAACATAGTTCATGGATCTTGTGAATGTGCTTGTATTATTGATGATCAAAACAGTTACAATACTCCATGTAAAATAGCTCTCTGCAATTCATAGCTTTCTTAAATCCAGCCTAGCAATCCTCAACTAGCTCAGCAGCAGAAATCAGTCAAATAACCACTAACTAACCAACACTGAAAATGAATCTCATATGCAGTATTTATCTGCAAAATGAGGAGGTGGTGTTAAGCTAGTGTTTGGAATGTCATTTATTTCAGAGTTAATGATTTTTAACCTTTGAGACCATGCAAGGCCCAAGGCAAAAATATCTAAAGGTGTTTCTTTGAAATAATAACTCCTAACTTAACTTCTAAGTTAATTTCTATGAAATGTTTGACTTTAAGGCTTTTCAATAACTTTGCAATAATTGTTGGTAGATGAAAAATATCTCTGACTATTTTTAATAACTGTTAGATGTTTTATTGAAAGAAAACATGTTGTAGGTGGAAAAAATATCCTTTGAAGAAGTAACTGCTGTAGGTTTAGTCATTCGAATGTGTTTATGGGCTAATCTACCTCTGTTTTATCTTTAAACTTTGTATTAAGCCTTTAAACTTTGATTCAACCCTTTATCTGTCTCCTTCACTATCTTTTTCACTTATTCTGCCTTTATCTATGTTTACTTTATTAATCCTTTTGATTAACCTTTTAATCCTTCAACCTCTGTTGTCCATCTTCATTATCTTTAAACTCTGCTTTGTTGGCTAACCCTTTATGATTTGTCTCTGATACATGATTAGCCTTTTTAACCTTTAATCTTTTTTTATTTATCACGGTCCTTTGATTGTATTTCTTCTCACTGTGTCTATGTTCCTGTGTTTGTTTTTGGTTCAGGGTTGCCTCTTTTCATTGCTGGAGGGTTCGATAACCATCGATGGTCATGTTTCATCGATGATTAATCTTAATATAGGGCCTCTGGTCCCTTTTAATGGAACAAATCCTCTGGATCATCACCCAGAGTGTTCATTCAATCGATTTTGGACCTTCAGAATGCATTTCATGCATCTCTGCTATTAAACCTACACATTAAAACAAACAATTAGTTTTTAAAGCCTGTAGGGAGGGTTTCTGCGTTTTTCAAGGGTTTTTGGGCTTTTGGAGGGCGAAGAATGACGTTCTGGGCTTGGTACCATAGGTGGAACCAATAGTAATTTTGAACGGAGGAGGAGGTATTTGAATTTTGGCGCAGAGGGATAAGTGGTTTTCAGAAACCAGGAGGTGATTTTCGCACGACGGAAGGAGCGGTAACGGTTTTCGGGGTTGGCGTGCGATACGATTCAATGACTGTCGCATGGCAAGGTGAAACCGCCTATTTCGTAATGTTTAAAAACATTAATCCCGACGCTATTTGATTTGCGATATGCGGTGTGGGCCATCAGATCTTGGAGGGGAAGATTGATGGTGTAGAGCAGTTTAGGATGGGGCCTAGGGGAATACGACGTGGCAGGGCTTTATCGTTTAGCGCAGGGTTAAAAGTATACACGAGATTTGTTTATAACAAGGTCAGGGGCTATGTAATAGGCGGGGTAATGGTCATATGGGTGTGGGGTTTAAATGCATGCAGGTGAGGGCTTATGGAGAAGGGGCTTAGGGTGAAGAAAATAGGAGCGGGGTTAAAAAACATTTAAACAGAGGGTTTAAATATGTTACAGAGGGTCGGGTATAATATAACAAAAGAATTAGGTTTTTATATAAAATTTTTTTTTCATTTAATAAAATGTGGGGTCCCGATAGTTTAAATATTTCAATTAAAATAATGTAAAAGAGGGTCTTTTACATTTTTTTGAAAAATAGAGGGAAAGGATGAAGCAAGGGATTTTGAAGGGTTTATGTGAAGGAAATGGGTTTTTAGAGAGGAAAAGGAGTGAATGAGAGTGTGGGTGGGGAGGGAGAGTGAAAATGAGATAAACAAGCCTAGCATGAGTCTTATTGGAGTAGTAAGGTAAACTGAGAAGATAGAGATGAAAAATAGTGAAATAGGTTTATTTAGGATGATGAAGGTAGTGAGACTTTTAAAGATAGCTGATAGGACAATAATGCTATCTTCAGCTACTTGTAGAAAATAAATATTCATCTAGTGAACTCTGTAAAATACAGGAGGATAACAGTGGCTCCAGCTGGGGAGGGCAGCTCCTTTAGGAGGTGTCAAGAACCTTAGAGATCAAATCTCTGGAAGAAGTAGATCAATGCCTTGATTTACACCTTGACGAACCTCTTTTCTTCAATTTGCTGATTTTCTGCTTGTTCTTTTGAAGCTGTGATCTTTAAAATCTAAAAAACATGATTGCTTCAACTCAACTTCTACCTACCCATCCTACTTTTCCTAAAAAAAAATATTTATTGGGTGCATTTAGACTAGCCAACCCTTGACATTATTTTCTTTTGAAAATAGAAAACTATCAACTTCTACACTTATATCTTCCAAAAGCTTAGATTAAGTTGATGAGATTTTTTATTCTCTACCTAATCTACTCATCTGTCAAGATTAAGCTTTTTGACATATTTTTCTTCTCTATTCTAAAAATAAGAAATTGAAAACATAACCAAATCAAGATTAGACAGTCTGATTTGTCATGTGCTGTAGCATTTTGTATAAGTCTATACATAGATTTTATTTTGCAGAAATTAAAACTAAAAACTTTGAGGGTTGTAAGTTAAAATTTGTTATTCATCCCTCTCTTTCTTTCTTGGTTCAGATTTGAGCATTGGAACCAATATCTTTTCCTAATCTAATCTACTAATAAGCAAAGTTTAAAAAGTTTGGAAAATATTCATTCACTATCCTATCAACATAAATTTAAACTTGTTCAATCACGATTAGGCTATATGACTGAACAAAAATTTCTTTTTTCAAGTAGTGGCATTTGGACTTGCACACTATTAGAAACATTTCCTTTTTTTGGTATGGGGTTGTACCTGTTATTTATTTATTTTTTTTCTTCCCTCTTTTTCTTTGTTTTTGTTTTTATGTTTCTAATATTTTTCTTCAAAAAATGTTATATACAATGAATAAATCTCTAAACTGAGTATTTTTAACAAAAATAATGTTTGAGCATCTTGCCATTGATAGGACCTCCAAATAGTTCTGTGCCATCCATCTCCTACAGAAAAAAATGCATTGTTACCTGTGGAAGAATGGATGATGTATGGGCCTTTCCACAGATTTTCAAATTTTCCATGCTTGCCCTTGTCTTCTCTTCTTGAGTCCCATTTGAGCACTTTGTCACCAATGTTGACATCATTTACTTTGGTTCTCTTATCAAATAGCTTCTTGATATTTTCATGCACTAGCTGTGTTCTGTTATATACTTCCTCTCTAGTTTGTTACAACTGTATAGTCTGATTTATCCTTCTTATCCTATCATCCTATTTAGACTGCACTTCTTGGATTAATTTCATGACTGGCACTCCTAAACTTGTTGGAAAAATTGCATCTGCTCCATACACTAGCTGATAGGGAGACATTCCAATTGAATTCTTACTTGTTAACCTGTATGCCCATAATGCATGTACTAGCTTGTTGTTCCATGACTTCTTGTTCTCTTCCAACAAATTTTTGATGATGTTCACCAAAATTTTGTTTGAGGATTCTACCAACCCATTACCTTGAGGGTAATAAGCTGTAGAATGACCCAATGTAATCTGATATCTATGGCAAAAATCCACCATTTTCTTGGATCTAAAGGCAACAAAATTGTCAGTGATAATATTTCTAGGACAACCAAATCTAGAAAAAATATGGTTTTCAAGGAATTTAATGATGACTAAATCTATGACAGTCCTAGAAGGGATGGCCTCTATCCATTTTGCAAAGTAATCAGTAGTAGTGAGGATCCACTTATGTTGCGCAGATGAAGTAGAATGTATTTCTCCAATGAAGTCTAGACCCCACTGTTGAAAAGGAGCTTCAACAGAGATAGGATGCAAAGGTAAGGGAAGAAATTTTCTTTTGCCTTCAAAGATTTGGCACTTATGGCAAGCAATTACCATTTTATGGATGTCTTGAAAGAGGGTGGGCCAATAATAACCAGCTCTAAGGATTTTGCTAACAGTATTTTCCAAATAGAGGTGGCCTCCACATTTTCCTTCATGAAACTCATGCTTGATCTTATCTGCATCATTCTCAGGCAAACATTTAAACAATATACCACTAGCATTTTTCCAATATAAACATTTATCCAAAATGCAGTAATTTACAACCCATTTTTCCAATATAAACATTTATCCAAAATGTAGTAATTTACAACCCATTTTTCCAATATAAACATTTATCCAAAATGCAGTAATTTACAGCCTTTAACTTTAAGAATCTTTCCTTTGTCTTAGACAAACCAGGAGGAACATTAAGATTAAGAAGCACATACAAAATATCAGCATACCAAGATGAATTCAGAAATGATTCTTCAATGAGTGGAGTTGCCAACTCCTCCTGTTCATCTAATGCATTAATCATGTTCATATCTAGTGCTTGAAAGCTTATTTCACCCATGATTTTAGCTAGTCCTTGTCCTTTAATGAGTGTATTTGGCTTGATTTCTAAATTATATTCTAATATAACAGCAATCCACTTACCTATTTTGCCATCAGGATCTTGCATTAGAATGTCTTTTACCACTGAATGAGGCACAAATGCAATGATGTGTGAGTGTAAAATGTAAACTCTGAAATCTTTCAATGCCTTGATCAAGGCAAAAGGTTGTATTTCCATTATGTTGTATTTCACAGGTGCATCTCTTAATGCCTTGCTGAAAAATGCAATAGGCTTCTCTTGTCCCTTTATGTTTTTCTGTAGTAGGACAACAACAACTGTATGTTCTGATGCAAAAATTAGGAGAATTTTGAGGTCTAAAATGGGCCTCCTAAGGAGATTATAAAATAATAGTGGAAAAAATCAAATAAGATTTGATGACATCATAAAATTTTAGAGGGAAAAATGGAAAAACTATTTTTTCAACTCATATTTTCAACTTATCTCCCAAAGTTTTTACTCAAATTTCGAGCGGGAATACTCGTTGGATGCGAAATTTAATTCCCCATCCAAGGAGTACCCATGTTGCATACTTTCGATGGGTCCTACTACATGAAAAATGAGAAATACATAAAAAAACGTGATTACAATCACGTTTTTTTATGTATTTCTCATTTTTCGTGTAGTAGAGTTCATCGAAAGTATGCAACATGGTGGGTACTCCTTGGATGAGGAATTAAATTTCGCATCCAACGAGTACTCCCGCTCGAAATTTGAGTAAAAATTTTGGGAGATAAGTTGAAAATACGAGTTGAAAAAGTAGTTTTATTATTTTATTATTTTTTAATATTTTTACCCTTTTTTTAAAAAAATGGTGAATCATCCCCCATGGTTGACATCATCATCTTGAATCCTATTGATTGTTATAAATTTTATTTTTGTTGTACATTTTTCTTCTGAGACCCATTTTAGACCTCAAAATTCCCCTAATGGGAGAAAATGATGAAATCTTTTGTAAAATTAGGGCTAATTAGAATTAGTGTTTGGGTGAGTGCTTGTTTTACCAGTTCAAAGGATTGCTTTGCTTCTATGGTCCATTTAACTCCCATTTCTCTTTTCAGCATATTTGTCATGTTTCTAAGAAGTTCAGCAAAGTTTTGTATGAACCTTCTTAAGAAATTTATCTTTCCAATGAAATATTGCAGTTCTTTGATATTTCTAGGATGATTGATTTGAAATATTCCTTCAATCCTCTTTAGGTCTATATTTATCCATTCTTCAAATATAATATGGCCTAAAAGTTTTCCTTCTTAGAGGCCAAATAAAGTTTTCTTGGCATTAAGAGACAAACCATACTTTCTGCATTTTTCAAAGGCTTTTCTTAAGTGAGCTAGGTGTTCTTCATCTATTTTAGAATAGACAGTTATGTCATCAAGGTAAATTACAATGAATTAACCTATTTCTTTTGAGAAAGAAATGTCCATGGCTCTTTGGAAGGTGGAACCATCATTCATTAACCCAAAAGGCATTTTCACATACATGAAAGTGCCCCAAGGTGTAGTGAAAGCTGTCTTGAGTTGATCATCTGGGTGTACTAGCACTTGATTGTATCTTGAAAATCCATCTAGCAAAGAAATTATTTTAGAATCCAGTACCCTTTGTAAGATGTGATCCATTTTTGGTAAAGGGTATTTGTCCTTCAAGGAGGCCCTGTTTAGATTTCTAAAGTCTATGCACAACCTAATTTCTTCTGTTTTATTCCTAACTGATACAAGGGTTGAAACCCATTCTGAGTATCTCAGAGGGACTATAATTCCAGCATCATACATTTTCTTAATCTCTTTCTCAACTAGGGGTAGCTGCACAGGGTTTATTCTGCACAATTTTTGTTTGAAGGGTTTCTGGTTTTCTTTGAGGGGTATCTTATGCTGAATTATCTCTGTATCATAGGACTTTAGATCTTCATAATTCCAAGCAAAAACATCAGAAAATTCTCTAAAAAGCTCAAGATATTTATGTTTTATATGAGCAGGTAGTGTTTTAGATAGTTTGATCATTTTGGGTTTTTGTTCACTGCCTATGTTGCATTCTTCTATTTTAGTTTCAGTTGGTTCCATTTTTGGCTTTTTAGCAACATCATTAAAGTCAAATAATTCTTCTAGAGGCACCAGACCTTTTGGCAAGTTATCAGCATTAGACTGTAGCACTTCAAAGTCTTATTTTTCCAAATTAGTGTACAACTCTATTTTATGTATGTTTTCTCTTGTTAACAGATTTATATTAGCAATGTCAAGAGGTTCTTCTTTGTAATATTGTTCCTTAGTAGGGAAGTCTTCTTCACACTCTGAGTCTAAATTTTGCATCTCAAACCCATTTTTGGACTGTAGGAAATCCTCTATCTGTTTATCTCCCTAAAAAACTTGCCAGTATTTTATATTATCATGGACCACTGACCTATATTTGACTTGGACTGTGTATTGTTTTCTTTCATAAGATTTTTGACATGTACTTGCAGCATAGGCTAAACCATTGGCAAAAATATTTTGATTTCTAGTAACAAAGGTAAGCTCATATTCTGTTAATATTTTCAAGAGGTCAATAACATCATCTCTATAGGATTTTAATCTTGGATTCTTGGCTATGTATTCTCCATTTATTTTCCTAATGACTAAATTTGAATCTCTATGAACAATTATCCTCTTGGCTCCTAATATTTTCAATAATTGTAGCCCTAAGAGGAGTGCCTCATATTCATCTATGTTATTTGTGCATTGAAAGTTTAGCTTGTATGAGTGACCTTCTGCATGCCATTGTTCTTTGTGTTATGTACCCATATGCCTGCTCTTGAACTAGTTTTGCTACAAGAACCATCAAAACTCATACTCCAAAGAGGTTCAATTTCAGTTTTGTCAATTTCTTGATTACTATGGTCTTCATCATGTTGTTTATAGTGGCTGCCACTGTGTTTTTCACCATGTTGTTCTTTAGGGTTTCGACTTTGTTTATCGGTGTTTTATTTATCATGATTCCCACTCTGTTGATTTTCATTTTGTTTCACATGGTCAACCCTATGTTGATGGTTACTTTGTTGCCCATGATCTTCAGTATGTTTGTTGTAATGTTCTGTTTGGGAAAACTATTTTGACCATTTCTCCTCCTTTCCTTCTTTTTCTACTGCTGTATTCTCATTTTCTATCACTTTTTCATTAAGATTTTCATCATTGTAAAGAATGAATGAATCAAGGTCTGTGTGAATAGAATAAAGAGGGGAGTTATCTAGTTTTTCTTGACTACTAACCATATATTTCATGTTTTTTTCCCTATATAGTCTCCTTGGTTTACTAAAGACAGGGATGGTTGCATAAGTCATATCCATTTGTAGGGTACCTTAGAGTTTAGCACCCCATGATCTTGAAAGGGGCATGCCATATTTAGGAGGTATATCAGCCACTACAATGTCCATTTCTAGGCTATTGGCTGGTATTTGTGCTAAGTTGACACATAAATCTTTGATTAGGTCTAGACATTTAACTCTGCTAGAATCAAAAGAGTATAAATCTTTGTAAGGTCTAGTTATTTCAAGTCCTAGTCTTTCCATCACTACCTTTGAAATTAGGTTGTGGGAGGCACCAGAGTCTAACATGGCATTATGCAAAATTTTATCATGGATGTTTAAATTGACATAAAATGGAGGAACACCCCCTCTTGAAATTTCCCTTCTACTTTTGGTCCAAATAGAAGATCAGGTTTGTCATCATTTAAATTAACAGAATCAACATTTTCTCCTATGTTTAAAGCTCTCAAAAGTTGGGTTTTATATACATCTTGAGTGACTAGTTTAGTAAGAGGGATAGAGATCTTAATATTGGAAATTTCACTCTCTATACTGAAAGGTGTCTGAGTTTTAGAAATGTTTAAATCAACGTTTTTAGTCACTATTTTCTCAGCAATTTCAGCTTGCTGGTTTTTATTAGGGAGATCAGTTAAAAAAAAATTATTAGGAGAATTAGCTGAGTTGCTAGTGCTACTTTGGTCACCACTAAGTTTGGGATTAGGGTGGCTGTTTTTATTTTTGTTTTTGTGAGAAATTTTAGCCACTATGTTATTGTTTTCTATTTTTTTTTTAGAAATGTTTTTAGGATTATTCCTAGCAGAAATTTCAAAGGTCTTTCTTTTGGGAGTGTCTTGATTTTTCTTACTTCTGAGGTCATATTGTCTATGCACTTCCATGATGGCATTTTCAAAGCCTTGTTTGTAATATTAAGATTCTAGGCTCTCTTATTCATAAGGTGTAAATATGGCTTGTTCTTCCTCAGTGAGGAAAACAATATCCTCATTGCTTACTCCCATTAAATTTATGTGATTTTACTCTGTTTCTTCAATCACTCCCTCATCTTCATTAGCATATTTTTCTTCGAAAGGAGGTCTGATTTGCTGATCAGGGCCTCTTTGTCTAATTTGAGGGGGATTCCTTCTAAATTTTTTGTTTTGGTTTTGATTTTTATTTCTGTTTTGAGGAGCTATTTGGTTTTCTATAGGGTAGGCTCTCTCATTCATGTTTATTCCCTCCATCATCCTCTCCATTGTCTTAACTAGGCTGTCAATTTTAGCATCAGATGTGGAGGGTCTAGCTTCATCTTTGTATGTAACCTTTTTCTCTGTTTTCAATCTAGCCCTTCTGGCATTTAGGTTAACTTCTACACTTATACTCCTCTTTGCATGTCCTCTAAGGTGAGGGGATCTCTTTCTCTTAATTGATAACACATGTCTGGATCAAATCCTTCAGGAAATTTAACTAAGGCTAGGCCTTGTGGGGGTTTCATGTGGGGATGGAGTGCATTGTACACACTATTGAATTTAGTGCAGTAATCTTGGATTCTCTCTCCAGTATTTATTTTAAGGTCATTATATTCTGACAGGATTTGAAGAGGATTTCTCTTGACTTCCCATTTGTTTAAGAATAGTTGATGAAAAGCAGGGAGGTCATTTATACTATTAAGGGTTAAGCCTTTGAACCATTTTCTTGCTTCTCCCCCTAAGCTTTGAGAAAATATTCTGAGTTTAACAGTTTCATCATCTATTTCTTGTATGTCAAAGTAGTCATTCATTGTGTTCACATGTTTTTGAGTAGTAGCGGAACTAATAGCATCATATAAAGGGATCTTGGACTGATAATATTGTGGTAGAAAAACTAAAGGTAAAGGAAGGACTAAGGGAACATAACATGTTTCCATGATAGGAGGTTGTGGAAACAATGGAGGGTTAACAAGTGGAGGGTTTACAATAAGAGGTACAGGGTTAAATGGAGGAAGGTGAACAATGGGAGGTGAAGTTAGTACAATAGAATGTTTTTGTAAGTTGGAGAGTTCTAAAAATATCTGGGTTATCCAAATATGAGATCTAGTCCTAGACAAGATTTTTTCTAGGGGTGGGTCAGAGGGGATATTCTACAAGTCTTTAAGGTTTTCAGGTAGGGAACTTGTTTTGTGGATTGGTCTACTAACAACTGAATCTTTAGATCTAGGATAATTCCTAAGAATTCTTTCAGGATCATCAACTATAGTAGGAGGATTTCGGTCAGGATAGGATCTAGTATGAATTCTACTAGAAGCCATAACTTTGGACCCAACAAATCAGAATGGTTGGAAGGGTATAAAAGTCTTAAGACACAAGCCAAACTATGAAATAAATACTTAATCCACAAAATATTATTGACTGGGTATTATTGATGTTTTTATGATATAAAGTTTCCCAGTGGAGTCTATGGAAATTCAGTGGAGTCAGCAAGCCTACTGAAAACGAGTGGAGTCACTAGGTGGAGTATTTTTACTTATTTTATGGCTGATTGTTGTCCACCATTTGCAATCAGAAATCATTCTTAGATAATACTTGATTCATCTAAGTTTAAAATGAGGTTTTCTGAGTTTTTGAGTCTATGTTTTGCAGTTTATTACTTAGTATTCCCCAATATGGTCGCGACTATGTTGGCTCCCTGTGATTTGCAAGATTGGAAAGAACAAACATTAGAGGGGCCACATCAGAACCACTTTGGAATCCTAGGAAATAACCTTCCTGGATTAAGAGAGGGATCTCTCTTTATAAGTGTTTTAAAGTGATATATATTTATGCTTTTGTTTATGATATTAGGCTAGTTATGAAGTTCTAAGGACTTGTTTTTTTTGGTTGAATTAATTGATAGATTGAAAAATCCATGGTGTGATTAATTGAGGGGATGTTTCAGCTGAATATATAGACTATGAGAAAACATTGATCCATTGGAATATGGAGTCATAAAAGGATTTAATTGTTCATCAACTCTGCAAGGGTTTTCATAGGGTGAGCTAACTATATCAAGTGGATCTCTTAGATTAGGTTGTGATATGAAACAATAATAAGTTGTGAAGGAAGAAAAGCTATAGTCAGTTAAGAATATTCTAACTCTACTTGGACAAGAAAAGCCTTTAAAGGTAACTGCTTGAGGCAAACCAAAGGACAGGGCATACCATAGACTTCTTTGGCTAGACTTTAATAAGCAAACCTTTAAGACAACAATCCAACAATCCTAAGACTACTTTCAGACAAAAGAAAACATTTAAGATAATAGTGAGAGATGTTACACCATTTTTTGGTCATCTAACCTATTATTATTAGATGGACCTAAGTACACCACGTAAGACCAATTTTACCCTAAGTAAAATTTCTTTCACTATGAAAAATAACTTAGTAAACCACCTTTATGAAGTTGTTTATGGTCTAAACAGGAAACCCCATGAGGAAATATTAAATAAATCTACATTTGTTTAATTTTACTCAAGGAATAATTATTTAAACAACAATTTAATTAATATTCCTGGCATATTTAACCCAAAACAGGAAAATTAATTAGATAAATCATTATTTATCTTATTATTTTCTAGGAATAATTATTTAAACCTTATTTAAATAATATTCCTTGTTAAATTTGACTAAATCATTCATAAATAATTAAATAAATCATTATTTATTTGATTATTACTCAACCACATCCTTGAAATAATAAATAAATCATTTATTTATTTATTATTTACAAATAAAGGGATTTGACCCAAGTCAAATTATTTTTCCCTCCAACAAATATAATAAAATATTTCATAAAATTTGGATCTTGATTTGGTTAATAATATTTTAATTATGCACCAATATCTAGACTAACTCAATATTTTGTTATAAATAGAAGGGGTTTTTCCATTCACTCACTACCTTTTTTTGCCTAAAGATCGCTCTGGATCTATAATTTTGGTTTGACTTTGATCCACCATCATTGTCATATTTTTCTTGTGAGCTCCCTTTGAGTTCCATTTTTGTCTAGGTTTTCTACACCATTAAGAGAGAGGATTTTAGAACTGAAGTGCTGAGGACTTACAAAAACCCATCCCTTTGAGGAGAACTCGTAACATCATTTTATGTTTTCCTCCTAGGTGCCATTAATACAAAATTCATTCAAAATATTCTTGTCTTATCTATTGGATGCATGGATCAACTCTTGTTTTTATTTACTGCTTAATGTCTTTTAATGCATAGATCTAGATTTTTGCATCATTTATCTTGGTCAACTAATTGCAGATCTAAAGATATTGGCAGCCATCTTTGCTATTAGGACTGTTTGTTATGCACAACTAAAGTGGTATTTTTTCGCACACTTGCGATTAAGATTCATACTAACAACTAGAAACTCCACACGGGTTTACGATTATGCCCTATGTCGTGTTTTAGATCCCTACATATCTAGCTACTTCAAACCCTAGGATTTCTCTTCAGCTTCTTGTTTTGCTTTTCTTGATAGTTTTTTTAACCTATAAAACCCTAAAACATTAAAAATTCTAACTTCCGTGTGTTTTCGAACCTATTGCGCAGGTGACAGACATCAGCCACAGCTGAGATGACGCATTCTGCTGAAACTTACTCCTGAGAGTGTCGGAAGTGAAGGTCACACTTTTTGGACCAAAAAATGTGACCTGAACCTCCAGGGCATAGAAAATAGGCCTAAACCTACAACTTTTGTAGAAATTAGGTCAGAAACTGTGACCTAGACCTTTTGCGGGAGTTTTTCTGAAAATTTTCTGGGTTTGTCTGGGCCTCTGTTCAGGTTTGTCTGACCTCCATCTCTGCTCGTTTTGGACTTGTACCTGTTATGTTTTACTCATCTAAGTGGGAACCTAGCCCTCTAGGGCTTTAGTACTCTCCACCTTTTGTGGAAGAGTTTTGGCTGCTACAAGTTGTCTGAAATTTTCAGAGTGTTCAGCCTTTTTTCAGATCTAATACCTTACCTTCAGATACACTTCAGATTGGTTATTTATCCATCCAAAACACCTTTTTTTTAGTTTTGTTTTGGTTTTCCTCTAGGGTCCCCTCTGCTTCCCTCCAGGAGATAGCCTTTCGCCACCTCATTTATAGAAATTTTTCCTTTGATTTTTTGCTGTTTTTCTACACCTATTTCCAGCAAATCTGACCTTTAGATCCTTGTCCCTCCCGACCTTAGATCTATTGGCTATTTTGGTGTGTTTTGACTATATTTTTTCCCACCTATAGACTACTTGTTTAGAGGCCCACCTCCTTGGGTTTAGATTATTGCATTATTAGCTATTTATTTTCTATTATTTCAGTTTCATATACTGTTATCTGCAGGTTTATTTACAATTATACAAAACACTTTTTCTTTTTCTCTACAAATGTCTGGGTTTAAAAATTAAAATTTACACACTTTACACACAAAACCTAAGTGAAGAAAAGCTTGGTTAACACCGCCAAGAAAAGACTTTAAAACATTGGAATCAATTGATCCCACACCTCTCTACCCTTGTTTCGACATTGTAATTAGTTGATCCTGCACCTCTCTACCTTTGTTGGTCTCTCTTCCCTTTGTGCCGTGCTTTTTCAGTCATCATTGTGCCACCAAGGAATTTATCCGGGAGACTTCTTGGCCTTCATTCTTAGTTTTTGGTAGGAAGACTTACTCCTCTGTGTAGGATTTGAGTTAGTCCTCCACAGAGTCTACACTCCGACTCCTCTTCTGGTTCATTGGGTTCCCCTTCTCATTTCGCCCCTGGTTCTCCCCCTGTCACATTCACCATGTCTGGTTCAGGACCTAATGCTGGTGGTAGCCCCGGCCCTAATGCTGGGAATACTACTAGTGGGACTGCAACAAGAACTACCCCGGCTGCTCCCTTGCTCCCCTATATGGCAGGCCTCATTCTTCTCGATTTTAACTAGTTGATCAATGACCCTATACACCATGATGCTATTTGTCTTGTTATGCTGACCAAGCTCCCTTCCGACATCCCAAAGTTTGAAGGCCTTGCTAGAGAAGATCTTACAAATCATGTTCGATCTTTCCACATGTGGTGTTCATCTAACTCCATCACTGATGACTCTGTCCTTCTTCGGTTGTTCTGACGTATGCTTACTAGCGAAGCTTCTAAGTGGTATGTTGATCAGGTCTCATCCTCTCATACCACCTTTGCGAGCCTTGCTCGGGCTTTTCTATCTTATTTTTAGCTTTCCCTTCGTTATGACACTGGTACCAAACTTTTGACTTCTTTATGTCAATCGTCTACGACCCGACTATCCGATCATGTCCAAGAATGACTGATCTAGGTGGATATTGGTGGCCACCCACCTATTCCATTTGGACCCACACCATCAATTCTTGCAGCTTTTCACATTCAACACCACTTACTATTTTTAGTAGGTTTTCAGGTCCTGCACTCCCGGAGCCGTTTTGGGACCTTAATGATCCATGTGGATATTGGTGGCCACCAACCTATTCCATTTGAACCCCCACCATCAGTTCGATCATTTTTTAAGTTGTAGCACAACTTACTAGTTTTAGCAGTTTTTCAGGTCCTGAACTTTTGGAGTCGTTTTGAGGCCCTAAACGACGTATTTTGGGAAAACCGGGAGCAACATGGGTCCATGGACCAATGTTGCTCACATTGAAAGTTGTACTCCTCGTATATATCTTTCTAAGAGCTATTAAGAGCGTCAAATGGAGATCGGATGCCGAAGTTATGTCCCTGGGAAGTTGAAACACCAATTTACCCAAACGGGACCCACAATTTTGGTGCTTCATCTCCTAGAGTTAGGTTTTCGATGTTTCAGTTTTTTCATTATATCTCAAGAATAAATAGGCCCTCGAGCCTCATTGTAACATAGTTCATAGGATTTTAGCCACCACATCTCTTCTCAGAGATTCGCTACCAGCACCCTAGCTATTTTATTTCCATTATGTCTGTAAGCATATTTTTGTTATTTGATATTAATGAAATGACGCATTATTTCCACTGCATCTCTATGTTTATGGTTATTCTGTTGCATTCCTGCATAAATCCAGATCAGTGGTATCAGAGCAGTCTGCTCTTTCTTTTTTTTTCTTTGCATGTCCCCAACGCGGTCAGGGTATAAGGAGTTAGGGCTCGATCTAGTTGAACCCTTGCAAAACCAGCCTTGCAAACCCTGACGACCTCCCATGGTGGAAAAAAAAAGGACGAGGGAGCAGGGGATCCTATCAAAATATTGCTCGAGGATGTCCTCGAGAAACAAAGGAATGCGATGATGGATAACTTTGCTCAGATCCTTCAACGACTGCCCACCTACGGCGTATCTGCATCCAACATCCACTCTGGAGGTGCCACTCCCTTCAAGGTATAGGTAAAATTTGATATTCCTCTATTTGAAGGCCAAATATATGCAAAAGCCATAGATAGATGGTTGAATTTTCTAGAAGGGTATTTCTCGGTCCATGATTTCTCTGACCGAGAAAAGATTATTTTTGCACTGCTCAAAGCCACTCCCCATGTCAAAGACCAGTGGGAAACCTACCGCGAGCAAGAGGACGAAGGGGGACCCTCTCTGTTCTCAGCCACACCCACTTGGAATTCGTTTTGAGATGGCATCAAGGAACAATATTACCTCGTGGGGAGCTATGAGGACAAATACATCCAATGGACCACACTGCAACAACAAAGGGATAAAGATGTGCACAAACTAACGAATCTATTCCATACCCTGCGCACAAAGTTGGGTATTAAAGATTCAGAGAGACATTTGGTGCTCAAGTACGGCAGCTGTCTACACAAACACATTCAGGAGGAAATGGATTTCCTTGACATTACATCGCTTGGCACGACATATCGCTATGCTGCCAAGATCGAGAAGAAATTTAAGCAGAAGAAGTGAGACATTGGATCTACGAATCTGAAAGGTGCCCCCGAACCGAAGAATAAGGGGTAAGGCCAAAACAGTGCAACTCAGAAAAACACCAAAAATCAAAAGAAGGACATAGGGAAGTGTGAATTTCATAACAGCCGCACTCACAGCACAAACGAGTGTCGGGCCAAACAATCATTGGTGGCCAAACTAAAGGCACCTAAATCAGATGCATTTTTTGATCCTGAGTCAAAACTAGACAAAGGCAATGACAAAGGGAAGCAGATCATTGATGCGGATCCCAATGCCATTTTTTCCACCACCATGATTCAAAGGGAGGACCCAGAGGATCCATAGGAGGGGGAGTGCCTCTTCCATTCACAAATGTGGGTGAAGGGTTCTCCACTGCAATTTCTTGTTGATAGCGGAAGCCAAAAGAAACTCATTTCAGCAGAGGTTGTGAAGCGGCTCGGCCTACCGACCATAGCACACCCAAAACCATATACCATTGGGTGGCTTCACCCAAGAAGATATATCTGCATCTGCCAATAGTGTCACCTTTCATACAACATCAAGCCATTCACGGATGAGGTATTATGCGATGTTGCTCCTCTTGATGTAGCTGATGTATTATTGGGCCAACCATACTTGTGGAGGCGACATCCTGTGTATGAGTCTAGGCCTCATGCTGTTATTATTACTTTGGGAAATAACTTGTACAAGATACCGAAGGTAGTACCGCCTCCTGTCATCTCTTTGACTACTGCAAAACAACGCAGTAATATTTTTTCCCAAACCAGGAAATTCATTTCCTTACAACTTACTCACAAGGAAAGAAGAATATTGTGGCCACAACCTCGGGCTCCCATGCACAGCTGCAACAGATAGACAAATTCATGGATGAATATGAGGACATTTTCTCCTCACTCACAAAGGTTCCTCTACACTGTCACGATAAGCACTCCATTGATCTGACCCCCAACGCACTGCCGCCTGATGTTGCCATACCTTCTGTAAATACACATACAGAATTCACACATGTACTATCTGAGGCTGATAAATAAACCAAATTTACTAAATTCATCCAACATGTCTGCCCATAGGTCCATGACGTTTTCAACAAATCTAATACCCAGTTCAACAGAATTTGCTTCATCTCAGGGAGGATATCAACGCAATGGGGACCGTTGCTTCCTAAGGAGGGAGGAATGATCCAAGTGGATATTGGTGGCCACCCATCTATTCCATTTGGACCCACACCATTAATTCTTGCAGCTTTTCACATTCAACACCACTTACTATTTTTAGCAGGTTTTTGGGTCTTGCACTCCTGGAGCTGTTTTGGGGCCTTAATAATCCCAGTGGATATTGGTGGCCACCCACCTATTCCATTTGAACCCCCACCATCAGTTCGTTCAATTTTTAAGTTGTAGCACAACTTACTATTTTTAGTAGTTTTTCGGGTCCTGAACTTCTGGAGCCGTTTTGAGGCCCTAAACGACGTTTTTTGGGAAAACCAGGAGTAACATCGGTCCATGGTAATCCTTAAATATATCTTTTTAACGAGCTATTGAGTGCGTCAAATAGAGATCGGATGCCAAAGTTACGTCCTCGGGAAGTTGAAACACCAATTTACCCAAACGGGACCCACAATTTTGGCGCTTCATCTCCTAGAGTTAGGTTTTTGGACATTTCAGTTTTTCCATTGTTTCTCAATAATAAATAGGCCCTCGAGCCTCATTGTAACATAGTTTAGAGGTCTGTAGCCACCACATCTCTTCTCATAGATTCGCTACCAGCACCCTAGCTATTTTATTTCCATTATGTCTGTAAGCATATTTATGTTATTTGATATTAATGAAATGACGCATTATTTCTGCTGCATCTCTATGTTTATGGTTATTTCTGTATTCTGTTGTGTTCCTACATACGGATCAATGGCAGAGAAGAAAGAGCCTATGTCAAGCCCCTACCTTCAAAGACCGTGTCTACATGGATTGGTTCCTTAGATCTCTCTTGCCTGCTATCGGCAAGGATGTCGCATCGAATTTCCCTCAAACCAAAGAAGCTGCTCTCCAAATTGCGTTAAAATATGACCTAATCTACACTCAGTCAAGTTGTGTTTATACTGTTCTACCTAATCTTCCTAGACTTGGCGGTGCCAATGCACCGAGCGCATCTCATGCCGCTGACGGTATCGTTGGAGCTCTCTCTCATCCATACGCTTAGCCTCCCCTAGGCTATCGTTTTCCTCAGGGAGGGGCCAACACCTCCTACACTTTCCCCCTCCCGGTAGCATGTATCTAGGATACGACATGCCTCCTCCTTTTTCCCAACCTCCTATTTACCAAAAATTTATCCAACCTCTTTATTATCCGTATCCGTAGCCTGGTGCTCCAGCTCCTCCAGCATTAGCACCTCCCCCTCCCTTGCCTTCTGTTGAAGCCATGAAAATCGGGTCTACAACAAGGGGGATACCCACCCAGTCTGGACCTTGGTTAGCAGCTCCTTTTCCGTTTGGTATAGTGGGTCCGACTGGGGATAATGGGACCAGTTTCCTAATATGTGTATGTGTGTGTTAAGAATTGATATTTCCTTTCTAAAAGTTCCCAAGTGAAATGCTTTTATTCTAATTCTAATCTATAACATGCAATTATATTCTAATTAAACAGAAATAATCTAATTCTAAACTTAACCCTGGATGTAATATTTTCTTTATGAGATCTAAAATGATTTCAAATAACAATTGGTAATAAAGATAATTCAACTGTTATAAGAAAAAAATTCAATAAAGATAAACCACTTCGTATAAAAAGTTAGACGAAACAGTTGTGAAAAAAATATCGCATAATAAGCTATCCATATATTAACCATAAACAAATGGCTATCACCGTACAAAAGTTCCAAATGATAACTCAAGCATTCAAGCATTAATACATAAACAATTGAACATAAATATCACTTTAACACAAAGGCAGAAATAGTTAAGAGATAAAAGTGCCATTTATAACTAGTTCTACTCATGAGCTTCAAGCAATAATCACTAATCTCTTCTTAATCCAACATCCACTAAGAGTACAAAAGTGCAACATCAGCAGTAGATATTAAACACAGATATCAATAAATCCTGTTCCATTCATTTATCAAAACCTCCTCGGAGGGTGAAAAAGTGCATGTTTTGAGAACAAGTTTTTGACAAATTTCAGGACCCTTCTCTAAATGCATGAGAAGGGTTTAAATACTACTAACTAAATCTAAAAATAATTTATTACAAAAATATAGGATATGGTTTAAATGACCGTCCTCTTTTTCTGAAAAAATAAAGCAAAAATAATACTAAATCTAAAATTAAAACTTAACAACTAACTACTTGTGAATTTGTTCTTTGGAATTGCAAGCGTTCAACATTGATTTGAGAAGAATAGGCTAGCCGACTTCAGACTTTAACTGTCCTGTGAAAAAATAATCGGCAAGAGTTGGCGCCATCTTCTCGGCAGAATTTATGATACACTTGAGAGTCATGCATTGGCTGTGTGGTTTTACTAGACACGCCCAGTAAGAATCCCAATTTAACTTTGTTAATCCTTTAATCAATTCTGCCTTTTCTTGGGCTTTCTGTTTTTAGTCTGTCTGGAGCTGCTGTGCTTTTGGAAGGTACCCTGGAGTAGTTTCAGAGATTAGATTTGCCTTATGTAAATTTTCATTTATACAATCAATAATATTGTTGGCTGCTGTGGCTGCTTCTTCTGCCGCTTGCTCTGCTTTCCTGATTTTTGCATCCCATTTATTAAAAAGTATTTATTTGTGATTTTCATTGATTATAGGTGCACCTGCTCTTTTACCCTCCTCTGTCTCTTGCCAAGACAAATATTCAGTAACTCTTTTATCAGTTAAATCATAATCATGTCGTAATTCTACGACATGATTAGTGATTTTATCACTTTCTTCACAATAAGAGTTCCATTGTAATATTCTTTGGCATAATATTTCCTGTTGCTGCAGTAGTTGGTCATTTAAAGAAATAGACTCTGTGATAAATTTTGTAAGCTTGGGATCATCTTTGTGCATCTCTTGCACATCCTGTAGCTGTTTCTCCTTTTCAGCCAAGCTATTCTGATATCCTATCTGCGTTTGTTGGAAGTCTTGCTGTAATTTTTAAAGTTGTTTCTGTGCTTCATTGTTAGCGTTGGTTTGTTGCAGCTGTTGTTGCAAGACCTGTACTTGATTTTCTTTCTCATTCAGTAATTTCCGTACCTCAGATGCTTTATTAATGGCTGCAGAGACATATGCTCCTGTGGTCTGAGATAATTTGGTAAGATTTTCAGTTGGATCAGTAGTAGGATCTTGCCATAAGACATCTAATTGTTCTGCATCATGAGAGAGCACATTTTCTAATTTCCTTTTCTTCCTTTGTCTTCTTACCACTGCTTTGTGTTGTGGACTATAGAATACATCAAGAGGAGGAATTTCCTCTATTTTGAGCATGAGTTTAGAGGATGGGGTAATGGGAATATGTTCAGTTTCTGAGACATTGGTAGTTATTCCTGTTTTTCATGATTGTCATTGATTGAACTATGGAATATGTTCAAACCTTTTTCTTGAGCAAAGGTGTTCCATATTCTTGAAAAACCAAAAAATCAAAAAATTTTAAAAAATGTAAAGAGGGTATACCCTAAAAGAAAAATCAAAGGGTAAGAAGAAATAAAGTGGTCAAAAAAGTGAAAGAAATGAACCCCAAACAAAAAATAGACCAAGGAAAGTGTGCAAATCCAAATGCCACTGCTATTTCATTTTTGTAATAAAGCAATTCTGTGCAGCTTGTCAAACCTTTGCCACAATTCATGAATAAGTCAAACTGTTTAAACTTGGCTTACTCATATTTCAATTTCATGTTGTAGATTAGAGAATAAATATCTGTCCAAACAGTTTAATCTTGGCAGATAAGTAGATAGGTATAGTTAATAAGAGGTGCTCAACAGTTTAATCTGAGCCCTTGGATGTAATAAGGGTAGAATTAGATAGATTTTCCTTGTAAAAAGAAAAGATTGAAAAGGGTTTGCAAGTCTAAATGCACCTTAATAAAGAAGAGAAAATGGTAGTGCCAAGTAGATAGGGTAGGTAGATGGTTGCAAAGTTTTTATCTGATGAATGATGCTGCTACATGTTTTTGATCCTTTACTTTCATCACAAAAACTGAGTCAGGAAATACACTGGAAAATCACAGCAAGCAAAGTCAAAAATCATTAACCTCCCTCATCATTTCCCCCTTAAAAGTTTTACTAATTTCCCCCAAAGTACTAAGGTGTTTTTCCTTGACTTTTGGAGGGACCGGACCCTCGGCCTAATGATCAAAAAGACCTAAGTACTTGAGATAATTCATCATTATAATCATTCACCTTTAACCTTGTCCTAAATAAAATCCCATTTTACTTAGGAAAACTATGCAAAATTCCATAAAAATCCCTCAAAATAACTTACTATTCTAAGTTTAAGTGTGGAAGATGAGATATTGCTAAATACTTCAGAAGTTATCACTTTCTTAGATGTGCAAAATATTTTGAGTTCCCTTGTCCCTGTGTCATATTAATGTTTAACTCTATTTACTAAATCCCTGGTGAAATTCCTTATCCTAAGTATAATAACTCCTTTTATATAAATATCCCAAAAAACCCTCTATTATAAAGTTTAGCCAAAGTATTTATTCCCCCATGCATTCGAATAAAAACCCATTATACAAGCCCTTTGGTTAAAACATAGCATTATACATTAGTCCCACCCCTATGATAAATTAAATACATTGATTAATTTGTCATATAATAAAAATATCGAAATAAACGTTTAAACATATAATCCTATATGTTTAATACAAAAAGGATAAAAACCCGAAGTTTTGTTTTTAAACCAAAACCTTGGAAAAATCCCATGCCAACGTGGCTCATCCACCTGGCATCCCACCCGACATTTTAACTTTAATACCCGCGCCCAACAAAACCTCGCCACGACTTCGTTTTCCATTATACAGTGGGATTAACTAATTATCAGAATTAGTTAATAACCACCCTTCTCCGCCAATTAAAAGCTCTCCGGGATGTTTTATAATGTTAAATCGCGTTTAAAACCCCGCCGGGCCCGCACGATAAAACTCCGCCATCTCCTAGTATTTTCCACCGTTGGATCACCCCTTCACCGATCGACGCTCCACGTCAATTTCGCTACCCATCCTTTGTCAGAGTTTTAACCAGCGGGGGCTTGGTGGTATTTGAACAGTTCATCATCCACGCGTCAAAGATCCAATGGAATCGCTGCCCTCCCGACTAATACCACCTTCGTACAAAAGCGGTGCGGGGACTTACCACTTACCGCCCGGCCCCTCCACACGTCAGCATTGATGACGTCACTCCTCGAAAAACTAAAAAACCCTTTTAACTTGTAAATAAAGCCAATTTTCATGTTTTTTCCGTTATTTTCGTTATTAAACGCGACTGTGCTCTCTGCTACGGTTTTCGAATTTTCATTGAAATCCACTGTTCCATTCAATTTCGCTCCATAAATCCTCCAGACCTGCGTTCAAGCGTCCTCCTGCTACCGCCTGTTACCTGTTAAGAACCAGCTTTCTTCCAAGAACAGGTATTTATCCTATTCCGCCCCGAACTGCAAGTAAAACTCCGTTTTCTTTGTTTTTCGCTGAATTAGTGATTAAAACTCATCACTGAGATCTTCCCCAGAGGTTTTAAAACTGTGCAATTCCCCCCTGAACCTACAATTGTGCCAATTTCCTTCAGTAAGATCAAAATCACGCCCGGCCTGTGAAGAAAACCAGAAACCTCCATTTTGAATCCACAAGAACCAAAATGGAGGCCTCGGCAGCTTTAAATATAACTCCACTGAATGCCCCTCACTGTGAATTGGAATATTTACCTTTGGTAGATAAAGATTTCCAAATTAAAGACTTGCATTTTGATGAAAGTCCCCTTCTGAGTTATTGTCGCTGCAGAGACGAATACTCAAAGGGGCAAGATCTCATTGGGTTGTGGGAATCCAATCTCCCAAGGTATCTCATCCCTTCCGTCATTTTTTTCCCAGAAATCATCCACTATTGCCATTCAAACTATGATCCCACTCAAAGGGCTGTAATAGCTCCTGATCAGAGTGTTCTGTTTCCCATTACTCCCCAGGCTATCAATGCAATGCTACACTTTGAACCAGACCAAGAACTAGCACCGTTGTCTATGGAAGAATTGATTGAGAAGACTAGGCAATTAACCCCATAAAAGCTAAAATCCATGTGCCAGAATTTCATGTTGCCTGAACATCAACCTAAGGGGTCTCCTCCCTATGGTTTTTATTATTTCAATAAATTGGGAAGGCTCATCATAAATATGATATCTTTTGTCTTGGGATTCAATACCAGTGAATATGTGGATGAAATAACACTGGTTTTACTTTCTATCTTTACTCCTGGGCAGCCTCCTGAAGTTAAATATGACTTTGCCTCTTTCATAGCCAATAAGATCCATGATCAGTTCATGAGGCTAGATGATGAGAAAGTTTTCAAATATTCCTCAGTTATTTATCATCTCATTATCTTCTATCAGTCAGAAAAGTTCCCTTTCCCTGTTAAAAGGCTTGATGCCAAGGGAAACCCCAGGTCAGTCATATTTTGGTCCCCCATAATTCATTCTTCCTCTGATTCTCCCTATTCCTACACTGAGTTCATTGATCAGTTTGTATATCCTGCAACAACTTTGTTAACATGAATCCCTCCCCCAAGGCTCAGTAATGAAATAAAAAAGACCTTGCAACTTTCAAGGACTTATAAAGTTGGAGATTGGTATTTGTATCAAAACCATACAGTCATCAGAATTTATGGATGTGAATTACATCCATTCAAGTTACCAAGATATGTGCCCATGAGGATTTTTGCCTTGGAATATTTCAGGCAGATGAATAATTCAGATGTGATCCATTTTTGTAGTGTGAAGAAGAAAGCTCAATTAAGGATCAAAAGTCAATTAGGTCCTTTCATCTGCAACTCTAGGGAGGCCGAGCGAGAGGCAGAAAATATATTACAAAGCAAGTTCCAAAGAACTTTCCGTTGGTTCCTTATGACCCATTTGGTTTTATTTGTGAAAAGAGATTAAAGAACAAATCATCCTCTTATATACACCACAAGATTCCTGAACTAGAACAATATGCCAATCAAGATGAATGGGTTGAAGGAACACTTGTTGAGGAAGAAAGTGAAGCTGACAAAATGAACAAAATTATGAAATATCTCGAGAAGAAGTATGACCTAGAATCTTGTGGTCAAGTGCAGGTACCCCACATTGGCACTTCTTCAGCAACAAATCTACAACAGACATTACAGGAAAGCAGTTCATCAGTTGCAGCAGAACCAAAAGGCAAAGGAAAGGAACCTGAAATCCAGGTCATTGAAACTTTGGTCATGGCAGAGAAACCACAAACTTCCAAAGCACCTGAACAATCACAGGTTTCTCCCACTCAGGTAAATCATCCACAAGTTCCAGAGTTACAAACTCCATCAAATGTGGAAATAGGAAAGAAAAGGCAAGTTCCAGATACCACACCTCCTAAAGAGCCTTCAAGAATACATCAAGCTAAAAAACATAAATCAGATCCACTTCCAGATGTGGAAATCATAGATGAAGTGTTTGATGATGGGAGGGAAGACAGTCAACTAACTGGCACAGTTAGTGAAACAAACACAGGACAGAAAGGAAAAGCTTTACAAAAGCAATTGAGTACTGAGGTATCCTCTTTCATACCACCAAAAACAGATACAGGGGATATAAAAAGAACCTTCATTAATATAAAGGCCAAGAATGATCCATTAAGAATGAAGGTATATTATCAATATTTGAAAATGGCTCCCCATAATCAAGAAAGGCTAATGTCAGCATTTGACATATCACAAGGCAAAATGATAATGAGCCACTTCAAGTCAAAGGTGCCAAAACCCATTACTGCATCTGACTACATCAGAACTAATTTTGAAGTTCTGGCAAAGGACATTCATCCTCTGGACCAGATAGAGCTACACAGACAAACTGGGGAAATGGTCTATTCCACTCTTACCAATAAAGCCATGGCAGCTCTAACACTGCAAGATTCTTTGAATAACACAAGCGCCCAATTGCAAATTGAAAAGGCCTCTTCTCAGGCCAAAGATAACAGAATAAAGTCTCTAGAAGACATAATCATTGGCTTGGGTCACAACCCCAAAGACATTAAAAGTATTAAGGCATTAATAAAGAAAAAAGATGATGACATAGCTGCACTGAGAAAACAGCTAAAATTGCCAGCCTCAAGGCACCCTCAGACCCAAGAAGTTCTAAAGGGGAATTCACAAGAAGAGGTAATGGAGTTGCTCCTAAATATGACTGAGCGACTAAGTGAAACAGAGAAGGAATTAGAGCAAGCTTTACAGGAAAAAGAGGCTATCAAACAGGCTACAACCACAGGTACTACAACAGCAAAGCAACAAACAGAGCCAGAACAGGTAAACACTTCTGGTTTGAGTTCTGATGAGTTAATAAAACAAATGGAAAGTCTACAATTAAGAGTCACAGAACTTCAAACCACTAAGTTACAATTAAAAGATTTGGAGCAGAAGTATGATACATCTAAAAGGACAGTTGCTAAAAATACCAGGGAAATCAAAATATTGGACAAATTAGTTAAGGCTTTAGAGAAAGATCTTTCATTGGAAAAGCCTTTAAAGGAAATAAATGAAATTCTTTGGGGTAATATCATTGAGTTAATAAAGGGTATTTGGCCCTCTATCCAAGCTATTTTTGAACAAAATGATTTGGTTAAAATAGCCCAAGAAGAAATATACAGGACAAGAAATGAATTAAGAGGCAGGCCAATCAGCTTATTCAATTTTTGAACACCCGGACAAAGCAACAACTTGCAGTATTAGGGATTGAGGACAGGACCGGCACAGTTTTGGAAATAAAGAGAGTTTTCATCAAAAGAACTTTCATGCAGAATTTAGAAAGGAAGTGCACAGATATTTTGGTTGATATCAATATTTTCAGAGAAAAAGTTCAAGCTTTGTTGGACAGTGGGTTACCAAGTCCTATGCTCTCAGAGGATCAAATAATGGACTTGGAAACCTATGTAAAGAAAATAAATGCTCATGCTCAAAATACAGCTGCTTGTTCTACTAGTTTGCCAGAATCAACATTACCAACAGGGAGAAATATCTATGATAGAGTGAGGAATTTATTTCATCTTGAACATGAAATAAAATATCTGTTTCCTAATGAGCCCACATTTTACAAACTCACAGAAGCAGATGAGACATTGAGAAAAATCAAAAGGACTATGATACCAGACGATCAATGGTGGAGAGACTTATTGGAAATTCTATAAAAATTATCTTCAGCATGAGAATTTTATCTTTTACTATTATGTGAAAGGTAAAAATGAGCACAGATGAAAGAGTATCAGTTGAACAGGTTAAAGAGTATCCGTAAAGACAAAGAGTGTCAAACAAGCTAAAAAATTACTCCAAGGGACAGCACCGAGCCCTATTTCAGCACTTACCTCCAGCACATCCACAAAGAAAGGAAACATCACATCAGCAGTTACCTATTATTCTATCCACGAGACCATTTGTCTCCTGTTTATTTGTAAATTATGCCTTAGTCACCCTAGATTATTGGCTAGGATAGTGTAAGATTGTTTCAAATTATTTTGTGTATAAATAAACCCTCAAAGAGAGTATTGAGGGTGGATTCTATTACTCTGCTGTAACATTGAGATTTTTAGAATAAAAGCATTTTGGAGAAATTTATTCGTGGCTTACTGGATGACGATTTGAAGTTCAGGACTTTTTGCAGGATTCATGTGTTGGACTGCAGTTCAATAAGTCTTTCTACCCTTTGTCTTAAGTTTTTTATCAGTTTATAATATCATTATGTCCATTTCTGAATAATTTACATAAAGGATTGAATCAGAATTTACTTAATTGTACTCTGATTTCAGATGTGATTGTTTTTAATGTTTTCCTCTGAATTAGTTATAAGCATGAATTCTTAAATGCTCTTGCTTTGCTAATTTAAACATTGTTGATTACTATAATAAAGAATTCTTCATTGCTCTTTTTTTGTAGTCATCTCATTTTTCTTTTTGAACATGGTGAAAGATTCTTAGCTGCCTTTCATCCCTTCAAAATCATCCCATCCACTTTAAATTTTAAGGATTGTTCTCTGTCTAGCTATCTTGCCCTGTAAAGCCATCTTGTGCGTAGAATAGAAATCCAGTAAAGTCATCCTTTGACTCCATAGCCCAATGGACTGAAAGCCCTCAACCTTACCCTTAGTTTGTGGATTCCACCATTTTCCAAAACAAACTCTTGGATCTATAACTAGCCTAAAACCTTCTAAGAAAAAAGATAAATTATAAAGAGAGAGCCCTCTCTGGATGCATATTGGCTAGATTCTGCATCTAAAATGTTGGTTTGTGGTTACCTCGGGTATACTTTCCTCTTACACAACTTCTAGGAAAACCTGAGTGATAACATAGTGGCGACTCCAATGGGGATCTGAATCATCTTTATTTGTTAATATTGTTCACTTATAAGCTATAGACAGAGTCTGAAGATCAGCCAGGTAGCCTTTGAAATTGCTTTTGCTCTGCAATTGCAAAAGTAAATAAATGCTGCTTCAGTCTATCTCTGATTTAGCTTATATATTGAACCTTAGTTTCAAAATATTCAATCAGATTCTCTAGTTTAACAGATCTTTGAGAAAATTTTAATCACACATCATTATTTCTTGAATAATTTGTAGAAGTTGTATTTATTCTTTCAATTAAAATCAAAAAATCCAAAAACACATAGTCTAGGAAAACTGGCTTCAGAAAGGATTCGACATACTAGGTCAAACCCTGACCCCAATCCACCACCAATATTTGAAAATCCAAATCTAATTCCTAGGATTCTTAGAAGACAAGGAAGTCAAGAAAGTTCTGAAAGAGGAAGTCAGGAGAGTACAGGAAGTTCTAGACCACTTTCTAGATCCGCATCTTGTCCTGTGAAAATTATATATATTGATGACATTCCTTTCGATGCACGATTTGAAACATCTTTGTTTGTGAATTTTTCTGAAACTGAATTATCCAGATTAGTTCCAGATCCATTGTTCTTTGAATATTTGCAATACAGATTTGTTTCACATCATCTTGACAGACAATTACAGAACTCTATTCAATCTGAACAAACCTTTGAAGAAAATTCAAACATCTCTGTAATTACCGAAGCCTCTCCAAGTTCAGTTACTTTTTCTCAAGCTTTTCAAACACCTGTCACTCCTTCTACTCCTCCATCTCCTCCTGCCAGACCATCTACTCCTGTTATCCCACTATATCTTCCAATGGCCAATCGATACGCCCCTTTACAGCTACCAGCCAACCCTCTTGCTTTGCCCCAAGATTATCAGAGTAAGATCACACCTTTTGATGGATCAGGTACTTACACAGCACAACAACACACCAAAAGGATGACTGATTACTTTGAGTTCTATGAGATTGATACTGATAATGTCCGAATGAGAATTTTCGTTCAGAGTCTTACTGGAGAAGTTAGGACATGGTTTAGGGCCCTTGCCCTAGATAGTATTGCTGATTTACCAGCTTTATATAGGGCATTTTTGAACAGATGGGAGAAGAAAAAGGATCCTCTTCAGATCCTGTCAGAATTCGAAAAATTAAGAAGAAGACCTAACGAAATAGTACAAGATTACATCATTAGATTCAATGAAGCATATAACGTTGTTCCTCAAAACCTAAGACCCCCACCTGACTCTGTGTTGGTTAAATTTCCAGACGGTTTTGATTCTGACATAGCTTATTCCCTCAGGGAAAGAGCTCCCCAAACACTAGAGGAAATGCAAAGCATAGTGGTAAGTGTAGAAGCAAATCTGATAGAAAAACGAGCCAGAGCAAGAGCAGAAAGAAGAATGCCTATGAATGAAGAACCTTCAGCTTTTGAAAAGAAGCTGGATGCAATCATTAAAGGTATGGAAATATTAGGAGACAGAGTGGAGACCATTGAAAGAAAATCTTCTACTGATAACCAGAATGTTGCAAGAAACCCAAACTTTAGGAGGAATCTGAATCAAAATAGTGGAAAGAATGTCCCTGACCAAAACATTAGGCCACCTTTCCAAGAAAACTTTGTTGAAAGTTCAACTTCTGAAGAACCTACAGAGGATGTAGAAATAAACAATGTAACTGATGACAAAAATGAACCAGAAGTCTTCCTATCCCAGGATGATCAAGAAAATCATATCCTTGAAACGTTCCAAACTCATTCAGGTGAGACTTTTGATTTTAAGGAAGGCTATGACACAGCAATTTATGAGGTTCATAAACAGTACAACTTGAGAAGTAGACGAATTGATGTGCCAGAGAATAGCAAACAGAAAACTGTAAAACAAAACGTCAAAGGTAAAACTAGCATTCCTCCTGTACAAAACATTTCCCCTGTACAAATTTTGTCTAGAATAACTCCCAACCCTTCAAATCCAATAATTGAAGATGTCTCTGACAACCAACCAAACAAAAAACAACAATCTAATACATTTCCTCCTAAAGGAGACGTAGAAGAATCAGTAGAGGTTAGTCCAGAAACATCTTCAAAACAAAACTTCATTCATGAAAAAGAGAAAAACATTGAAGACCCAAAAAACAGAGAAAACCCAACTGTGCAAAACACTAAAACTCAAACAGAAAAACCTTTTAATCTAGAGGCTGAAATAGGCAAAATCAAGATAGCTGTTCCTTTATCAGAATTGGCTAAACATGAGCTCTATAGAAGTCAAATTACCAAGTCCTTAAATATTAACATTACCGGATTGGATGATTCGGTAAATATTCTTGATGATCAACCCAAACTTCTTTTTGGCCCCGAGGTAAATGGCAAACCAAAAAGTGGAGGAACTCCTCCATTTTATGTAAGCCTGAATGTTCATGATAAGATACTCCATAATGCAATGCTTGATTCTGGAGCATCTCACAATTTGATGCCAAAAGCAGTAATGGAAAGATTGAATCTAGATATTACCAGACCGTACAAAGATTTGTTTTCATTTGATTCGAGTCAGGTAAAATGTTTAGGTTTGATTAAAGATTTGTGTGTAACTTTGGTACAATACCCTGCTAAGTTTGTCTTAATGGACATAGTAGTTGCTGATATTCCACCTAAATATGGTATGTTATTGTCTAGATCTTGGGGTGCTAAACTTGGAGGGTCTATTCAACTAGACATGTCATATGCAACTATTTCAGTATTTGGTCAGCCTAAAAGATTATATAGAGAAACCTTGATGAAGTACTTAGTCAGTAGCCATGAGAAGCCTGAAAACTTCCCTGTTTACTCTGTACATTCTGATATGGATTATTTTATTTTATACAATGCTGAGTTGGATCTCCCTACTGAAATAGAAGCTCCGGAATTGGAAACCATGAACAAAACCACTGTTAAAATCAAAGAAATCTATGAGAATCAAGAAACACCAGATGACCAAGAAATACCAGAAGAAACTAAACAACTAGCTCCTGCCAAGAAACATTTTAAAACAATTGATGAGGATTATGAACATGAAATTCTATGGCATTTAGAGTTTGATGGTTCAGTAAACAAACTAGGGGCAGGAGCTGGGATTTGGTTACATAATGTAAAGAATAATCATGCAGAGGGTCATGCTTATAGGCTGAATTTCAAATGCACTAACAACATGGCAGAGTACGAAGCTCTTTTATTAGGGCTTAAACATGTCAAGAAGTTAGGAGCTATTAGGGTATCAATTATAGGAGACTCTGAACTAATCATTCAACAGATTAAAGGAGAATGTTCAACAAAGGACATAAGACTGAAGCAATACAGAGAGACAGTTGTAGAAATTCTCAACACATTTTTACAAGCTCAACTTGCCAAGATTCCAAGGAAACAAAATTTGCATGCTCACAGCCTCGCCATGTTTTCTAGCACATGCAAGTTACCTTTCGACCCTAATCATCAGTTTTCAGCTGAGATTAGACATAGGCCTGCTATACCAGACAATCTTTGAATTGGCAAGTATTTGTTAATAACAATCAAATCAATAATTTTTTGACACTTCAAAATGAGTTTTCTAACTGTAATATAGATGAAGACATAACTATTGATGAATCTGATCAAGAAAAAGAACAAAAAATAGAAATTTCAAGAGAAAATGCAATTCATATGCTGCACCCAACCACATTCACAGAAAAAGACATGCAAAATCTGAAAAACATGGAATCTGTTGAGATCATAGAAGATGAGACAGAAATCATCAATTTGAAAGATAATCATTTTCCCAAAGGATTAACTCCTTTGGAAGATCTGTTTGACTCAAATGATATTCCATTTAGACCTAAAATGGAACCTGTTAAGGCTGATATGGAAGAATGCAACTTAGGAACCCCAGAAAATCCTAAAATGGTTAAGTTGTCCAAATATCTTCCACAAGATCAAAAGGTCAAATATGTTGAACTATTAAAAGAATTCCAGGATGTTTTTGCCTGGAGTTATGAAGATCTGAAATCTTATGATACATCCATCATTCAACACACTATACCTTTGAAGCCAGATCAGAAACCTTTCAAACAAAAGCTTAGAAGAATAAATCCTGTTTTATTACCTTCAATTGAAAAGGAAATCAAAAGAATGTTTGAAGCAGGGATTATAGCTCCTTTCAGATTCTCAGAATGGGTTTCTAACCTAGTACCAACTAGGAAGAAGACAGGAGAAATTAGACTGTGTGTTGATCTAAGAAATTTGAATAAAGTTTCTTTAAAAGATAACTATCCTTTACCAAAAATGGACCATATTCTTCAAAGGGTAGTAGGATCTTCTAGGATATATCTATTGGATGGATTTTCAGGGTACAACCAGATTCTGGTTCATCCTGATGATCAGGATAAAACAGCATTTACAACACCATGGGGTACGTTTAAATATGTCAAAATGCCATTTGGGCTCAAGAATGCAGGAGCTACATTTCAAAGAGCAATGGATATTGCTTTTGCTAAAGAAATACATGATTTTCTGGTTATTTATCTAGATGATTTAACTGTTTTTCCTAAAACAGATCAAGAACATTTAGATCATTTAAGGCAAGTATTTATAAAGTGCAGAAAATATGGAATTTATTTAAACCCCAAAAGGTCATTATTTGGTTTGGAAGAAGGAAAGCTCTTAGGGCACATCATTTCTAAAGATGGCATTAGGATTGATCCAGAAAGAATACAAGCAATTTTACAGATACCTCATCCTAGAAACATAAAAGAGTTGCAAGCATTCATAGGAAAAATTAATTTCTTGAGAAGATTTATTTCTAGTTTAGCTGAATTACTTAGATTGCTTACTAACATGCTGAGGAAAGATTCAAGCATTGACTGGACTGTAGAAGCCAAACAATAATTTGAGGAAATTAAAATGGCTTTAACAAGGACACCAGTCCTTACCAGTCCCAAATTTGACAGAGATTTTATTATTTTTTCATGTGCTTCTAAACATACAGTTGCAGCTGTTTTACTTCAAAAAGATGACCAAGGGTGTGAAAAACCAATAGCATTTTTTAGTAAAGCACTTAGGGATGCATCTCTAAAATACAATATTATGGAAAAACAGGCTTTTGCATTGGTAAAAGCAATTAAAGATTTCAGGGTTTACATATTATATTCTCATGTGATAGCTTATGTGCCTAATGCTGTAGTTAAAGATATTTTGACCCAAGATGGCATTGAAGGTAAAAGAGGTAAGTGGATAGCTACCATTTTAGAATATGATATTGAGATTAAACCAACAAAACTCATAAAAGGTCAAGGTTTGGCACAACTTATGACTGAAACTAATTGCCAAGCCTTAGAAATTAACGAACTGGATGACAATCAGGAGATGGCGACTCCACAGATCAGTCAAGCTTTCTTAGATTCACCCTGGTACACTGATATAATTCATGTTTTATTAAACCTGCAAGCTCCTCCAGGGTTGTCCAGAACGAAAAGAAGATTTTTAAAAATGACATCTTTGAAATATTGTATTCTAGATAGCACTCTATTTTGGAAAAATCATGAAGGAATCTTGTTGAATTGTATATTAAAAGATGAAACTGATAAAGTGCTTAATGAATTTCATGCAGGGGATTGTGGAGGACATCTCTACTGGAAATCAACTGCAGACAAAATCTTAAGGGCTGGTTTTTACTGGCCAACTTTATTTTCTGATGTTAAGAAATTTGTAACAACTTGTCATAAGTGTCAGATATTTGAGGGGAAAAGAAAGTTGTTACCTTTGCCTTTAAAACCAATTTCCACAGAAAGAACTTTTCAACAATGGGGATTAGATTTTATTGGAGAAATTCATCCCCCTTCTTCAGGTCAACACAGATGGATTTTAACTGCCATAGACTACTTCACTAAATGGATTGAAGCTATCCCATGCAGACAGGCCAATGATTCTGTGATCATAGGGTTTTTAGAAACTAACATACTTTCAAGATTTGGCTGTCCATAAAAGATTATAACAGATAATGCTGCTGCATTTAAGTCAAAGAAAATGATTAGTTTCTGTAGTAAATATCATATTACTTTAGGCCATTCAACAGCTTATTACCCTCAGGGTAATGGACTAGCAGAATCCTCCAATAAAAGCCTTATCAATATCATCAAAAAGTTATTGGAAGAAAACAAAAAGAATTGGCACAAGAAACTGACCAATGCATTATGGGCAGACAGACTTACAACTAAGAAATCAATTGGGACTAGTCCATATGAGTTAGTTTATGGCCTTGAAGCAAGATTTCCATCATCTTTAGGAATTCCTGTTATGAAATTACTTCAGGAGGCTCAAGTGGAGCCAAATGACATTCAAAGAAGAATTAATCAAACAATCCACCTGCAACAAACCCGGGAAGAGGTATACCAAAGATCACAAGTCTTGCAGGAAAAGCTAAAGAAAATGTTTGATAAAAGGACTAAAGCAGAAGATTTTCAACTAGGTGATAAAGTCCTAAGATGGGATTCTAGAAGAGAAGAAAAAGGGAAACATGGAAAATTTGATTTCTTGTGGAAAGGGCCTTACATCATACATGCCTTGCAAGGAAACAACACATACTTTTTGAAGGATTTGGACAATTCAGAAGCTGAAGAAGGACCAGTCAATGGTCGAATGCTCAAGCATTATTTTGATCCTATTTACTAGGATGTTTTGATTTTTCTAACTTGTACATAATATATCCTTTTCTAATGCAGTTTTGATTGGATGGTGACTTCTTGGAGTTGAAGCCCGAAGTGAAGGCCCTAATCTTCAAAAGTTTCACTATCATAAGTACAATAAAGCTACCAGGAGAAGGAGATTACATAATTCAGTTTGAAGACATGTTTAGGCATCTGACCTGCTATTCTTGACTTTTCACAAGGAAAAGCCATCCCCAAGTGGAGCCAGTGTTAGACTCCTATACCAATAGGTTTCATTTTTCATGATTGTCTTGATTGAACTATGGAATATGTTCAAACCTTTTTCTTGAGCAAAGGTGTTCCATATTCTTGAAAAACCAAAAAAATCAAAAAAATTAAAAAATGTAAAGAGGGTATACCCTAAAAGAAAAATCAAAGGGTAAGAAAAATAAATTGGTCAAGAAAATGAAAGAAATGAACCCCAAGCAAAAAATAGACCAAAGAAAGTGTGCAAATCCAAATGCCACTACTATTTCATTTTTGTAATAAAGCAATTGTGTGCAGCTTGTCAAACCTTTGCCACAATTCATGAATAAGTCAAATTGTTTAAACTTGGCTTACTCATATTTCAATTTCATGTTATAGATTAGAGAATAAATATCTGACCAAACAGTTTAATCTTGGCAGATAAGTAGATAGGTAGAGTTAATAAAAGGTGCTCAACAGTTTAATCTGAGCCCTTGGATGTAATAAGGGTAGAATTAGATAGATTTGCCTTGTAAAAAGAAAAAGATTGATAAGGGTTTGCAAGTCTAAATGCACCCTAATAAAGAAGAGGAAATGGTAGTGGTAGACAGGGTAGGTAGATGGTTGCAAAGTTTTTATCTGATGAATGATGCTGCTACATGTTTTTGATCCTTTACTTTCATCACAAATACTGAAGCAGGAAATACAGTGGAAAATCACAGAGAGCAAAGTCAAACTCATTAACTTCCCTCATCACTTTCCCCTCAAAAGTTTTACTAATTTCCCCCAAAGTACTAAGGTGTTTAGAGATCAAAAGGGCTCAAGGCATTTCCTTGACTTTTGGAGGGACCGGACCCTCGGCCTAATGATCAAAAAGACCTAAGTACTTGAGATAATTCATCATTATAATCATTCATCTTTAACCTTTTCCTAAGTAAAATCTTATTTTTCTTAGGAAAATTATGCAAAATTCCATAAAAATCCCTCATAATAACTTACTATTCTAAGATTAAGTGTTGAAGATGAAATATTGCAATTTACTTCAGAAGTTGTCACTTTCCCAGATGTGCAAAGTATTTTGAGTTCCCTTGTCCCTTTGTCATATTAATGTTTAACTCTATTTACTAAATCCCTAGTGAAATACCTTATCCTAAGTATATAACTCCTTTTTTATAAATATTCAAAAAACCCCTCTATTATAAAGTTTAACCAAAGTATTTATTTCCCCGTGTATTCAAATAAAAACCCATTATACAAGCCATTTGGTTAAAATATAGCGTTATACATTAGTCCCGCCCCTATGATAAATTAACTACATTGATTAATTTGTCATATAATAAAAATATCGAAATAAACGTTTAAACATATAATCCTATATGTTTAATACAAAAAGGATAAAAACCCGAAGTTTTGTTTTTAAACCAAAACCTTGGAAAAATCCCATGCCAACGTGGCTCATCCACCTGGCATCCAACCCGACATTTTAACTTTAATACCCGCGCCCAAAAAAAACCCCGCCACGACTTTGTTTTCCATTATATGATGGGATTAATTAGTTATCTGAACTAATTAATAGCCTTCCACTCACCAATCAAAAGCCTCCCGGGGTGATTAGATTAAACTATAATTGTTTTAAAAACCCGATGGGCCCACACCTTAATCCTCCGCTTATTCCCTGTCATTGCAACCGTCCGATCACTCTTCCAAAGATCAACGCTCCCTATCAATCCCGCTACCCATCCCTTGTCAGCATTTTAACGAGCGGGGGATTGGTGGTATTGGAACTGTTCACCTGCCACGCGTCCATCGCTCAATGGAATCGCTCCCCCCGCGACTAATACCACCTTCGTCCAAAAGCGGTGCGGGGACTTACCACTTACCGCCCGGCCCCTCCACACGTCAGCCCGTACATTGATGACGTCACTCCTCGAAAAACTAAAAAACCCTTTTAACTTGTAAATAAAGCCAATTTTCATGTTTTTTCCGTTATTTTCATTATTAAACGCGACTGTGCTCTCTGCTACGGTTTTCGAATTTTCATTGAAATCCACTGTTCCATTCAATTTCGCTCCATAAATCCGCCAGACCTGCGTTCAAGCGTCCTCCTGCTACCGCCTGTTACCTGTTAAGAACCAGCTTTCTTCCAAGAACAGGTATTTATCCTATTCCGCCCCGAACTGCAAGTAAAACTCTCTTTTCTTTGTTTTTCGCTGAATTAGTGATTAAAACTCATCACTGAGATCTTCCCCAGAGGTTTTAAAACTGTGAAATTGCTCCATGAACCTACAATTGTGCCAATTTCCTTCGGTAAGATCAAAATCACGCCCGGCCTGTGAAGAAAACCAGAAACCTCCGTTTTGAATCCACAAGAACCAAAATGGAGGCCCCGACAGCTTTGAATATAACTCCACTGAATGCCCCTCACCGTGAATTGGAATATTTACCTTTGGTAGATAAAGATTTCCAAATTAAAGACTTGCATTTTGATGAAAGTCCCCTTCTGAGTTATTGTCGCTGCAGAGACGAATACTCAAAGGGGCAAGATCTCATTGGGTTGTGGGAATCCAATCTCCCAAGGTATCTCATCCCTTCGGTCATTTTTTTCCCAGAAATCATCCACTATTGCCATTCAAACTATGATCCCACTCAAAGGGCTGTAATAGCTCCTGATCAGAGTGTTCTGTTTCCCATTACTCCCCAGGCTATCAATGCAATGCTACACTTTGAACCAGACCAAGAACTGGCACCGTTGTCTATGGAAGAATTGATTGAGAAGACTAGGCAATTAACCCCAGAAAAGCTAAAATCCATGTGCCAGAATTTCATGTTGCCTGAACATCAACCTAAGGGGTCTCCTCCCTATGGTTTTTATTATTTCAATAAATTGGGGAGGCTCATCATAAATATGATATCTTTTGTCTTGGGATTCAATACCAGTGAATATGTGGATGAAATAACACTGGTTTTACTATCTATCTTTACTCCTGGGAAGCCTCCTGAAGTTAAATATGACTTTGCCTCTTTCATAGCCAATAAGATCCATGATCAGTTCATGAGGCTAGATGATGAGAAAGTTTTCAAATATTCCTCAGTTATTTATCGTCTCATTATCTTATATCAGTCAGAAAAGTTCTCTTTCCCTGTTAAAAATCTTGATGCAAAGGGAAACCCTAGGTCAGTCATATTTTGGTCCCCCATAATTCATTCTTCCTCTGATTCTCCCTATTCCTACACTGAGTTCATTGATCAGTTTGTATATCCTGCAACAACTTTGTTAACAGGAATCCCTCCCCCAAGGCTCAGTAATGAAATAAAAAAGACCTTGCAACTTTCACGGACTTATAAAGTTGGAGATTGGTATTTGTATCAAAACCATACAGTCATCAGAATTTATGGATGTGAATTACATCCATTCAAGTTACCAAGATATGTGCCCATGAGGATTTTTGCCTTGGAATATTTCAGGCAAATGAATAATTCAGATGTGATCCATTTTTGTAGTGTGAAGAAGAAAGCTCAATTAAGGATCAAAAGTCAATTAGGTCCTTTCATCTGCAACTCTAGGGAGGCCGAGCGAGAGGCAGAAAATATATTACAAAGAAAGTTCCAAAGAACTTTCCGTTGGGTTCCTTATGACCCATTTGGTTTTATTTGTGAAAAGAGATTAAAGAACAAATCATCCTCTTATATACACCACAAGATTCATGAACTAGAACAATATGCCAATCAAGATGAATGGGTTGAAGGAACACTTGTTGAGGAAGAAAGTGAAGCTGATAAAATGAACAAAATTATGAAAGATCTCGAGAAGAAGTATGACCTAGAATCTTGTGGTCAAGTGCAGGTACCCCACATTGTCACTTCTTTAGTAGCAACTCTACAGCAGACATTACAGGAAAGCAGTCCACCAGTGGCAGCAGAACCAAAAGGCAAGGGAAAGGAACCTGAAATTCAGGTCATTGAAACTTTGGTCATGGCAGAGAAACCACAAACTTCCAAAGCACCTGAACAAACCCAAGTTTCTCCCACTCCAGTAAAGCATCCTGAAGTTTCAGAATTACAAACTCCATCCAATATGGAGATAGGAAAGAAAAGGCAGGTTTCAGACACTACTCCTCTTAAAGAGCCCTCAGGAATACATCAAGCTAAAAAACATAAATCAGACCCACTTCTAGATGTGGAAATCATAGATGAAGTGTTTGATGATGGAAGGGAAGACAGTCAACTAACTGGCACAGTTAGTGAAACAAACACAGGACAGAAAGAAAAAGCTTTACAAAAGCAATTGAGTACTGAGGTATCCTCTTTCAGACCACCAAAAACAGATACAGGGGATATAAAAAGAACCTTCATTAATATAAAGGCAAAGAATGATCCATTAAGAATGAAGGTATATGATCAATATTTGAAAATGGCTCCCCATAATCAGGAAAGGTTAATGTCAGCATTTGACATTTCACAAGGCAAAATGATGATGAGCCACTTCAAGTCAAAGGTGCCAAAACCCATGTCAGCAGCTGATTATATTAGAACAAATTTTGAGGTCCTGGAAAAGGACATTCACCCTTTAGACCAGATTGAGCTGCACAAACAAACTGGGGAAATGGTGTATTCCACTCTGACTAATAAGGCCATGGCAGCCCTAACGCTGCAAGATTATTTAAATAACACAAGTGCCCAATTTCAAATTGAGAAGGCCTCTTCTCAGGCCAAAGATAACATAATAAAGTCTTTGGAAGACATAATCATTGGCTTGGGTCACAACCCCAAATACATTAAAAGTATTGAGGCATTAATAAAAAAGAAAGATGATGACATAGCTGCACTGAGAAAGTAGCTAAAATTTCCAGCCTCAAGGCACCCTCAGACCCAAGAAGTTTTGAAGGAGAGTTCACAAGAAGAGGTAATGGAGTTACTCTTAAAAGTAACTGAGCGACTAAGTGAAACAGAGAAGGAATTGGAACAAGCTTTGCAGGAAAAAGAAATCGTCAAACAGGCATCAACTACAGAAGCTGCTACAATCACAGGTACTACAACAACAAAGCAACAAACAGAGCCAGTGCAGGTAAACACTTCTGGTTTGAGTTCTGACGAGTTAATAAAAAAAATGGAAAGTCTACAATTAAGAGTCACAGAACTTCAAACCACAAAGTTACAATTAAAAGATTTATAGCAGAAGTATGATACATCTAAGAAGACAGTTGCTGATCATACCAGGGAAATCAAAAGATTGGACAAATTAGTTAAGGCTTTAGAGAAAGATCTTTCATTAGACAAGAATTTGAAGGAAATAAATCAAATTCTTTGGGGAAATATAATTGAATCAATAAAAAGTATTTGGCCCTCTATTCAAGCAATTTTTGAACAAAATGACTTGATTAAAATAGCTTAGGAAGAAATAAACAGAACAAGAGATGATTGATGCCTCGCTTGACCGCCTATTCAATTTTGAAACGAACACCGAATTACAACAAAATTGCAAGATTAGGGATCGAGATGACCGTACGCTTTTTAAAATAAAGAGAGTTTTCATCAAAAGAACTTACAGTAATTTTAGAAAGGAAGTGCAATGATATTTTGGTTGATATCAATATGTCTCAGAGAAAAAAGTTCAAGCTTTGTTGATAGTAGGTTACTTATGCGGTCGTGAGGATCAAATAATGGACTTAGAAACCTATATAAAGAAAATAAATGCTCATGCTCAAAATACGCTCGCTTAATTCTAATTAGTTTGCCATCAATGACAATTAACAAAATGGAAATATCTATGATAGAGTGAGGAATTTATTTCATCTTGAAATCATGAAATAAAATATCCGCTTCCTAATGAGCCCATTTTACAACCTACGTAGCGATGAGACATTGAGAAAACTCAAAAGGACTATGATACCAGACGATCAATGGTGGAGAGACTTATTGGAAATTCTATGAAAATTATCTTCAGCATGAGAATTTTATCTTTTACTATTATGTGAAAGGTAAAAATGAGCACAGATGAAAGAGTATCAGTTGAATAGGTTAAAGAGTATCTGTAAAGACAAAGAGTGTCAAACAAGCTAAAAAATTACTCCAAGGGAGAGCACCGAGCCCTATTTCAGCACTTACCTCCAGCACATCCACAAAGAAAGGAAACAGCACATCAGCAGTTACCTATTATTCTATCCACGAGACCATTTGTCTCCTGTTTATTTGTAAATTATGCCTTAGTCACCCTAGGTTATTGGCTAAGTTAGTGTGAGATTTTTTCAAGTTTTTCTTGTATAAATAAACCCTCAAAGGAAGTATTGAGGGTGGATTCTATTACTCTGCTGTAACATTGAGATTTTCGGAATAAAAGCATTTTGGAGAAATTTATTCGTGGCTTACTGGATGACGATTCAAAGCACTGGACTTGTTGCAGGATTCATGTGTTGGACTACAGTTCAATAAGTCTTTCTACCCTTTGTCTAAAGTTTTATATTAGTTTATAATATCATTATGTCCATTTCTGAATAATTTACATAAAGGATTGAATCAGAATTTACTTAATTGTACTCTGATTTCAGATGTGATTGTTCTTAATGTTTTCCTCTAAATTAGTTATAAGCATGAATTCTTAAATGATCTTGCTTTGCTAATTTAAACATTGTTGATTACTATAATAAATAATTCTTCATTTCTCTTTGTTTGTAGTCATCTCATTTCTTTCTTTTGAACATGGTGAAAGATTCTTAGCTGCCTTTCATCCCTTCAAGATCATTCCATCCACTTTAAATTTTAAGGATTGTTCTCTGTCTAGCTATCTTGCCCTGTAAAACCATCTTGTGTTTAGAATAGAAATCCAGTCAAGCCATCATTTGACTCCATAGCCCAATGGACTGAAAACTTTCAACCTTGCCCTTAGTTTAAGGATTCCACCATTTTTCAAAACAAACATCTTGGATCTATAACTAGCCTAAAACCTTCTAAGAACAAAGATAAATCATAAAGAGAGAGCCCTCTCTGGATTCAGATTGGCTAGATTCTGCATCTGAAGGTCGGTTTGTGGTTACCTCGGGTATACTTTCCTCTTACACAACTTCTAGGAAAACCTGAGTGATAACACCTGTGACTATATTTTTTGTTGTCTATACATTACTCACAGGTGTATGTGTGTTTTTTATTTCAATATTAATCAAATCATTGAATGTTTCCCATTCCTTATATAATTCAGTTCTGACTGATGGTTGCTGTACAATGAGAGGGGGAAGATTTAATTGAGGAGAGGTTGAAACCTGTTGCTGTGAAAATTCCTTTAACTGGGCAGTATCCCTTACTGACCCTTCAATTTTAGAGTGTTCAGAGGTTTCTCTTCCAGACTTTGACTTAGACCTGTTTGTACCTGAACTTCTACTAAGAATGATACTAGGAGTTGGTTTCCTTATGGGTTTCAAGCTTAATTTATCCAAAGGGATAGTAGTTAACCTACTTTCTCTGTATATTTTGAATTCTTGAAACTCTGATGGAGGAAACCGTATTTGAGCCGATTGTAGAATTTCTTTAAGTGCACCTTTTTCTTGGAACATGTCGTTAAAAAAGATCTTCTTCTTTAGAAAACACTCTTATCTTGACTGCTGTAGTGAAATTTTTAACAATATCATAGGGGTCAAATAGTCTTCTTGGAAACTTGAACAAACGTAAACATGTATTGTTGTTTACTTCTTTAAATGCATGACCAACATCAAATAATGAAAAGGCCCCATAGACCACAGGAAATTGCAGCCAGATAGCCTTCTTCTTGTCCTTCAAATATTTAGTCAAACCTCCTTCTCCGCAGGTTTGATAAGAAATTTCTTGGGCTATGAGTTTATCCGGAACATACAAAGGTAAAACATGAGGAGAAGCAAAACTACCAAAAACCCTAACATATGTAAACAATTCTTCTCCAAACCATCTCGCAACAAGTAGTATGTCTACCTCTACTTCAGGAGAAAACCTTGGAGCATCTTTATCATATAACATTCTGTATAGGGGCAACATGATTCCATGGAAAATGTTGTAAAAATAGGGAATGAACTTTGAATCCCACAATTATTTGTGATAAACATGAATGGGTAGGGGATCTTGAGTTGTCCATTTCCAACCCATTAAATGAAACTTAGAAACATAACAGATTGAATCCATCACATAAGCAGATAAGTAAAAAGGAGGATAAATCCTCTAAGAAATAGTTCTTTTGGACCGATAATTGAAAATAGCTGTGGCTAAGTTGTCAGATAATATCTTAGCCCAATCCACAATAGTAGCATTAACAACAGCATTCAATAACGGTAGACATTCAGATGAAAACTTATTAATGTCTAGCTTTCCAAAACGCTGACAGAGCATAACAGTAGCAAAGCTATACGGAGAAGTGAGAGAACCAGTACTATACATACCGTGTTTATCCTTTTTTAGTGGTTCATCTCTCCTTGACCAATCCTTGGTGCATTCTGCCAGGTTTTCATTTTCTTTGGAAAACTTCTCCATGAACTGTTTGTTATAAGTCGCCTGTGGCTTCGGAAAATGATACATGAGTCTCAAATCCCGTGGAGTAAATGAACCAATGATTTCTTGACCCTGAGTGTTAAACTGTCTGTTTGTAGTATCAGTACTGTCGAGTACCCATTTAACCATGTCTGTGTATGGAAGAATTCTAGGTTTCGCTGCTATTTGGTGCAAGAATGAACAAGCTAACTCTGTAATGGATGCATCTGAAGACCCATGCGAGCCTGCAGTAGCTGTAACCTCCATTACTCTGGGGTTCTCTTCCTCAAGTAGATTATACATGCCCTCCCAAGTAGTAATACTAGCGTCTTTGTTACAGGAGGTGTCTGTATACAAGGGAGTCATCTCTTTCTCTTCAGAACTCAAAGCCTTGTCTTTCTTTCCCATTATACTTTGAATACTACTTTGTATAGTTCTCAGTTCTTCGCTCCTGTAGTTTACGAATTAAGTGAGAATAATGATAGAAAAAAGGTGATTGGAAGGTTTTAAATGCTGAAGACATATAAAATATACCACCTTACATGAAATAACTCTTTGATCAGAATGAAACCATTTTTCATTAATGAGTGACAACCAATTCATTGATTAACATTAAAGTGCATAAAGGGGTCTTGATTTATGGAGAAATATTCTTCGTACAACGAGCCTTAAGGACATGCGATAAGGCAATCGCAGATCGCAGTATCGCACATTGCAATATCACAATACCACAATATCGCAGTATTGCACATCGCAATATTGAAATATCGCTGAAGCGGAACATGTGACAATCATCCGTTAACATATTTTTTGCGACATGCGATTTGCGATATGTGCCATCGCATATCGATGATTTTTAGGTTTTTTAGCGTAAGTGATATTTGAGACATCTGATGCGATGAATATTTTTCATTTATAGTTTCGCATCGCAATATCGCAATTTTAGAATTCTACTTGTAAAGAGATATCCATTACTTTTTTGCGATGCGATATTCCTTTAAGGAATGATTTTATTCTATCTTATCATAAAACTTAAGCTTTTTAGATTTTTTGACTAAGCATCCCCTCTTATTTAGTGATAATACTAAATAAGAAGGGGGGTTTTTGCTGGCCACAACAATTGCTGATTCACTCGGAAGAACTAGTTATCTCTGCTTTTCTTTTGAATTTTCTAAACTTTTAAAATAGAAAATTTTCCAGAAAATCAAACTTTATAATAAAAAGTCAAAGTACATTATGCTTTTATCTATTAATGAAATTTCGTTTCTTCTATATCCAACTTTGACTATTTACTTCCTCAAGCTAGTCTTTGTATCTATATCAGTCACTACTTGGTTTATAGAGATAAAAACAAAGAATTCTTTGTAAATCAGTTTTAAATATGCTCATTTGTCGTAGGTAGAGCCTCTGCTGCCAGCAGACGTCCATAGCCTCGACAGGGTTACCTGTTAGCCAACAATGATCCTGTATCCTACTTAGGGAAATATACAGTGTTCAAAGAGAAATCCATATCCACACTTATTTCTTTCATTTTTATTTTTTATCCTTAAAGAACAATGTCTTGGTTTGGTAGCCAATTTCTGACAGTGTCATTCACTTGATTTATAATTTTGCTGAACAAACTGGCTCATGATGAGACCCTTTGTCTTTTGATTGCAACAATATAAAGTCATTTCCCTGTTGTGGTATGCAGTATTGGCAAAGTCAGCAAGCTACAATATCTATGATCATGATAAGTCAGCTCGTGATGAGACCTCTTACTCTTTAAGTTAAAGTGCATCATTGGATTATTATCTGAACATTGTAATTTCCTAGGTGGGGAGGAAGTCATTGTTTCCTTAAGATAATTCTAGACGACAATGGTAGAGTTTTTTGGAAAGAACTTTTTTACAGAGAATCTTTATTTTTTTATTGATACTTTTCATTAGACTGATATAAAACAATTTCCCACTAAAAGTTGATTTTTATCAAAATTTTCAAAGTTGAAACTAGTATCATTTCTAGGTCTAAAGCTTTTAACTGTATCTTTCAATAATAATTATCAATTTCTTAGAAGAATTCTATTTATACAAGTGAAAAAACAAAATCTAAAAGAGAATTTGTATCTTTTTTCGTGAATTCCAAATGTAACCATTAACAACTGGTTTTATTATGAAAATAAAGAAAACTAATATACAAAAATAGGAGAATGATCTCCTATGGAGAATATTTTTTGAGGATTTGTCCATTAACAGGTAAATATTCTCTTTTTCCTGTCAAATCCTGTAACATAAAAGTAGATGGACCTATGATCTCTGCGATTGGGAAAGGACCAATCAACATTCGTTGAAATTTCGTATGTTTCCCTTTTTCCTCATGAGCCTTGTCCCATTTTAAAACTAGATCTCCGACCTTAAAATCCTTTCTGGATATCATGTTTGAATCAAAAGAAGCTTTAACTAATGCTTGGTGATGAGCATGAGTTATTTTGGCCTGTTCTCGTTGTTCTTCTAGCTTAATTATTTGCAGCTGTCTTAGTTGTAAGGAAGAAGTTGGTGCTTCATCAATATATTGAACTAAGGCCAAAGAAGGAATTGTTGGATGAGTTGGAAGAACCACTTCTTTCCCATAAACTAAATTAAAGGGAGAAGTGCCAATGGAGGCTTTCTGTGTTATTCGATTTTCCCATAAAGCGTATATTAAAGACTTATGCCAATTTTTATGATTTTGATCAATGGTTCGCTTAATGATTCTGATTAAGTTTTTATTTATAGATTCAGCTAACCCATTTCCCCGTGGATAATAATTAGCAGAGTATTTAAGTTTGAAACCTCTCTTAAGTGCAAATTCAGTCATAGCATTGCCAGAAAAATACGATGCATTATCAAACATTAAAGTAGAAGGTAAACCAAACTTGGTGATTATGAACTGATCTATGAACTCGATGATATGTTAGGCATTAGCAGTCTCAAGAGGAACTGCTTCTACCCATTTAGTAAAATAATCAGTTGATGTAATGATATACCTATGTTGCTTAGAAGAGTGAGGAACGATCTCACCTATTATGTCCAATCCCCATTGATCAAAAGGTTGTTCAATATTGACTGGTTGTAACGACAATGATGGTTTCTTTTGTCTTCTAGCAGCAGTTTGACAAACTTGACATTTCCTTACGTAGCTATGTGAGTCTTTGAATAATGTGGGGCAGTAATAGCCCGCGTGAAGGATTTTATGTGTAGTAGTATCTCCAACATAATGTCCACTTGTTGGCCCATCGTGAAGTTCCTGCAAGACTTTTTCAGCTTCAGATTTCTCAAGACATCTAAGGAGAACAAAATCATAATTCATTCTAAAAAGAACATCATTCACAAGCTGATATTGTTTTGCCTTCAAACTTAGAGCTCTTTTCTTGGTGTAATTGAGATTTGAAGGAGCATATCCATTTTTTAGATAAAATATGATATCAGCATATAATGATTCAACATCGTTTAGGATTACTTCATACATTTGTATCTCTGCAGATGGTTTTTCAGAAATAAGCGATACTCCCGCTAGTATTTTGCAAAAGCCTTGACCTCTTACAATACTTGCTGGTTTGATTTCTACATCATATTCTTGTAAGGCAGTAATCCAATTGGCTCTTTTCTCACCCACATCTTTCTGTACTAATAGATTTCTTACCGCTGGAAATGATACTATGATTTTTGTATGGGTTTTAAGTAGAAAGGGTCTAAACTATTTAATTTCTTTGAAAACAGCATAAGCTTGTTTCTATACATCTGAATAATTCAACTCAGCCCCTTGTAAATTTGAACTGAAAAAAGCAATTGGGGCTTCTGCCTTGTCTTGATTTGCTCGAGTGAGTATTGCAGCATATGATTTATCAGAGGCAAATGTATACAAAATAAAAGGATAAGAAAAAATTGTAGTTGCTAAAGATGGAGCATTAATGATTGCTTGTTTGATCAGATTGAATGGCTCATATTTGTTTTGGCCCCATTTGAAGTTTGAATTATTTTTAATCATTGCTTGTAGAGGAGATACAATTCTTGAAAAATCTGGGACAAATCTCTTCACAAAATTAATTTGGCCAAGGAAAGATTGCATAGCTTTCTTGTTGTGAGGTAAGGGTATTTTAGAAATCTCCTTGACTCTATCAGGATCAATATGAATTCTAGATTTTGACACTATGAATCCAAGAAGTTTTCCTTCACTTAATGAAAAAAGGTTTTTTTGGGTTAAGTGAAATTCCATACCTTTGACAACGTTGGAAGATTTGTTTTAAATCTCTAATATGATTGCCTCGTTTCTTGGAATATACAGTTATATCATCCAAGTAAATTACCACTGATTTGTTAACTAATCCCTTGAAAGCGATGTCCATTGCTCTCTGAAATGTGGCACCAGCGTTGATCAGACCAAAAGGCATATTTTGATATGCATAAGTGCCCCATTTGGTTCTGAATGTAGTTTTCAATTGGTCATCAGGATGAACCAACACTTGGTTGTAGCCAGAGAAACCATCTAAGAAAGACATTAATTCTGATCCTGCAACTGCCTACAATATTTGATCCATAGGAGGCAAAGGAAAATTATC